>JARFJB010001233.1:447500-1032500 GCA_036346205.1 Vesta saturnalis | reverse complement strand
CGTATTTCAGTAGTTGTCTAAATTAAAAACGTTTCGATCAAAGTGTAAAAAGTTACTTAGACATAACATATATTGTATTTCCTTAAAATTTAGTGCGGCGTTTGCCGTCAACTTGATTTTTTAGGTATGTAATGCAAGGCAAACATTATCATTAAAGGTTGTGTTATCGTTAAATACATTAAAATAATATTCACTGGAAGAAAGAAGTAAAATCAGTTTTGAAGAGTATTAGGAAAATGGTTTATTAGCATTAAATTTCTGATTGAGAGGATCCTAATAATAGTTTTTGAAAGATTACAAACAAAAGTTTATAACGCAGGAAAATAATAATAGTAACAATAATGTAAATCGATCAGAATCCCATAGTGCACTGTTACACGATCAAACCGCACTAGGCGCCGTGCAGGTCTACCAAGGTAAGCGTGTTGCCGAGCCAGCTACAATGGAAATGGGCGAGGTCGATATAAAAAGTACAATGATTGAAAGGTAATTTCAAACACCTTGCACTTACCACAAATCAACAAATAACAACAATCCGGTAAAAAATGTCCCTAGGTGCCACCACAATCTTAAACTTTTCTAAAATAAATAATCTTAGGCGAGGTGTTAAGTTAATCCTACCTGACTAGCGACTATGGAAGAATTGTATCTTACTCAACAAAATCATACACACCTCAAGCTCAATTACCCTTAAAAATAAATGTATCTCAAAACTTACTAAAATTTTAAGTATATGAGCCTTGGTATACTTATTGATCACACCCAGCTTGTTCGTAAAATCAAAATAGTTAAACGTCATCAAGATACTTTCTAAGTAACCCTCGTATACATATAGATTGATAATTATAACTGTCATAGAAATCCTGAAACAAATAAGTATTACCCAATTTAGAAAATTAATAATAAGTGGGTCCATTAATTTTTAACAACATCAGTTCGTTTTGGACGTTTTCATAATTCATATATTTGCTGTTACATTTTACTTGAATACTTTCTGTTTAAAATTGTATTTATGCATTCACCAATATACAGGAATTATAATAATTCATATCTAAAATTTCTGCTTAATAAATATCTTGTTATCAGTGTTCTGTATTTATTCACTGTAAAAGAATTACAAATAATTAAATTTTGTAATTGATCTGATTCAAAACAAGCAATTTCAGATCGATTATTAAGCCAAAATACTCAAAGATTGATTATTTTCAAACGGTGTAACTCTTTATGTAATTTCACACGAAGCAACGAAATTTTATCACCATTTAAACAAATAATAAAAGAAATTAGTTAAATAATGGGTGGGTATTACCAATCTTCACGAAAAGTTACAGAAATTGCTTCGGAAGCATTAAATTAAAATTCCTAGATCTTATAACCTGACATATAAAACCGTTTAATAGAGATTAATTATCCTTAATAGTTGAATGACATTAACCATTTCAACAACATCTCTACTATCATTCAAAAATCTAAAATTATTCTTACAATTAAACTCCGCAGTCCTTTGTGTAGTATAACGAGATATCCAATGGGTTGTGTGGTCATACTTAATCCTTTATGTATCCACACTGGTCACTAACAAACATTCACCTTTAATCACATAGTCCGTTACACCACTCGCTATTTAAATATCCGAGTTTGTTTACGCCCTACGCATATATAAGAATTGGGCAATTGTATTTGCTATATGCCCTTCAAAATAAATGTTTGTCACAGGAAATATTTACTTTACTTGACCATCAAAATTCTTAAATGTTTTTATGCAATCAATTTAGTACTGTTGACTCTCGCACATGTGCTAAAATTAATGACATTAATGTCCATTACTGTTTAACTTAACAAACACACCTTTATTTTGTTACTTAAATGATTACTTTATGTTTCTTTTTAGACCACACGTGCTTCAATACGTAACACTTCTAACTCGATGTTTGCTATTTCCCTTAGATCTGATTCGGCACTTCTTAAATTTTGAAAGAAAAACTCACTAGTATTTTCCTTTCAATTCACAATAAATCCTTTCATTTGTAAATGCTTCAACACTAATTGTTTACAAATAAAAACCAGGACTGACCATTTTAGGGTCTCTCAGAAACTTCGCGCGATTCCCCTTTAATCTAGCTCTTTAGCACCTTAATACCCTTACATACCTCCGTCATCCATTTTGCCCAACGTCATCAACTTTTCGCGCTAACGTCACAATCAACCTTTCATACAAAAGATTCCTTTGCGCGTCTGTGACGAGTGCAAAATCGGAAAACGAAACAGGATGCAACCGATACAAGAAAAACGTAGCTAACTTCAATTTATTTATAAATATACTCACAACTCTTCGGAAAAACTCTAATTCCTATTCAAATTCACTCCATATACTATCCAGATCTAAATTCAACTTTTTATGAAAATTTCCATATATGCGCATTTTCCTTTCGCACATTTTAACAACAAATTCCAGCACCATTTGCCTTTGAGCATGCATTCAATTTTTTATGGTGCAACGTTACGACATTTATGCAAGCAAAAGTATACATACATATTCTTTTATACACTTTAATACATCAGAATATCATACAATTATTCATTTATACGTGTATAACAATTTTAAACCGAATTTTTTAAAAAACAGTGGCAAATCTCAGTAGAACATACCATTATGGTCTCAATAGGGGTGTTACCAAAACATTATTTTTCAATCAAATTTAATACTTTAAACTTGAAAATCTTTATACAATATTTAAATAGTCTTTTATATGACACATAACGCTTTATTAAAATCCCAGTGGCGTTGCATCTACATTAATTTACATTCTGCATACACAAAAAAAAAATTCTCCTGCAAACTCACTTCATTTACATACAAAATAAGTTCCACACGTTAACATAAGGCTTCATGCACCCTGTGCGTCAAAATAATCTGACAGCATATTCAGTACAAGCTGTTCTTCCATATGCACCGTGCAGACATACAGAATAGGCCAGAGTATCAAATACACAAAACCGTACCTACTAACTGTGTAACCATTGTAATTTATTTCATCTAATGTCACACAAGACGTAGTAAATGTTTGTTAAACAAAATGTCAAACAATTTTTTTCTAAACCGGTTATTGAGTTCTTTAAAGACGGAGGTAGTGCATTATACAACACAGCAATGTTGTAGCTAAAGGATCGTTAAAAATACCGTTTATGTTGTGGTATAGTTAGTAGACTTTCATGCATAAGATTTAAATTATGAATGTCCGTCTAATATTTAATCTAAAAATATAGATATGAAGGTTGCCTTTCAGTAATGATTTTATTAAATAGTGTGGCAGTTTGAATATATCGTCTATTTGCCATTGACAGCCAATGAGCTTCTTTTAATTTATGTGAAATGTGCTGAAATTTTGATATACGATACACAAACTGGAGATAAGAATTTTGAACACCTGATAATGTGAGTTTTGAATCTTAAATATATGTTTAAAGTTACGTTTAGGTTTATTATTTATATGTACATTTGGAACTTGAGAAGACACGATCTTATTGCTAAAAAGCAAGGCATGAAATTTGGATGGATTCAGCTACAAAGTATATTTTTCATAGAAATCGCGCGTTAGATCTAAATCGCAGTTTAACTCCGAATAGCCTTACGCAAATCATTGTTTGAAATGTATTATTTATACATCTGAATGTTGCAAAATCTTATTTGCTTAAGATTCACTCTTAGATTGTGGATGGTAGAATTAGCCTTAAATGCAATCATCAGATTTCTCCGATAAATCTAACCTTTTGAAGTCGATGTTTCAAGTAACTAGAAATGAAACAAACGGCGTTATCTTCAAACCCAATATAGTGCAATATTGTTAACAATACAGCGTGGTTGATCGTGCCAATGTTGAACAACTTATTTATTATAATCCTAGTCTTTGAAATGTTGAATATATATATATATATATATATATATATATATATATATATATATATATATATATAATATATATATATATATATATATATATATATATATATATATATCAAAGAGAAGGTACTAATGACTGATAGTGATTAATAATACTAGTTTGTTGAGGAAGCAGTCAATTTATGTAGGTTTAATTAGGCCAGGGTTAAGCAGACTCTTTGATATGTGTCGAGCTTTCGAGAAGGTTTATTCTCATTTTCAAGACAACTGAAAATTGTTACATAGGAACATGTCAGTAATACTAAAATTTTTATAAAGAACTTACATGTCGTGAGACTAATAAATAAAGCAGCATTAAAATTTTTCTTCTACACAGAGATCAGCAATTAAAAGTTTTTTTAAATATTAAAATATACTAAGATTAAAAACCATAAAACAACCAAATTAAAGTAAATGTAACTGAACCAATGTACAACTTCCAAATACAATTCCATTACTACAACAATTTCACAATTGAAACATTAATAAAAACTAAAATCACTTATTACAATGACTTGTCGTTAATTTAAAACTACACCAAATCTAATATACGGTTAATGTAAAATGAGAGCTATATGTATAATACAACAATTTAACAATTTGTTTACAAAAATAATCATGCTAAGATATGAACAGATAGTTTGTGAACAATCCCAAAACAGGAAAATAATCAAACTTTAACAATAACCCAACTATATATACCAAACCAGCCTATATTACAAATTTTATTTTTGCTCCTATACAGACCACAATTAAACATAAAAAGGTAAAGAGTTGACTACTAAATATTATTTGTTATCAAACGTAAGAATGTGACTGTAAATATTACTCAAATTTTTTATGTCTGATTTTTTATTGACAGTCTGATTCTGGTTTATATGTACCATTTCTAAAAAAATTCGTTTCTGATAATTTGCCTCAGTTTCTAGAATTATAACGTTATTATAATCAAAAGAATGATGTTCATTTATGGAATGTTCGGCTAAGGCACAGGACAAACAAAACCTTACGCTTGACATCACTTTTATGTGAGGTGATCCTACCCGACAGACATCTCGATGTTTGGCCTATGTATACATTATTACAGCTCGAGCACGGTACCGAATATATCACGTTAGATTTTTCCAAAATTTTAAGTGGAGTTTTAGTTTTAGTGTACAACGGTGATACAGTTTAATGTTTCTGGTGGCTATTTTATGTCTTTAAGGTTTTGAGAAATATGTATTAATTTTGGAGTTAAGCATGGAATATAAGGTAACGTGACATATTGAGTTTTAGTCCCTCTGTAGTATTAATATCTTGGCTTAAATTCTACATTCAGGTTTGACTTGTGATCTTGGTTGATGTATCTAGGGTAGTGTACAAAATTTATTAATAAAAGCCCTAGGAAAAGAGTTTTCCTCTAAAATATTCCTTAATAACGTCAGTCCCCTGTTAATGTAGTCCGGATGCAAAGCTTGATCACACGATTCTTAAGTGCCAAAATTAAATTTGTTTTATTCTCAAAGGATGCTGTGAGTGATAACTAATGAACCTGTTACTGCACATAGGTTTTCTGTACCATTCTGTTTTAAGGATGTTGTTTTTCCTTGTGAACTACAATGTCCAAGAATGGAATGCATTGATTTTCTTCTTTCTCACATGTAAATTGAATGTGTTCGTTATAGTTGTTAAATATATTTAAAACAAGTTCTACTTTGTCCTCCGGTAAAGCAAGTAGAAAATCATCTACGTAACGTTTGATAAAAGGCATCTCGAGATGTCTGTCGGGTAGGATCACCTCACATAAAAGTGATGTCAAGCGTAAGGTTTTGTCCTGTGCCTTAGCCGAACATTCCATAAATGAACATCATTCTTTTGATTATAATAACGTTATAATTCTAGAAACTGAGGCAAATTATCAGAAACGAATTTTTTAGAAATGGTACATATAAACCAGAATCAGACTGTCAATAAAAAATCAGACATAAAAATTTGAGTAATATTTACAGTCACATTCTTACGTTTGACAACAAATAATATTTAGTAGTCAACTCTTTACCTTTTTATGTTTAATTGTGGTCTGTATAGGAGCAAAATAAAATTTGTAATATAGGCTGGTTTGGTATATATAGTTGGGTTATTGTTAAAGTTTGATTATTTTCCTGTTTTGGGATTGTTCACAAACTATCTGTTCATATCTTAGCATGATTATTTTGTAAACAAATTGTTAAATTGTTGTATTATACATATAGCTCTCATTTTACATTAACCGTATATTAGATTTGGTGTAGTTTTAAATTAACGACAAGTCATTGTAATAAGTGATTTTAGTTTTTATTAATGTTTTAATTGTGAAATTGTTGTAGTAATGGAATTGTATTTGGAAGTTGTACATTGGTTCAGTTACATCTACTTTAATTTGGTTGTTTTATGGTTTTTAATCTTAGTATATTTTAACATTAAAAAAAAAAAAAAAAAACTTTTAATTGCTGATCTCTCTGTGTAGAAGAAAAATTTTAATGCTGCTTTATTTATTAGTCTCACGACATGTAAGTTCTTTATAAAAATTTTAGTATTACTGACATGTTCCTATGTAACAATTTTCAGTTGTCTTGAAAATGAGAATAAACCTTGTCAAAGCTCGACACATATCAAAGAGTCTGCTTAACCCTGGCCTAATTAAACCTACATAAATTGACTGCTTCCTCAACAAACTAGTATTATATATATATATATATATATATATATATATATATATATATATATATATATATATATATATATATATAGTGTCCCAATTTGAATAGTATTGCATGGCTATCTTTGTTATTAAGAAAGATACAGGTTCAGTTAAATGGACAATGTAGTAGAGTTTTTATGCTTATTCAGAAGCTGCTCACAGATATGAAAATTCCGAGCCGTTCCGAAAATATCCGACAAAAACCGAAAATGCGTTTTCGAAAAAGTTGTTTATTACTTTTATTATGAAAGTTATGGAAAAAGTTTTGTACAAAGTTACTTAATTAGTTATGGCAAAGTCAAAATGTTATCAGAAAAAATCGGATGCATGATTTCTGCACAATGGATTGCAACATTCGTATTTTAAATAGGCGCCATCTTGGATTTTAAAATAAATAAACTGCAGATTTTTTGCTTTCAACCGTGTATAACAATCTATATATATATATATATATATATATATATATATATATATATATATATATATATATATATATATATATATATATATATATATATATATATGATATTGATCTTTAGGTTTTGCAGCTGCTGTATGTACTGCTAGTTTCTCAGGTGTTGATCCGCGTAGCTCTTCTGGTATCCAAAAGACCGTTTGTTGCAGAACGACGTTTCGGCAAAGCCACATTTGCTTCAAAGCCCTTTATATGTCGTGGTGGTGGAATCCATTTCTAATCAAAGCCTTTCCTACGACTTTGAGGTCTTCAAGTAGAAGACAAAGAACCAGCTGATCCTGTAACTGTCACGGCATACCTACCATGCATCAAAGGGACAACGGACAAGATTAGTCGTATTCTTAAAAAACATAAAATCGATACAACTTTCACGGCGTATCGAAAATTCATTCGATCTTACGAAATCCTAAGGACAAGATATATATATATATATATATATATATATATATATATATATATATATATATATATACGTATATACACATATACATATACATGTATTTCTCTAAAATAATAAGTTATCACTGGTGTCGGCTTATATTGAATTAAGCTGTATATACAGGGTGAGTCAAGCTGAACGCATCGGTCTCTAGCAGCTAAGCAACTGTTTCTCTAAAAAGTTTTGTAGGTTACTTCAAAATTTTAAAAATATTTTGAAACAGCGTAATGTTTTGTATTATACTGGATGATCACCTTTGTGAATTCAGCATTTTAACATATTTTCTAAAATCCTTTTGCACCATAAAACGCATGCTTTTAATTTTATTAAGCATGTCCTATGCGCTACTCTTATAATTTTCAAGATATTACAACTGTTTGTCAAATAACGCATGTTTCATGCCTAGTGTATTAATTCAAAAAGTATATAAGGTAAGAATACCCTAGAACTCATAGTTTTTGGAGATATTTAAACAACTCGTATTTCAGTAGTTGTCTAAATTAAAAACGTTTGGTAATTATTCGATCAAAGTGTAAAAGTTACTTAAACATAACATATGTTGTATTTCCTTAAAATTTAGTGCGACGTTTGCTGTCAACTTGATTTTTTAGGTATGTAATGCAAGGCAAACATTATCATTAAAGGTTGTGTTATCGTTAAATACATTGAAATAATATTCACTGGACGAAAGAAGTAAAATCAGTTTTGAAGAGTATTTGGAAAATGGTTTATTAGCATTAAATTTCTGATTGAGAGGATCCTAATAATAGTTTTTGAAAGATTACAAACAAAAGTTTATAACGCAGGAAAATAATAATAGTAACAATAATGTAAATCGATCAGAATCCCATAGTGCACTGTTACACGATCAAACCGCACTAGGCGCCGTGCAGGTCTACCAAGGTAAGCGTGTTGCCGAGCCAGCTACAATGGAAATGGGCGAGGTCGATATAAAAGGTAACAATGATTGAAAGGTAATTTCAAACACCTTGCACTTACCACAAATCAACAAATAACAACAATCCGGTAAAAAATGTCCCTAGGTGCCACCACAATCTTAAATCTTTTCTAAAATAAATAATCTTAGGCGAGGTGTTAAGTTAATCCTACCTGACTAGCGACTGTGGAAGAATTGTATCTTACTCAACAAAATCATACACACCTCAAGCTCAATTACCCTTAAAAATTAAATTTATCTCAAAACTTACTAAAATTTTAAGTATATGAGCCTTGGTAAACTTATTGATCACACCAGCTTGTTCGGAAAATCAAAATAGTTAAACGTTATCAAGGATACTTTCTAAGTAACCCTCGTATACATATAGATTGATAATTATAACTGTCATAGAAATTCTGAAACAAATAAGTATTATCCAATTTAGAAAATTAATAATAAGTGGGTCCATTCATTTTTAACAACATCAGTTCGTTTTGGACGTTTTCATAAATTCATATATTTGCTGTTACATTTTACTTGAATACTTTCTGTTTAAAATTGTATTTATGCATTCACCAATATACAGGAATTATAATAATTCATATCTAAAATTTCTGCTTAATAAATATCTTGTTATCAGTGTTCTGTATTTATTCACTGTAAAAGAATTACAAATAATTAAATTTTGTAATTGATCTGATTCAAAACAAGCAATTTCAGATCGATTATTAAGCCAAAATACTCAAAGATTGATTATTTTCAAACGGTGTAACTCTTTATGTAATTTCACACAACGAAGCAACGAAATTTTATCACCATTTAAACAAATAATAAAAAGAAATTAGTTAAATAATGGGTGGGTATTACCAATCTTCACGAAAAGTTACAGAAATTGCTTCGAGAAGCATTAAATTAAAATTCCTAGATCTTATAACCTGACATATAAAACCGTTTAATAGAGATTAATTATCCTTAATAGTTGAATGACATTAACCATTTCAACAACAACATCTCTACTATCATTCAAAAATCTAAAATTATTCTTACAATTAAACTCCGCAGTCCTTTGTGTAGTATAACGAGATATCCAATGGGTTGTGTGGTCATACTTAATCCTTTATGTATCCACACTGGTCACTAACAAACATTCACCTTTAATCACATAGTCCGTTACACCACTCGCTATTTAAATATCCGAGTTTGTTTACGCCCTACGCATATATAAGAATTGGGCAATTTATTTGCTATATGCCCTTCAAAATAAATGTTTGTCACAGGAAATATTTACTTTACTTGACCATCAAAATTCTTAAATGTTTTTATGCAATCAATTTAGTACTGTGACTTCGCACATGTGCTAAAATTAATGACATTAATGTCCATTACTGTTTAACTTAACAAACACACCTTTATTTTGTTACTTAAATGATTACTTTATGTTTCTTTTTAGACCACACGTGCTTCAATACGTAACACTTCTAACTCGATGTTTGCTATTTCCCTTAGATCTGATTCGGCACTTCTTAAATTTTGAAAGAAAAACTCACTAGTATTTTCCTTTCAATTCACAATAAATCCTTTCATTTGTAAATGCTTCAACACTAATTGTTTACAAATAAAAACCAGGACTGACCATTTTAGGGTCTCTCAGAAACTTCGCGCGCGATTCCCCCTTTAATCTAGCTCTTTTGCCGAGCACCTTCCCAATACCCTTACATACCCTCGGTCATCCATTTTGCCCAACGTCATCAACTTTTTCGCGCTAACGTCACAATCAACCTTTCATACAAAAGATTCCTTTGCGCGTCTGTGACGAGTGCAAAATCGGAAAACGAAACAGGATGCAACCGATACAAGAAAAACGTAGCTAACTTCAATTTATTTATAAATATACTCACAACTCTTCGGAAAAACTCTAATTCCTATTCAAATTCACTCCATATACTATCCAGATCTAAATTCAACTTTTTATGAAAATTTCCATATATGCGCATTTTCCTTTCGCACATTTTAACAACAAATTCCAGCACCATTTGCCTTTGAGCATGCATTCAATTTTTTATGGTGCAACGTTACGACATTTATGCAAGCAAAAGTATACATACATATTCTTTTATACACTTTAATACATCAGAATATCATACAATTATTCATTTATACGTGTATAACAATTTTAAACCGAATTAAAATAGCAAGTATCAAATACTCATAGAACATACCTATAACTGGTGCTCAATAATGTCAAACAATTTTTTCTCAAACCGTTATTAATACTTTAAAACGTTGAGGTAGTGCATTTATACAATATTCAGCAATGTTCTTGTATGACATAAAGCGATTATTAAAAATACCGTTTATGTGGCGTTAGTTAATTAATTTTCATGCATACAAGATATTAAATTTTGAAATGTCACTTCTAATATAGTTACATTAAAAAGGCTTATAGCATATGAATGGTTGCAGCTATTCAGTAAAGGATCTTTATGTGAAATAGATATGGCAGTTAAATGAATATACCGTCTAAATTTGCCATATAGCCATATGAGTTCTTTTAATTTATTGTAAATAGCTGAAATGTTATGTTACATAAGCAAAACTTTTTTAGTTATTATTTAGAATTGTATACGATACACAAACTGGAGTAATGATTTGAAACTGAAATCGTTTATTTAATATATGTTTAAAGTTACGTTTAGGTTTATTATTTATATGTACATTTGGAACTTGAGAAGACACGATCTTATTGCTAAAAAGCAAGGCATGAAATTTGGATGGATTCAGCTACAAAGTATATTTTTCATAGAAATCGCGCGTTAGATCTAAATCGCAGTTTAACTCCGAATAGCCTTACGCAAATCATTGTTTGAAGATGTATGGTATTTATACATCTGAATGTTGCAAAATCTTATTTGCTTATAGAGTTCACTCGTGTAGATTGTGGATGGTATGGGGCCGAGGATTGAGCCTTGGAAATGCAATGCATCAGATATTTCTCCGATAAATCTAACCTTTTGAAGTCGATGTTTCAAGTAACTAGAAATGAAACAAACGGCGTTATCTTCAAACCCAATATAGTGCAATATTGTTAACAATACAGCGTGGTTGATCGTGCCAATGCTTAAGTCAAAAAAGGTAAGTATAGAGCTATTCCCGAAATTCAACGCTGATATATCATCAAAAATATGTAAATATGCAGTTTTACAACTATTAGATGCTCTAAAATCAGACTGATTAACTGACAAAACAATACTGCCAGAAATATAGAATACGCGAAACGAGAAGCAGTAAAACCAGTATACGGGAAATGAAGATAATGATATAACAGTATCTTGTTGAAGATGGTGGTACTAGTAGCAGAAATACTGCCAGATACTCATCTAATGTAAAAAGAATAAAAACACCGATAAATATTCACTTTGAGATTTCACAACTTTGGAATAGATTCTGGAATAGATTTGTATTACTCTTGCAAATCTAATAAAGAACCAAACTTTTTTGAAACATTATTCAGAAAGTTAATTACAATAAGATATATTAACAGCATACTTTAATGGTGTCGAACAAATTTAGAGATACACTATGAAAGAATTAAACAATCCCAATTGAATGCATAATTTTAAGAGTTTGAAATTTTTTTAGTTCTCAAACTTAAGAAAATTTGAATTTAGGGTTACTTTATATTTAAATTATGAGCTACTTTTACAATGGCGAACTATTCCAGTATGGCGTTTGCCGATCAGTGATTATGTTAGATGGTGCAGTCTATATTCTATTAAATTGTGGTTGTTTAAATCCATGAATTGATGGATATGGAGATGAGGTGTGTATGTGTGTTGTGGCTTGTGCGTATGTGCGTATGTGGTATGTGCGTATGTGTGTGGTGTGTGCGTATGCGTTGTGGTTTATAGTGTGATGTGCGTTGCGGTTGTGTGGCGTAGCGTGTCTGTGGTATATGTATGTGGTATGGTGTGAATAGTGCGTGAGGGTGAGTGGTGGTGATGTGCTTATCGTGTGGTGTTCGTGTCTTGGTGATGTGATGTGTTTGTGTTTATGAGTAAATGATGATAGTGGTGTTAAAGTGGTGTAATTTATTATGAAGTGATAGTAGTGTGTGTTGAAATGTTTGTTAATTGTGTGTGTTAGTGATTTTGGGTTTTAAATGTTATATTATCATGATTACATAATTTATATTAATCTTTAAATAATTCAATACGTTTAAATTTTGAGATCTAATCCATTGAATTCTAAGTTATATATATATATAATTTCAATTAATTGGAGACCTAGCTTCAAAGCTGCATTTAATGTGTCTACTGGCTTAGATTGTTACTTGTTATTTTAAGCAAAAATTTTTCGGTATTTTCACAAACGATATTGTATGTTTATTTAAAATACCATATAATTAAATTTAATAAATTGGTAAATTCAGTGTTGCTTTACTAAATGTACAGCTGTTTTAAAAATAATTTTTTAATGAATAATATATTTTTTAATAATCATTTTAACTTTTCATATTGCAAAATCTAATATTTGAAATCCATTAAAATGCAGTTAATAAATTTTCAGACTGTTCAATTTAAAACATTTTAAAAAGGCAGTGTTTAACAATGTTTTAAAAATATAAATTAATTGAATAAAAGTAAATTAAGTTATTTTAATTAAAACCTATATTTTTAATAATTTGTAAGTGTTTTTTTATTTAGAATTTACGTCAGTTCTACATACATAAAAACAAAATTTACATCGATTGGGGCTTGAATCTGTATAGCGCAGTTGGTTAGCGTGTACTCTAGCAAAGTACAGGTCGTAGGTTCAAATCCTACTCGAGGTAAACTTTTTATTGTATTTAATAAAATTAATAATGATGAAGTGTTGTTTATAATGCATTACACTTTGTTATAAAGAGCAATAAATTCTAATACTTTTATAGAGAACAATTACAACGGATACGCGAATGGGAGAGAATATAAATCGTTATGCCCTGTGTCTCATATTCGCCTAAAAACATTTTAAAAATTCGCCAGATATTTTTAACTAACTCAATTTTGGCTTAACAAAGTATAGGAGAATTGAAGAGAATGAAGATCGAGAATTTAATGTTTTTTTTAAGTTTGACAGAAAATCCAAACATTTCAATAAGGCAAGTGAGTAGGCAATTAAATTTTTCCTACGGTTCAATTTAAACGGTATTGAAAAAGAATCAACGAAAGCCAAACAAGATGCAAAACCCTCAATTTCTAAATGAGCAACAAAAACAACAACAGCTCAACCTCTGTGAATTTATGCTACGTTGTATTAGGTAAGACAACAATTTCCTAAAAAGGATTATATGGACGGATGAGGCAAGTTTTTCCACCAGCGGGGTATCAAATAAACAAAACACCAGGCAATAGTCAAGTGTAAACCCACAATTTTGGAGGCCACAGATATATAGGGTGATTCATTAAAAAAAATATGACTTACTCGCGTTTTTAAAACGCCCTGTATATCTGATATATCTGGTGAATATATCTCTTACAATATATGACGTATAGAGATTTTTATAAAACGTACATTTTTCGTTTTCGCCCTGTATCTCTGTAAGGCGGATTAATTTTTGTAAATGTAGACCTGGGTTGTTAATAAGCACAATTTTTTTCATTTCTCATGACCGATCTTTTATCTATTACTCTTTTCAATATCCCCATGTACCCACCCCCCAAATGCATTTCATCTTGATCACATTGCATACGCCATTCAAGGTCTAAATTACTGGTTCACGATTGCCCTTTTAACAAAATTAAATTTTATATGCAGGGTGAACAAAGACTTATTTGTATATATAAAATTCAATGTCCTGACTGACTCACTGACTGACTGATATACCAACGCACAGCCTAAACCGCTGGTCCTAGAGACATGAAATTTGGAGGGAGTGTTTTTTGTGAAGTGTAGATTTCCATTAAGAAAGGGTTTTTCGAAATTCGACCCCTAAGAGGGTGAAATTGAAGGTTGAATTGTTTTGTGAAACTTTTTATTCTATGGGTCGATTGACCCGAAAATTTGTACACATACTCTTCAATTAAAATCACAAAACTTAAAGATCGCTGCAACGCGCGACGGGTACGGCTAGTTCTAGATACGAGGGATAATTCATTCAAATTAGTACAGCAAGTCTATTACTTTTTATGGTATAGTACATTCCATAATGCAAATGTTAAGTGACTGCTTTAAACCTTTTTAAAAAATTATTTAGCGATAATTTTTTGATTATTTTGGATTCAAATAAATTTAATCAGCTTATTGAAACAAATCTTAAGGTACCTTTTGAAATTTAAAGTGAATAAAGTGAATTTTGTGTTTAAGAATGAGTTAGTAGTATACCGAGTAGGCACTTATATTGTTTTCTACGATCGTTCGAGATTTAAAATTTAAGGTAGCTATTTATAGGCATCTCTTAGCAATTTATTTCCCTCTATCCATCCGCCTAAGTGTTCCTGAGCGCCTTCGCATGTCACACTAAACTTAGCCTGTTAAGGACCACTATTATTTAGAAAAATCCACGTTTTATAATATCCCGACCAAGACCCTTCCACCGAAAGATTTCGATCGTAGTGGCACTTATGACATATATTATTGATTTATTTGAGAGAAAGTGTGATTTTTGAATAAATTTTTCAAATTTTTGGTAACTCATCCACGAATTTCCTCCTCGAATTGAGTCGCCAACTTGCTTATTTTAATAGGGTTTCGCGAGACCTAGTGTTCATTGTTCGTGTAACAAACTTATTGCAACCAATTAAGACTGCTTTAAGGTTTTTTCATTTATTTGCTCGTTTCTTCAGCTTTGGTCGTGTTTTATGAAATTTTTTCTAGTGTTTTGCTGTATGACATTTTGTTTTGTACCAAACCAAACTATTATTTCTAAAAATTGCATAAAACATGCTACACATAATTTCTCTATTTTCTTATTCTAGAATTTTTTTAGCTACAATAAAAGAAAATTAGATGAGTTACCATACCAATATAATCAATTAAATCCAACACAATTAGAAAATTCAGGATATCTGAACGACCTAAACTGGATATATGAAAAAGTGTGTGGATCAAACAGTTTTCATTTGTTAGAAGATATTTATTTATGTCAAGAATCGAAAGGCGGTAAATCAAGCAACACATTTGTTGAAATTTTAAAGATTTCTTAGAAAAGTATGCTACCACATTAAATTACGATGGCCGTCAATTTTAGCATTTTTATAAATATCTGGAAGAATTAGAAAAAGCAGGAAAGGAATTTAATCAAAAATTGAAGGATACGTTAAGAATGACCAAAAATCCTCCAGTGTTATCGCTGATGCTTTTGAATAATGATGTTAATAGTGATTCAGAAGCAATGTCCATTAGTTCTGTGTATCAAAACAAAGTTTTAGATTTAATTATACGTCTGCCTGATACTGAACAATTTGTTGTTAGTGTTTCTACTAACCTAGAAGAAATCTGCGTATGGGATATCAAAAAGTAAGTATTCTAAGAAAATGTAATTTTAGATGCTATTCACCTTGAGTGCAGATTTTACAACAAATACATTCGTTTATGAATTTTAAATTACCACAATTTAAAACATGTTTCGGTATGTTTAATTAATTTTTTAAGAAATATCTTATTTTACTATATTTTAATGTATTTATCACGTACCAGTTTAAATTTTTATTTTTTAAATCATTGCATAAATGTAAGAACATTTATGCAATGTTTATGACATATTTGAACTTTTTAATGAAATCTGAATTAATATTGGAAAAATTATAATTTAAGTTCAAGAAAATAACTTCAAACTTTTTAAATTTACCCTAAAATATGTCGAATCGGACGGTTTTGAGATATTTTTTTGAATAACGTAGTTTGTGGAGAACATCAAGGTATTCAACCACTGTAAAAAGGTATATTAATCGCCTATGTCACTTTGACCGATGATTTAATCCTTTTTTTTTAATGGAATCATTCGTGACACACTATACATATTGGTAAAAATTTTTGATTAGATTTGAAATGGGGTTAATCGGGAAAGACAAGCTTAAAACAATTTAAAGTAGACATAGACCCCAGTGATCTCGCAAATGACACCTGAATTTAAAGCGAACAGTATTGCCGAATACTCGTATCGACACGCTTGCTTAGAGAACTTGTTGTCGATATCTCTGATCTGATCTCTTTATGGAAGATCTGGCTAACTAGCAATCACACAGTTTATTATGTAATAAGCAATATACTGTGAGAATTTCAGCCTTGTATTTCAATTCCATCAAAAGTTACAGCTCGAACAAGAATGGCTGTGGCTTTCGCTTAAAACATCAAGTCATTAAAACGATACAGGGTGTGGCGCAAAGAGCTTTGATTAAAGGTAATGACGGATACAGTTATGTTAAAAATCTGAAATTACGAAGCTGTAGGTTTTGGATGACGCTGAGTTCAAAAAAATATTGTCCTGAATATAGCACTTCCGGTTATACCGGAAGTAGACGCCAACTTATGAAAAAATAACAAAATATTACCTTAAATAATGGAAATCATAGCCTACCCTTTACTAATGTTGAAATAATTAAGTGTTATTAAGTTTTAACTAAGATAATGAAGTATCTCAAAAGTAGTTGGATTTAAGTATAGGGAATACTGATACCAAACGAATTGGCTTAAAAAAATACAGCGGAAAATGTAATAAAATACAGGGTGTTCTATTTAAAGTAAGCAACTTATAAATGATTGAAATTGTGCATGTTGGCGGCTAATTTTAAAACACCCTGTATGAAATATCAATGAGATGGATACATGGAGTTAACGGGTTTGATGTTTATTGGTTACAATTTCACGTCACTAGCTTCGTTATTAATGGAGATATCGTTATTCAATGTGGACTAGGATTTTTTCAAAATTTAAAAAAAAATCAAAATATCTCGAAAATACTTCATTTTGGTATAGGACATTGTGCACAAATTTTATCTAGAATTTTATGTGGAATTCGAAAATAAAATAAAAAATATTAAGTTCCATTTAAAATAACAAAGTTGACGTCTACTTCCGCTATAACCGGAAGTGCCACATTCAGGACAATATTATATTTGAACTCAGCGTCATCCAAAACCTACAGTTTCGTAATTTCAGATTTTTAACATAACTGTATTTGCCATTACTTTTAATCAAAACTCTTTGCGCCACACCCTGTATATGTTCAGATATCAATAACACTTTTAAGAAAAAAAGCTGTAAGCCGTAACAGAGCTGGTGTTGTGAACGACACCTTGTAATACTCATTTTCAGCTTTTGATCATCAAAACAATTCATTTTTCTGCAATCTCAACGATATTAATGTAAAAAAACATAGAATTTAAGCAGCATCCTGCCCAAATTTCGACAAAGACTCAAGGGGCGCAAAATTCAACTCATGGTCATCGAGTGAATCCATTTTGCCACGACACCAATGGAATTGGCGTATAAATGTATGTTTTGGGCAAAATTGGACCTAAATGGTGACTAAAACCCATGTACCACAGAAATTGGCTCTTGGCCATCGAGAGAATCAATTTTTACGTGATCCAAACAAAATCGGTGCATGAATAAATATTTTGAGCAAAATTCTATATTCTAACCAGCACACATGTGCCGCACAATGTGGTTGTTGGCCATGGAGGAAATTAATTTTGCCAAGACTCCAACAAAATTTGTGTATAAATATAAATTTTGGGCAACGTTTAACCCAAATCCTGACCAACACTCATTTATCACAGAATTTGGCCCTAGACTGTCAAGGAAATCAATTTTGTTGCGACCCCAACAGAATTGGCGTATAAGTGTATATTTCGGTTCTTAATACTGACTAATACTCATGGAACCAATACTTCTAGAGTACAAAATTTGGTTCTTGGCTATTGAGGAAATTAATTTTGCCGCGACCCCAACGTAGTTGGTCTGTAAATACAGATTTTGTGAAAAATTAAGCCTGACCAACGCTCATGTGCCACATCATTTGACTCTTGGCTTTCGAGAAAATAATTTTTGGCGCTACCCCAGCAAAATTGATGTGTAAATATAGATTTTGGGCAGCATTCGGCATAATGCTAACCAACACTCATACGCTAAGGTATTTGGCTCTTGGCCATCCCCAGGACCCAAACAAAATTTATGTATAAATGCATATTTAGGGAAATATTTAGTCCAAATGCTGACCAATGCCCATAGGCTACACAATTTGGCTCTTGACCAACGAAGAAATCAATTTTGCCGCAACTCCAATGAAATTGGTATTTAAATATAGATTTTGGAAAAACATTTGGTCCAAAGGTTGACTCATGGACTAAATAATTTGGCTCTTGGTCATTGAGTAAATCAATTTTTCCAGGACATTGTCTAAACTACTTTTATTGAAATTCGCAACTATTTGACGGCATAAATTGTGGGATTTGATGTCCGTTATTTTGTAAACGTATACCTATTAAACTATTGGTATTGTAAACCAAGCATACAACATGTTTAGTAGGTCAATTTACTTAGCAAACATACAACTCATTAGTTATTTTGTGTAAGTTATATTATACATAACTATAAGTGCACGGCTGATTTACAAACGCTTCCTTAGAAGTATATTTCTTGTCTTTGACCAGATCGTCACATATTTCCTATGCAAAGTAGTTTCAGCTCAATACATAACGCATTTCTGCATTTTGTGCCAACAAGAAATTGTGAAATTGTCAGTACATTTAAAAAATGCGATAATTTTGAAATTGCCGGAATTGCTAGCACTTCCGGCACAAAACAACGCGCATGGACACGCGTTTCATGCCAACAAAATGTTGTAAAGTTAGCACTACATCTCGCAAATGAGATAATTTTGGGATTGTATATTTTTCTGACACACCGATTACGGCTAATTTCGGCACAATTGCGGCACAAAACAACGCGCATGGTCTTGCGTTTTGTGCCGATTATGTACTGTTAACTACACGGAGGTATTTGTGGTGCAATATTGAATTCCATTAGAATCATTTTAAATCGTGTAGGTTCACAACCTCATCAAGACTGCCCTGTCTGGTAACATCCACATTACCGAATGAGGTTGAGTCAGTTGCAGAAGGACATTTTTCTGTTCTTGCAGTGTCGCACATGTTCAGCCTATCAGTCAGTTTACGTTCTCTTACTTCAATTAGAAATGTTTTCAGAAAGTCTTTTCATATACGAATAACAATTGTGTGAGTTTTTAGTGCACATACTCCTTCGAAGTGAGATACCGAACCAACTGGTGGCCGGCGGAAGCACAAGCTCCGGAATGTCGACTAAGAGTTATGGTTACTCAGGTAATCGTAACAGTTGATTTGTTCGAAATGATCGCCCAGATCACATGTTTTCAGATACGCTTTTTCATGTACAACTTGTGTATGGTATTCTTAGTGCACATATGCCTTCGAAGTGAGATACCGAACCAACTGGTGGCCGACGGAAGCACAAGCTCCGGAATGTCGACTAAGAGTTATGGTTACTCAGGTAATCGTAACAGTTGATTTGTCCGAAAATAGGTTCCACACACTCCACGTTTCGATTGGCCCCATTGTAACTGTCAATTCTCAAAATCGTCCAGACTGGCAACTGTCACACGTATTGAAGCCATTCGGCACGTTGTTATCAAAAATATGTTTAATAAGTTAATAACGTCACAGCAAAAATTTTTGTCAACTTTTAGAAACTAAAACGCAGCTGCAGGCCTCGGTTATACCTTAACAACCAATTCAGCTCATACTCGGAAATCTATTGTTTCTGATACAAATAATTATTTAATTGTAAGATATGTTGTATAACGTATTTTTTTCTAGATGCAATAAAGTAAGGACATTAAAAGGCATAACTCAACCAATAAATTTTATTCCTATAGACCAAACAAAGTGTATTGTCTTATGTAGAAGAGAATTAAAAATATACAATTTAGATTCAGGCAGCTTTGTAACTAAATTAAAAGGTGTAATGAACCAGAAAATGCCTTACTATGGGTTGCATGATCAATCCCACCTAGTTGCACTTAGTAGAAATCGGATGTACGTAAATCTAATGAATTTAGAAACAGGTAAGGAGCAAAACATTAGTAATAATTTAAAACAAAAGTTATTGTTTTTCTGCAGGTGACTGTGTAGCTACGTTCAAAGTTGGAGAAGATCGGTTTCTTAATTCCCTACTTGTGTCTGGGGATGGCAGGTAATTGAAACAATTAAATTTTATTAAAGCCGTTGGTTTATTACTTTATTAAAAATAACATAATGTAGTTAGTATTTATAAACGGGTTTTCGGTGGTGGCAAGTGAAGCCTGCCCTCAACGAGCACCAATACAAACATTGAACTCGTTTGGAAATATTTTATTTAATCTACTTATAAGTTACGGTTTATTACTTTTTCGGGCCCACTACTGGATAGGTTGCGGATATCGGTGTTTTGTTCCAGGGGCTGGAAACGGATTCGGGCGCCACCCAGAAGATAAGCCTCTGTTCAGGTGTTCTCGGTTTCCAAACGGCTGCTCCAGGTGCTACAGTGGAGGAAAATTCAGGGTACAGTCTGGCGGTGGAAGATGTGCCTAAAACAAAATTAATTCGGGCGGGTGGCGATTATCACTAGCAAGCAAATTTTTTTACTACAAGTTTTGAAACAAATTAAATACTTTCAGATTTAATTATAGGGCGAGTATCTACACTACGTTTCAAATGAAATGCACCACTTAGAAATAATAATGCTATGATCTTGAAAGTATGGTAAAATAATGCTTTATTAACATGTATAACATGATGAAATTTTGAAGGCAAAATATTAATAGTTAAGAAGAAAATGTTAATAGTGTATAGCATCGCCACGCACAGCAATGCAGGCGTTCACTCTCCGAGGCATGCTTTCTATGAGATGGTCTATATCCTCCTGAGGTATCTCATCCCAGGCTACCTGGAGATGGTGTCGTAATTCATCCAAATTATTTGGGGGCCTTGGTAGTTGCCTTAGTCTTCGACCCATCATGTCCCATACATGTTCAATAGGCGAAAGATCTGGCGATCGTGCAGGCCACGGCAATATTGGTAACTGCACTTAATCCAGAAACCTTCTTGTAACATGTGCGGTACGTAGTCTAGCATTATCTTGTTGGTAAATACCATTTGGCAACGTCTGCATTAACGGTACTACCATTGGCTCTAAAACATTAGCACTTAATGTGCCTAGAATGAACACAAGAGGAGATGTTCCACCAACACGTATGGCGCCCCAAACCATGACTCCAGGTGTTAAACCTGTGGGTCGTCTTTCAACAAACTCTAAATTTTCACGTTCTCCTCGAAACCGCCGCACCTTCTGACGACCATCGTTTTGTCACAAACAAAAACGCGATTCGTCGTTGAAAACGATGTTATTCCATTATTGAAGGCCCCAGTCCCGCCGCTCTTGACACCATGCCAATGTAGCAGTCTTATGCTCTTGAGTTAACCGGGGTCGTCGGTACAGACGATAGAATGTAAGCCAAAAGACTTAATTCTCTTGTAGATTGTTGACATTGATAGGTGACGGCCAATAGCTCCTGTCCAATTCACCGCAACAGACCTTGTTGACTGAAATCGATCTCTTGTGGCATCCGCCTAAGAAGTCGTTCTTCACGATCATTGGTGCTGTGTGGTGGTCTTCCATTGGGACGGGGTCGCTGAATGCCTTCTTCAGACCAAGAAGACCAAATGCGGGCCACCATGGTGTGGTCTCGATTAAGTCTTCTGCCGATTTCTCGAAATGACAAACCTGATTCTTTCATGCCGATATTTCTACCCCTGTCAAAATCTGAAACTTGGGCAAAGGTTCGTCGTTGCCTTACCGGGGGCATTTTTTCAGAATAAATGTGTCAGTTAAACAACAAAAAATTGACACTAAGTGGCTAGATTTCTTAAAATGTATAAATAAAAATTGTTGATAATTGATGTTAACAGTAGTGCAGAGTACATAATGGCTTGTTCTTTTTCATTGAAACTTCCATCGTTTTCTATATGCTACTGAAACATTATTTTGCCAAAATTTCAAAATCATAGCATTATTACTTCTAAGTGATGCATTTCATTTGACACGTAATGTATTAAGTTAAATTCAATTCAATAATTTAAATTACTTTTTTACCTCATATTATTAGAAAATAAACGTAGCTTGGATCTGTATAAATACAAGAGAACGAAAAAGATAAAGGGACGGCCGCGCGACCTGCGTATATAACATATAAAATATTAACAGTGGTGCGGTTGGAAATTTTCAGTTTCCCTATGGTCAGGCGGCAAGATCAAAAGTTGTTTAATTAAAATTAAATTAATTATTGATTTAATGCTTATCTCGATATGCTAAAATTATTATTTATGAAATAACGGAGCGATTGATATAAGCATTTTTCCAATTCCTACAAAAAAATAATCATTCTATCTAACGGCTTAATTACTAATCATTAACGCTTTTGTCGGTTTACAATTTGAAAATTTCAGAAGTCGGCTAACTCCTGCACATGTGTTTGTGGTTGAATGCATTGTTAAAGTACAGTTTATTTTATACAATAGACAGTAGATTACGATTCTATTGTAGAGTGATTTATTTGTTGAATGTTATAGAAATTATTGCATATTTAACTTTAATTATTAATATCGAATGTGATCCAATAGGCTTACCATGTCTATACTTACAGAATTAAATTTATTCCTAAACGGTAGTTGCAGGTGGCAAAATTATGTTTTAGTGTATTTGCGATTGACATGTGTTTCATTTACATATACTGTCCACTCACAAACGTAATGTTTCATGGTCAAATTTCATTATTTAAAATGCAATTCTAGGAAATAAATCTATTAATTTACAGGAACGGCGTTAGTTATTAATTATTTTATTAATTTGAGACTTTGTTAATTATATTTATCGGGAATCAAATTCCGTTTCTGAATGCTTCGGTGTGCTTATCTGTAACTAATATTAATATAAAACGGTTTGCGTGTAATTTTCCATTCAACATATGTATTCTAATACAAAATAATATACAGGGTGGCGCACCACATAAGCGTCGATCGTTTAAAACGGAAATGTAGTAATTTGTGAAAATATTTCAATACAGTCATATATAGGGTCTTTATGTGCACATTCTAAAATTACTTTGGTATAAACAGGGTGTGTCAACAATAAGATACATATCAAACATATGACTTTTTAAATTGAACATCCTGTATTTTTTCTCATTTTTTAATTCTAGAGAGGATTTAATATTATATTTCCAATAACTGCATATTCATTATCTTCATCACCAAGAATGGGATTTCCCCCGTTAATTTTGGGATAATCCACACTTCCTGTTGTTCGAAACACTTGGAGTAATTTTTCGAATTAACGTTTGTTCGGATGAATTCGAGCTGGATATTTTTGAGAGTAAACCCTCGATGCCAATAGACAGTTCTCTTGACACTTTCCAAGTACTAATATTATATCAACACGCTCTTGTTGCGAATAAATTTTCATTTATAAATTTCAAATTTGTTTACAACGTGCGTCTAATCAACTAACGCAAGTCAAACTGGCATTTGTAATTTATTTTGTAACGTGCAATAAATGTTTCCCCAGACACCTTTTTTGCTTAATTTTAATACAGGAATGGACGTAATGTTATGTGAAAGAGAAAATGATCTTTTACAGAGGAACTATGATAGATAGGTATAGGGAACCCTAATACAGATTGAAAGCCAACTTATATCCCCATCGAAGTGTGCTATCAAATACAGGGTGTTCTATTTAAAATAAAAAGTTATTTGACATAAAAGTGTTTCAAGTTGAAAGTAAATTTTATAACACCCTGTATAATATTTTGCAGTATTTTCATACGTCATTTAAACCTTATTTTTATGGTAAAACAGTCATGTGAGCTGCGAATGAAAATTTGTAATCTACTGGGCGTACGGGACAATTGATTTTGAGTCGTATTTTTTTAAAAATTGAAATATTTCGGGAACGGTAAGTTTTAGGTATAGAAACCATAACAGTAATTAAACTTTTTTGAGTCTCTAGAATTCAAAAATGAGAAAAAATACAGGATGTTCAATTTAAAAAGTCATGTTTGATATGTATCTTATTGTTGACACACCCTGTATATACCAAAGTAATTTTAAAATGTGCACATAAAGACCCTATATATGACTGTATTGAAATATTTTCACAAATTATTACAGTTCCGCTTTAAACGATCGACGCGTATATGGTGCGCCACCCTGTATATATATATATATATATATATATGTATATATATATATATATATATGTATATATATATATATATATATATATAATATATATATATATATATATATATATATATATATATATATATATATATATATATATATATATATATATATATATAGGGTGTATTTTAAAATTACCGACAAACGAAAACTGGAGATTGTATGATTCAAAATAAGACAAAAATGATCATGAACGCTTTTCCGAAAATGCTTCCTAACCGAGATACAGGTTGATTAAAAATACTTTTTAAGGTTTTTTTAAGAATCCTCAAAAACTACAAAAGATATTACACTGAGATTTGGTACACCCAAATGTCTAATTAAATACAATTAATCAGGTGAGTTTGTGTCAACTGACTCCATCCAGTGGCGTAGAATATTTTAAGTTAATCAGTTTAAGTAAAAAAAAACACGCCTCTGGTTTTTTGAAGAAATATTCTTTTGGTAGATTCAACATTTAATTCTGCAAATAAAAGCATACTTAGTATTTTTTCGATTCGGCAGCCCGTTTTCGAAATATTTTACATTAACATAAACGACCACATTATTCAATAAAAATCAAAATTTGTTTTATTTTACAAAAAAATAACGCAGTTAACTATTAGGTACATAATTAAAGAGATATTGAAGGAATCAAAAACAAAATAATAATTATTTTTATACATATTGTTCAAAATGTCCTCCTTCCTTTTGAATGCAAGCTTGTATTCTTCTTAGCAAATGAAACCTAAGACGCTGAAAAATTTGTGGCATAGCCCTAATCTCATCGCATGACATCTGTATGCGATTCCAAAGTTGCTCCCGATTATCAATTTGAACAGAAAAGACACGACTTTTCAGATACCCCACACAAAAAAATCCAATGGGTTAAATCTGGCGATTGCGCCGGCCACGGTACTTCACTTCCTCGTCCAATCCAACGTCCAGGGAACCATGCATTTAAAAATTCTCTGACGTTTCGTGTAAACTGTGGTGATGCACCATCATGCATGAAATACATGTTCATTCTAACATCGAAGGGTACGTCATCAAACAATTCTGGCAAATCTTCTCTCAAAAAATTTAAATAGAATTCGCCAGTAAGTCTTTGAGGAAAACGGATAGGTCCGATTAGGTGATCGTCTAGTATACCTATCCAAATATTTTCGCTAAATCTGTGTTGGTGAGCTGTAACTACAGTTGGATGCTGATTTTCATCTAACCATTTGTGGGAATTATGCAAGTTTATTATTCCATTTCTGGAAAAAATACACTCATCAGTGGTCAATAAGTTTCTAACAAATTGTACTTTAGCATTTTTATATAAAAACCATTCGCAAAAATTCATTCGACGAGGATGGTCCGCAGGCAATAATGCATGCACTTTTTGTAGGTGAAAAACTCTATCTAAAATTTATTCCTCAATTTCAACTGGTACACGAGCATTTCGTCCGGAATTTTTCTTTCCTTTTAAACTTCCATACTCTAACAAGTTACGATGAACGGTTCTAAACGTAGTATGATGTGGATGTCTTCTATTTGGAAATCTTTGTTCATAAAGTCGAGCAGCTGCACGAGCATTTCAATTAGTATTACCATAACATAAATGCATATCGACCATTTCTCGTTTGGAATAATTCATTTCTTCACAGTAATTAGACACAAACAATGAATTACAAAACACGCGTAAATGCAACTATTTTAGCAAACATAAGATACGTAACTGTCAAATGCAAAGCAATCTCTGATTTATTTAATTTGGATATTGCTGAATAATGTAGTGGTTTATGTTAATGCAAAATATTTCAAAAACGGGTGCCGAAGCGAAAAAATACTAAGTATGATTTTATTTGCAGAATTAAATGTTGAATTTAACAAAAATTATTTCTTCAAAAAAGCAGAGACATGCGTTTTTTTTTTACTTAAAGTGATTAACTTAACATATTCTACGCCACTGGATGGAGCTAGTTGACTCAAACTCACCTGATTAATTGTACTTAATTAGACATTTAGGTATACCAAATCTCAGTGTAATATCTTTTGTAGTTTTTGAGAAATCATAAAAAAAATCTTAAAAAAATTATTTTTTAATCAACCTGTATCTCGGTTAGGAAGCATTTTCGGAAAAGCGTTTATGATCATTTTTGTCTTATTTTAAATCATAGAATCTCCAGTTTTCGTTTGTCGGTGATTTTAAAATACACCCTATATATATATATATATACACACACACACACACACACACACACACACACACACACACACACACACACATATATATATATATATATATATATATATATGTATATATATACAGGGTGGCCTATTAAGCGGGATTGCTCTATAACTCCCATACTATTACAAATACGAAAAATGTCTTATGTAAGAGTTGTCCACAGTCATAAACTACACGTTTTAAAATTATTTGCAGAAATGGTGGACTTCCGGTTATACCGGAAACTCATGCCAACTTCGTTATTTTAAATAGCACAACCTATATATTATTACATTTTGAATTCCTCGTTAAAATTAAAGGTCACTTTGATAACCATACTATGGGTCTACGTCGCGTTGCTTCTGAGTTATTTGACATTTTGTAGAAAAAATTACTTTTGCAGTGCCTCCGAAAACTATCAATATCTCGAAGACGGATACCGATAGAGAGATGTGGCTTTCGTTTTTTACTTCCGAAAAGGGTACCGCATCATTCTCATTCATTGTCAAAAATCTTGCTTTTAGAATTCAATAATTTCTATCGCTCCGAAAATAATTTTCGTCCAACATGGATAACTTGATTTTTTTAAATGGAACCACCCATATTTTCTTACATTAGCGGATAGGAAATTAAATTTCCTTTCCATTGATGTAACATTATGGATATTTTGGAGTGATAGTTTTCGAGATATTCACATTTTTATCTAACTTCAGTTTTTATTGCGCATTGCCGCGGTGCTTTGGAAAACGTTTGTCAATTGTTTTAAACAACTGATAAGAAACGTCAGTTTGTGGGGCTTCTGTTGTGCTTTGCTGTCTTGTGTATCAGTTTAAGTGTTTCTACAAGACATTTCCATTAAAATGTTGTCCGACGCAGAGTTGATCGACATGACTTTCATTCTTAGAGAATGCCAAAGAAATGCGTTATTGGCGTCAAGGATTTATGCGGTACGGTATCCTGAACGAAGCCTTCCCGAGAAACAGTCTTTCAAAAGTTGTTACAACGTTTTACAAACACCGGACGCGTGCAGTATCAAACGAGAGAACGTGTCAACAGGATAACCTGTATTTCTTGTGCAATTCCTTTTGTATTTCTTCTGTAATCGTTAATTAATTGTCCTTATGTATTTATTGATCGTTCCTTATGTATTTGTTGTGTATTTCTTGTGCATTTCTTCTCTATTTCTTGTGTAAGCCTTAAGTAATTATTTTGTATTACTTGTGCAATCCTTATGTATTTATTGTTCATTCCTTATGTATTCCTTGTGTATTTCTTTTGAGTTTTTGTGTTCTTAATTCTTGAATATTTATTGTTTATTTCTTGTGCATTAAAAAAATCAAGTTATCCATGTTTGAAAAAAGTTATTTTCGGAGCGATAGAAATGATAGAATTCTAAAAGCAAGACGTTGTAACAACTTTTGAAAGGCTGTTTCTCGGGGAAGTCTTCGTTCAGGATACCGTACCGGATCAATCCTTGACGCCAATAACGCATTTCTTTGGCATTCTCCAAGAATGAAAGTCATGTCGATCAACAACATTTTAATGGAAATGTCTTGTAGAAACACTTAAACTGATACACAAGACAGCAAAACACAACAGAAGCTCGAGAAACTGTCGTTTCAATTGTTTAAAACAATTGACAAACGTTTTCCAAAGCACCCCGGCAATGCGCAATAAAAAATTGAAATTAGATAAAAATGTGAATATCTCGAAAACTCTACCGGTATCCGTCTTCGAGATATTGATAGTTTTCGGATGCACTGCAAACGTCATTTTTTCTACAAAATGTCAAATAACTCAGAAGCAATGCGACGTAGACCCATAGGATGGTTATTAAAGTGACCTTTAAATTCAACGAGGAATTCAAAAATGTAATAATATATAGGTTGTTCTATTTAAAATAACGAAGTTGGCATGAGTTTCCAGTATAACCGGAAGTCCGCCATTTCTGCAAATAATTTTAAAACGTGTAGTTTATGAGTGTGGACAACTCTTATATAAGACATTTTTCGTATTTGTAATAGTATGGAAGTTATGGAGCAATCGCTGAAGTGGGCCGTGTATATATATATATATATATCTGTGTGTGTGTGTGTGTGTGTGTGTGTGTTGTGTGTGTGTCTGTCTGTGTGTGTGTCTGTGTGTCTGTGTCGTGTGTCTGTGTTGTGTGTGTTATGTGTTGTGTAGTTTGTGTTTTGTGCTTGTGTCTGTGTTTAGTTGTGAGCTGTGTGTTGTTGTTTTAGTTTGTGTTATGTGTGTAAGGTTCTGTGAAGAAATTAAGTTGCGTGAAATTGGAAATTTAGACTGATGTATTAAACTTGTCTTGTGTGTTCTGAATGTCATTTAAAGCTGTTCGGTCGGGTTGTCGTCGGGTGTGTTCTTTGTAATGTGTTCCATTAGACCGGTTTTCGATTCATCTAAGAGCTGAAATGGTCTGGTAGTTGTTTTTTGAAACTTCTGGTTATGGTCGTTAACTCGAAATTGCTTGCTTCATTAAAATATGAAACCTGTATCGATTTATAATAATCGTCAATTTAATGTAAATGTGAGATATCATTGTGTTTGTATTATCTAAGTGTAACCAGTAAGGATCTGTGTGGATTCTTGTAATTATTAGTAGATGTGATACGTTAGTAAGCTGTCTAAACTTGTGTGTATAGTGTAAGTGTGTGTAATGTAATGTAAAATGTAGCTTGTTTAACGAAATAGGAAACATTTACTAGCAAAAACCCAATGTCAACCTAAAAGTGTAAAATTAAAGCAAGTAAATTGTGCCTGTTGTGTACTTAGGTTTTTTGTACTCTTAATTGCAACTAGATAACATGAACCATAAAATTGTTTGCTATCAGTTAGTGTTTCTAAAACCGTGTCTAAATCGAATTTTGTTCATGACCTAATGATGACAACATGGTAAACCATAAAATTAGTTTTGCCATCGGGTAATACGTTGTTTATTAAGTATGTATAATAAATAACTATTGTAAGGTGATAAATGTTGTGTTCTGAATGTCTGCTGTGTAAGTCTAGTAATGATGAAATTAGTTTGTGATTGTCTGTGTGTGTGTGTTGTAGTGTTGTGTGTGTCAATGTGTAGTGTGTGTGTAATGTTAGTGATGTGGCATGTGCTGTGTAATGTGTGTGTTCTCTGTGTGTTGTTTGTGGGTACGTACAAGAACATTTTTTTAGTCTGGAGTCTGAAATCAAAAAAACTCCTTTACGATCTTAGAATGCCTCATCATGATTTTGTTACATCTTTGTCTGCTATCACATATGAAGGTATAGTATAATGCTAAAGTTATTATAAAAAAAACATAATTGTTCGTAGGAAACTATGTTTGTTGTGTATGTCATGAAATTGATGAACCAAATCCAAATTTTATAGTAGTTTACGATTTACAAAGTGGAACGTTATTTAAAAAATGGAAACCTACATGTAGTACAGTAGCTTTAGAAATTAGTTCACAAGGAAGTTGTGTAATATCTGGATTAGAAGATGCAAGAATTCTCGTTTGGGATTTAATAACAGGTAAACTATTTTATGAAAGTCCTAATTTTCTCACGTCAAGGTTTGTGTAAAGTAGAAATTAACTCCAAATCGTTTATAAATATGAATATTATTATATTATTTTGTAATATACACATTAATCTCTTGCAATATTGTCTTGTAGGAAACTGCAGATGGTCTTTGTGCGGGCACACTGCACCAGTCAGTTCTCTACGGTTAGATCCCACAGGAGCTTTTTGTCTGTCAAGTGATGAGCTAGGGCGAGATAAATCAATACGAGTATGGGATCTCCATAAAGGTAAATAATTTTCATCAGTAATGGCTTGTGATAAAATTACTTAATCGCTAAGGCGGATGCGTTTGTACCTTATAAATTAAATAATAATGTTCAATATCATACACCTAAAACATATTTTATACTATCTACTTTTATTATATTTAGCTAACGCAATAGATTACAATAAAAGGGTAAAAAATTCCCTTTGTCAGCATAAAAAAAACTTATAATAGAGTTAACGAACAGGATGCTCACCTTACCTTACCTTACCTCCAAGCGTGTGAGTGTATAGGAGCGTGCGTGTCGGCATGTGCGTGTGTGCGTCTGTATATGTGTATGAATGCGTGCTTGCTGTTTGCGCGCGTTTCACTAGCAGCTAGCCATACCAAGTGTACCTTGACTGCCTGATTTCCGCATGCGTAGATTTAACAATTTTATTTAAATTTTAATGAAAGTGATTTTATAATCCAACCCAAACCACTTGGTTATTAATGGAGTTCTTGAACAACTAAAACAATATTTATAATCCCGCGGACAATGGCGATTTTTTTACTGCATTCGTATATTTTACGATTTATTCATAAAAACGAAGATATATAATACGTGTTTTAGAAAATTAATAATTGCAGACCAATTCTGGTGGCTAATACAAACGATTTAACGCAATGTTATTTACTTCGTCGGAGTTTGGTTTGGCAGACAGTCTACATCTATTGGTCGTGGACTTTCTTGTTTTCTAAAGAGTGTGTGCGTGCGTGTGTGTGTGTGTGTGTGTGTGTGTGTGTGTGTGTGTGTGTGTGTGTGTGTGTGTGTGTGTGCGCGCGCGTGTGTGTGTGTGTGTACGTGCGTGCGTACGTGCGTGCGCGCATGCATGCGTGCGAGCGTGCGCGCGTGAGCGCGCGTGCGCGCGTGTGCGCGTGCCGGTGCGCGTGCGCGCGTGTGCGCGTGCGCGCGTGCGTGGGTGTGGGTGTGCATGTGCGTGTCGTGTGCGTGTGCGTGTGCATGTGCGTGTGAGTGTGCGTGTGCGTGTGCGTGTGCGTATGCGTGTGAGTGTGCGTGTGCATGTGCGTGTGCGTGGGCGTGGGCGTGGGCGCGGGCGTGGGCGTGGGCGTGCGCGCGTGTGTGCGTGTGTGCGTGTGTGCGTGTGTGCGTGTGTGTGTGTGTGTGTGTGTTGTGTCTGTGTCTGTGTCTGTGTCTGTGTCTGTGTCTGTGTCTGTGTCTGTGTCTGTGTCTGTGTCTGTGTCTGTGTCTGTGTCTGTGTCTGTGTCTGTGTCTGTGTCTGTGTCTGTGTCTGTGTCTGTGTCTGTGTCTGTGTCTGTGCCTGTGTCTGTGTCTGTGTCTTTGTCCGTGTCCCTGCCGTGTCCGTGTCCGTGTCCGCGTCCGTTTCCGTGTCCGTGTCCGCGTCCCTGTCCGTGTCCGTGTCCGTGTCCGTCTCCGTCTCCGTCTCCGTGTCCGTGTCCGTGTCTGTGTGTCTGTGTGTATGTGTGTCCGTGTGTCCGTTTCTGTATTTGTATCTGCATCTGCGTCTGCGCCTGTGTCTGCGTCTGCGTCTGCGTCGACGCCTGCCTCTGCGTCTGCATCTGCGTCTGCGTCTGTATCGTGTCTGTGTCTGTGTCTGTGTCTGTGTCTGTGTCTGTGTCTGTGTCTGTGTCTGTGTCTGTGTCTGTGTCTGTGTCTGTGTCTGTGTCTGTGTCTGTGTCTGTGTCTGTGTCTGTGTCTGTGTCTGTGTCTGTGTCTGTGTCTGTGTCTGTGTCTGTGTCTGTGTCTGTGTCTGTGTCTGTGTCTGTGTCTGTGTCTGTGTCTGCGTCTGCGTCTGCGCCTGCGTCTGCCTCTGCGTCTGCATCTGCGTCTGCGTCTGTATCGTGTCTGTGTCTGTGTCTGTGTCTGCGTCTGTGTCTGCGTCTGCGTCTGCGTCTGCGTCTGCGTCTGCGTCTGCGTCTGCGTCTGCGTCTGCGTCTGCGTCTGCGTCTGCGTCTGCGTCTGCGTCTGCGTCTGCGTCTGCGTCTGCGTCTGCGTCTGCGTCTGCGTCTGCGTCTGCGGTGTGCTGTGGTGTCGTGTGCGTGTGCGTGTGCGTGTGCGTGTGCGTTGGTCTGTTGGTCTGGTGCTGTGTGCGTTGTGTCTGTGCTGTGTGTGTCTGTTGTGTCTGTTGTGTCTGTGTGTGTCTTGTGTCTTGTGTCTTGTGTTTCTGTGTGTGTCTGTTTGTTGTGTGTGTGTGTCTTGTGTGTTTTGTGTGTTGTGTGTTGTGTGTTTGTTGTCTGTGTTGTGTGTGTGTTGTGTGTTGTGTCTGTTGCTTGTGTCTTGTGTCTGTGTCTTTGTCGTGTGTTGTGCGTGTCTGTTTTTGTGTGTCTGTGTTGGTGGTCTGGTTGTTGTCTGTCTGGTCTGGTCTGGTCTGTGGTTGGTCTCTCTGTGTCTGGTTTCGCTGCTGGTTCTGTTGTGTCTGTTGTCTGTGTCTGTGTCTGTCTGTGTTTGTCTGTGTTGTTGTCTGTGTCTGTGTCTGTCTGTCTGTGTTGTGTGTCTGTGTTGTGTGCTGTGTGTCTGTGTGTCGTTTGTCGTGTGTCCATGTGCCGTGTCTGCTCTATCTGTGTCTGTGTCTGTGTGTTGCGTCTGCTGCGTCTGCGTCTGCGTCTGCTGTCTGCGTCTGTCTGGTTGCGTTGCTCTGTGTTCTGTCTGTGTCTGTGTCTGTGTCTGTGTCTGTGTCTGTGTCTTTGTCTGTGTCTGTGTCTGTGTCTGTGTCTGTCTGTGTCTGTGTCTGTGTTGTGTGTGTGTGTGTGTGTGTGTGTGTGTGTGTGTGTGTGTGTCGTGTGTGCGTGTGTGCTGTGTGTGTTGCAGTGTGCTGTGTGCGTGTGTGCGTGTGTGAGTGTGTGCGTGTGTCGTGTGTGCGTGTGTGCGTGTGTGCGTGTGTGCTGTGTGCGTGTGTCGTGTGTGCTGTGTGCTGTGTGCGTGTGTGCTGTGTGCGTGTGCGTGTGTGCGTGTGTGCTTCTGTGCGCGCGTGCGCGGGTGCGCGCGCGTACGTGCGTGCGTGCGTGCGTGCGTGCGTGCGTGCGCATGCGCGTGTGCGTGCGCGTGCGTGTGCGTGTGCGTGTGCGTGTGCTGTGTGTGTGTGTGTGTGTGTGTGTGTGTGTGTGTGTGTGTGTGTGTGTGTGTGGCTAATATCTGATTTAAAGCTTGTTTAATTGCTCTATAATATTTTTTCTATTTTACTCAATAATTTGGTGGCCGTTTTGACTGTTACTTTAGGGTTTATGACACATTCCTATTCTGTCTTTCAAAGTTTAAGGGTTCTATATCTCTCCAAAATTTAACAATCTCCAGGGACTATAATGACCATGTATCTGTGGCCGGATCAAAAGTTATAAGTGGAAACGTCTAATATCTTGATAGGGCTTAACCCGACTCTGAAGTCAATGTTAAAACATATAAATATGGAATTTATACACCGCAAATTAGTTCATTTTGTAAAAATAAGAAAAAAACTACAATTAAAGTTAAACGGTTTATTATTAGTAGTGTAATATAATAGTATAATGAAATACGTTGTAAATTGTTGAGTAATAAATTGTTTCAGTAAAATCAGTATAGTCAACATTAAAACACTGTTCGAAAATGATCAATTGTTAACTAATGTACTTTCAAACCGGTTAGTATATTTTAAGTTATATGCATAAATATAAATGAAGGTAAACACTTTAAAACTACATAGGAAAGTGCTTGCTTGTTTTCAAACATCTGTACATAACCTTGTACCATATAAATAACATGTTTGTCAAAAAAATATGTTAAAATTGACAGAATAAAACTAAAAATATATTAAAAACATTTTACTTGTATTCATTTGAAATTCCATTATTGTACTACTGGCTGTTCATTGGGAGTAACAGTAGAACACACGCACCATGTGCCGTCTTGGATTTTGTTAATTGCTTTTTAATGTCTTTTCCCATAATGACTTGATTTTTGCAAGGTTGCATCATTAGGCTGATGTATGTTTTATCTCCATTGCACGAGCCCCCTTGTTTTTTTATGGATGATATGGAACAGTATTCCGAAAGTGGTGCCCCATACCGTCTCATAGGGCTCCGTTAGCTTTCGCAACTTGCCCAGGGTCACCGTTGTTTGTTGTACCATCTAGCGGTGTATTTTTAAAAGCCAATAGAGGTTTCCTATGATAGGTATTGTTCGTGATTATATCTACCGGTATATTTTAAAAGCATTTGAAGACGGGAAAACTAAATAAAATTTAAAAGTTTTCGATAGTTGGGACAGCCTGACAATCGTTCCTATCAGATGTATTCCGTTGCTATAATAAACGGAGGGACTGATGGTAGTTCCAGATAAGGATATATATTAAAGGTATTGAAAGGCGGAAAAACTTTTAACTTGAAATAGCATTCCGAAACTAGAGGCCCAAGGTGTTTACCTGATCATGGCTCCATCTAGTGGTATATTTTCAGTCTTGGAAGGCGAGAAAGCTTATGATTTGAAATAGCATGCTGAAACTAGGGACTATCTCACAAGATTACGTCTGAGCTCCGGAAAAGTTGGATTCAGTCCTGGGCTACATTTCTAACAGCTAAGTCTCCTTGACTTGTTTCTGCTAACATCTAGTAGTCTATTTTTTAATAGCTAACGTATATTTCTAAAGCTGACTACAGCTTCCTTTACTTTACGACCTCACAGTGCTGACATCTAGCGGAATACTGTTATAAGTGTATTATTAAGAAAGAAAATTTTTTAATCCGGAGCCGTATCTTGTTTATTTTCAAAATAAAAAGGTAAAAGTTTTGAATACACCGACATCATCGTCTAAGATGTTTATTTCAGCCATAACTCACACTTATTACATAACGCCTGAGGAAATCCGGTGGCTCATGCAAAAGTGCCGTGTCAGAATTGGGGTCACTACATCGGTTAGCGTACTATTTCAATTTTTAAATTTTCCCTCTATATCAATTACAAGAATGCATGAGATGGTTTGGGGTCTTAGTTTCGGACTATTTCAAATTTTAAGTTTTCCCGCATAAGGGGCCCCAAAATGGGGTTGAGACTCCGTATCAAGTTTCTAAGCCCCAACGAAGTCCTATGCGTTGGTATGGAGAGTTAGTTTGGGTTTGCTATTTCAAATTAAGTTAACAACATAACAACTTACAATGCTTTTAAAAATTTCTATTAACTTTTTAAAAATACACTATTAAATGGCGATACAAATAAACAAAACAGCCAACGAGAATGGAGAGCATTTCCCCAGGCCCCAACCAGACTTAAGACAATCCTACAATCAAAGCACAGAGTCTGTGTACTGGACGGACTCTAATCACCAACCAGAAACTAGAACGTAAAAGTAGGCTTGGCATGTTCTTAGGCCACCAAGCAGAGATCGCAACCTGAGGCAGGAACCGAGGACCAACCAGGGGAAAGTGGAAGGGGCAGTTGGGGAGAGGGGTTTGACCTATGACATTACGGGGTAGGGTTATGGCGTCACAAAAAGGTAGTGAGAGTGAGGTGTCAGTCTTCTACTGTCGATCGATGATCTTACTTACATTATTAGGATCTTTTCTCTTTCTAAGCTTAAAAATTAGCCTTTTCTGAGCCTACATTTGTTTTGAAATATATCTTTGGGTTTTTTTTCTATACACGAATCCTTGGTGCTTCCTTTGTTTTCTTGCTAAAGGAAACAAATGTATTGTTGAATCGTGGTATCACAAATAAATCTAATTCAAAATGGGTAATGAATGAATTGAAAATAAATCAATTTATTCCTTACTTGATTATGCGTAATAAGCAAAGTATTCCAACAAAAAAGAGTAAAACAATGGAAATTAAATTGACGGTAACCTAGGTTACCGTAGATTTATTTCCATTTTTTATTTGATCATATAAATCTACTATTACCTAGGTTACTGTAGATATAATTTCCATTTTTTTACTCTTGATCATGCGCAATATTGGGATAATTTGCTTTACTTAACATCTCGTCAATTATGTATCTTAATTCTAATTATTTTGAGTTGTTTTTTTTGCTTACGAAAGTTTGTTAAGTAACTTACTAATGGAATGTTAGGCCGCTTTCCTCTGCTTCGACGATATACCGTGTATTATCCAACGATAATATAATAATTTTGTTCTTAGTCGTGTTTGCTACCACGCGAATTATAACCTCAATCTACCTCACGAATTGGAGACAGAGCTACACAATCAAGTGGGAGCGGCACCTACTTGTGAACCGTTGTATCTATACCTTCTCTCCTGTTGTATTTGCCCGTAAACTTTTTTCAATTCAATGTTGCAAATATAAATAAAATTTTACGCTGCTTCCTGGCACCAGAGGCAGCGTTAAAGATTTATAAGACTGGGTATTTGGTTTCTACCGCTGTATTTGTATTGTCAATAAATAGGTTTCACTGCCGTTTTGGATTATTGCCGACCTTGGTGTTGCCTTAGCTCTTGTCGTTTTTAATATGAGGTAAGTGAATACAATATATCCACCCTAAGTGATTTTTTTTTAAATAAGATGTTGAATAATGAGCAAAAAATTATTCCATGATGAAGTTCAGCATGTTCAGAATCCGGAAAAATATAATTGTCGCGAAAGTTGGAATGAATTATTTTTTACCAAATTGTTTAAAGAAATGTTTATTTGGCACATTGCCAATACGGTGTTGGTAATATGAATGTATGAAAAAATCTTTTTTTTTAATTACAAAAGAAATAATTATTTATTTCAACTTAGTAAGTACATTAAAAGAAAAGTAATAAAAAAAGTAGTAGAAACATCGTTCGTATAATGGGCAAATAAAACTGTCTTTCATTTCTTTGGTTAAACCCATACAATCCTCGTGAACATATTTTTGGCAAACGATACACAGGCGCATATCAGTTCTCTTAATCCTTTTTTTCTGTGGGATTTTTGTTCCTCGTTGCTTTGGGTGTTGTTGTACCTCTCGGCGTTGATGTAACTGTAGATGTTGCACTTTTGGGTGTTGACGCAACGGTAAAAACGGATTTTTTCACTACAAGGGCCCGACTATTTATGACCTTCTGCCTAACATTTGTTATAGGTTTGATAATTTATTCAGGGGTCTCTAACATTTCTATTATTGACTTATTAAGTGATTTCGGTGAGAAAACATTATTATTTGAATCAGACGTGTCTTCTTCTGAGCTTTGATTATCAGAAGAGCTACTTGCAGTTTCTGGGCTGTTAGCATCAGAAAAGCTACTTAGAGTTCTTAGTCTTTTTCGCAATTGTGATGGCCCTGCTTTAGGAGATTTGGTCGGTTAGATGATCGGTCTGTCATCTTCAGAAGAGCTACTTGAAGTTCCTGGGCTGTTATCATCAGAAGAACTAATTGAAGTTCTTGGTCTTTTTCGCTTTTATCCCATACAACACTAAAAATTTTACCAAATCGCTGCTTTGTGATGTTTACAGCCTTGTATCTTGTCCAGAAGTACCTGATCATCCCAGTGATGTTCGAACGAACGAAATACTGACTTATCTATGGGTTGCAGCTCATGTATTTTGTTACTTGGTAAGCAGAAAAGTACATTATGTCTTTCTGCAACATCATCGATCGTATAGTCTAAATGGAATTTGGCGCCATAAAAGATTAAGAGACATTTTCCTGGTGGTTTGTATTGAGCCAATCCATTTGTAAAATGTGGTAATGTTCATACTACTTTTAGAAGTCATGAGCACCAGTGATCTCGAAGGTATTGAATCATGCCGGTTTAGTTTCTAGGCACGCGAGGGGTTCATACCCTGTGCTTTTCTTTGACTCATTGCAGGATTCCGTTTGAAAAAATCATTCAGCCAATACCGGTCGTGACAGAAAATTTATTTTTGATACCACTTTCGATGCAGAAATAGAAAACACACCTTCCAACTGTCCTTAATGTTAGTGGTCAACCAGCCTCTGCCAATCGAATTATTCTTGTAAACAATTCTCTTTCTTGGTCAACAGTCAAATTTTGAAGCATCTTGACGCGACATTCGGCTTTCCTTCACTGCTGAGACAGCATTTTGTAAGTCTTGTAACGTATAAAAATCGGTATCGTACCTTTTCGTATTTCTTATTACTGTTTGAAAAACAAAACTAAATAGGTATCTGTGACTTGATATTTAGGATTGTGATTTAAGGATTACTCTTTACCTTAATGACTTAAATCTTCTGTATTTATTGCCGTTACTAGGTACGTTTTAATTATTAATGGATTGCACTATTTCTTTATCGTATTTACATTTCTTATTTTATAAAAGTTCTTAAAATAAACCTAATGGCGCCGCTAGATGGTACCATTGAATAATTACATATTACTAAACATGATTTATTGAAATACATCTGTTTACATTTTGATTACAACTAAATTTTTGATAAGAAAATTTTGTTGAATGCCTTGTTCCTAAGGTGTGGGTCCTTTCGAAAACGGCCATTTTGTGTGATGTGACATGTTTTTATAAAATTTCTTTTGTTGCTGTTTATTCGGTGAAAATCGCCATTTCTATAAGAGAATTTTTCATAGCAAATATTCGTTTACTTGGTAAAGTAATATAATCGCTATTGAGGCGGATGTAGTAAGATGTTATTTGCACACACATGGTAAGCTAACTCGATTTTCTTTCAACTTCATTGTAATTAGAATATACCTTTCAGGTTTAATATACCATAATTAAATATTGTTTCTTACAAGAATTATAATTTAAGCAAATCGGGTTGAAACATTCACATAGAGCTCGTCTTCGCTCTACAGAGGTAAAACAACGTTATACGAATAAATTGATATTATATCTCTTACCTTCTTTTTAGCTTCTTCGTTTTTCTTCTTCTTGTCTTTATGGTTGATGTTGAGATTGTACGTCATGTACCTTCGTCTCGCTGTTGGTTTTGCTAACGATCTTTTTTTAGCTGGGAGTGTGCATAAATGACTGGGAGATGTGCTTTAATTACTTTTGTCTCGTTATCGTTGATGTTACACTGTCATTGGAGATTACAAGGATGGGATTTAAACGGTATTAACTACTGAAGTACTCGTCCAGCACAAGGTTAGATTACTCCAATATGTACTAATAAACATTGTATTTCTGAGTTTACTTTCGAACATGTCATCGGTTATACGCTGCCTTTGGCAGGGATAACTACAGTATCTACACAAAAGTGACTTTAAATTAACCATATTACAATCTTCTCTTGTCCACTTACTCCGAATATCATGCCTGTAATAATTTACATTAATAAATTATATGAAAGCACCTAGCTGACAATTCGTGCAATATCCCCATGTGCATATTGTCAACTCGGCATGATGGACACATTGCTACACATGAAGTAAAATTAAATTAGGTTATAATTTTTACCTAAGGTGTTACCTTAAATCGATCGCTTTTCACTACAATCTAAGCTTCAATACCCATGTAAGGAACACACGTTTCGCGCGGGCTACTGGCCGAATTGGGTTAAGGAAAAAAAATTTATCCATTGTTTACCATAAATTATATTAATACTCGCGCCACGATTGGTTGCCATTTTTGTGACGTCATAATGTTAAATTAATTCTCAATAGTACAGTGACAACGGCTTCTACATGTAAATTGACTAAAAATATCCGAAATTTAGTGCAAAGAATTATTTATAATAGCTTGTTTAGGCCTGTGTGATAAAGTTTACGATTAAGTTGGCAATTAAACATATGCTACATACTACATCAACTTTAATTTTTCCTCTACTTCCCATTGTAGTATAGTCAATATAATTCTCCATGTCTTCTTTCAGCTAAAAAAACGTCAAATCATGAGAATTATTTAAATGACATTATAACAACAGAAGAACCACCATTATATACACTTTTAAAATTTCAATTTCCTATAGTACATAACCTAGTGCGTAATTAAAAGATGAAATACTAAATTAAACCGAAACCATTGACTAACCGTGTACAAATTTATTATTTAATCGTTTTAAATTATTCACAGAAATTTCGACGTTTACCAACGTGTGAAATATTTAAAAACATTTTTTGGGGAGTTGTTTTTGTAATATTTGTACATAATGATACGAAGGAAGCACGATAACTTTTAAGGTTTGATATTTTTGATATATTTATCAATGTATTGACGATAATAACAAGATTTAATCGATTAAAAGTCAAAACACTGTATCAGTGTATTTTTAATTTAATATAACATTTTAATTAGAGCAAAAAAAAACTAAAAATAGTTTTGTTATAATAATTTATTACAAAAAGAATTTTTTTTTCAAAAATCCGATTGCCGGCTGAACATGATAGTAAGTTAGCGGCACACGTATCATACACATGATACGTACTGTCGTCTATAGTATAATAGCTGAACTACAGCTCGTGGGCGTATTGCCAACATGTACATATTGTATTCACGTACCTTATATGCTTGTAATAAACTTTTAATTAATTTTAATTCATTTTTTTAGGAGATTTGGTAGCAGTGTACACACCAAAATCAAACATTACTTCGTGCGAGATAATGTCTGGAGCAAAACATATCGTATTAGCTGTAGAAGGCAGTTGTAACATAATAACATTACAACTAAGAGGCCCACAAATCGACACTAATGATACTTCGGAGTACGTGTACGGTAATCCTGAGAACGACGGAAAAATATTTGAACTTAAGGATAGCGAACAGTGCTGACCATTACCGTTTTAACGTTTTAAAATTTTCAAACTACTTTTTGTTGTTATACCTCACTGATTTGTTAAAATTAAAAATAGGTATCTATACATTTTAACTTATATGCGACTTGTTTTTCTATATTCAGAAAGAGTGCGTGTGTGCATTTACAAATGAACTGATCTTAATATTTGTACAAAATATTCTTCTACATTATCAAATCATTCCTCATGATAATGATATTGAAAATATCAATATGTACCTAGTAGGTATGTAGCTACATTTAAACATTAATTTAATATCGCTGCGGAAACAGCTCTTATTAAGAGACATAAAAATACATTATGTTGAAAATCTATGTTTGTGCCAATTGTAAAATGATCAATGCTCTCCTCAATATTGGAAGGAAGTTTGGAGGAAGTAATAAATTTAAACTGCATTTTAGATGTAGAACTGTAACAAAACATGTTTGGTTAATATGAATTGTTGCATGTGGAATGATTTGGTATTCTATTAAAATAAGTACCTTCTTAAAAACGATTTATGAAACTTTAGACTGACTTTTATTAGTTATTAAGGTCATCGCTAAAATTTTAAGTTTTATATGTAATTAGCATATTATAGAAAAATTTGGAAATGTAAAAAATTATTATGTATTACCTACTTACAGTAGGAAATATTAATGTGTTCAAAAGGTACGTTAAGTTAGCAAAAATACAAACAAATAATGAAATAGCTTTTGTTAGTGCTCATCACATTCAGTGCTCAAAATTTTATGTAGTTGTTAATTGTCAATTTTAAAATGATTTGTTTTACTGTGACTTCACTTTTGGTTGACATACTTAATTTATAGTTCACTCAAGTAGATTGTAAATATAAGAAATCGAAAGAAAGCAGAAAGCATGACAATTACATCATTTGCTGGAGACTAATTAAAGCTATAATACTTTTCCTTTTTGCAAACTTTACGCCTGTGTGTTCAAATAGATGTAAATTAAAAAAAAATCTTGTCAATGTGCTTGATGCAGATTATAAAGGGCTAGTCAGATAAACCTTAGGCAAAATTATTTAGAATGCCACTAGACTAGAAGCATGAAGCTTTAGTGGTTATCACTAACGAGCAAAATAACGACACAACATACTCATTTCTTATTTACCTACTTATTTAACCCACTCTAAGCGTTTTTTACCGTGTTTTATATTTACTTAAAATTAATTTGTTGTGCTATAATATTACTTTTTAGAATAAGGAAAGCTGTTGAAACTCCTTTTATTTTTTAATTGTAAAAAATATGGTTATCAAAAAAATTTAAATTTCGACATTTGCAGTATCGCAAAAGAAAGAAACGTCTCAAGAATACTTGGAGTCTGTTTCTTTTATCTTCTCTTACGCCGCACCGAAAACCGCCATTATTTTACTTGAACTCACCACTTTTTAAAAGTAGGCGGTAAATAGAGGAAGTTGTGCCGAGTTTCTAACCTCAATCTGTCTAAAGATGGAAATAAAAAAGAAAACTTAAATCTACGGTACCTAGCAAATTCAAATCTACGGTAAGTAAATTTTAGTTTTCTTTTTTATTTCCATTTTTTAAATCTAACTATAAAAATGCATCCGTCAAAACACGGCACACCATCTTCTATTTAACCGGCTCCTCTTTTAAAACATATTGCCAAGTTTTATATTTCTCCATCTAGCAGTGCTCTAAATAACTTTGCCGTAAGATTTTTTTAACGCGCCCTATATCACTGAATTTTAAATATATTAAAAATGATATTCCTAATATAATTTTAAAATATCCTTTGATATTACATTGTTTACCTTAATTCCTGTAATTTGAAAGATAATTACGTTTATTAAAGTCTAATTGTAACTTATCTTTTCAGAAAGTAATGATAATATACTAACATAATGTTAGACCGTGCATTTCAATTATTTTTAACTGTATAGTGTAATTAAAGCAATTTGTCATTGAGGTAAGTTTTTAAATTATTTTAAGGACCCTATGAAAACGGTTTATTTTATACTCAAACGGAGTTTTTAATTTGATGGTTCATGGTATCTATTTGCACAGTAAAATATTTGTAATTATGATTATTGTTAAAATTCCATATGACTTGTTAACTTGCTTTTTTGTTTTCTAGATTGATGTATTGTAGATAAATAAATAAATGTGGTACCGGAAAGCCACGCTAATTTTCAATGTTCGCAAATGTCTATAGTATATAGTTGTCACCTAAATTCTATGTTGTTTAACATCCTTAATTCAGAAAACGTAACATTGTACATTTAATCCAAACATTTTTTTTGGATGTTGAATTTACCCTTTATGAATTTTCAACAATGTGAATTTAAAACGAGTTTACTGCGATTTTTGTTACCTGGTGAGGTTCCTTTTGGTCATTAGAAAATAAATAAAGTGTGAAAAATGCACTTAATTTTAATTAACTGTCAAATTCTATAGTATATTTATGTCATAATTAATTTAAATTTAAGTGTTTAATTACCGTTTATTCAGCGAAACGAAGACCTTGCATTAGACTTATTAGTGAAACTACTGATATGTGAAAATTGAAAATATGTATTTTAATATTTATGGCCATGCTGAATCAATGAAAATATTTGTAACTTTATAGCACTTCCGATTATACCGGAAGTAACCATCAACTAGCTTATTTTAAATAGAATGTGGTATATTTTGGTTGAAATTCTTATTCTATATAAAATTTTGAACAAATTTTTAGAAGAATAACATATCTCAAAAACGAGCGGTTTGCGAGTTATCTTAAGTTTTGTGAATTTTTTTCAAAAATCATATTTCCATATTATTTACGATATCTTATCTAATTGATAATCGTTTACTTTCATATTTTGACCAAACAATATCAAGACGAAACATTGTGGATAGGAAATGACTTTGTTAATTTATACAGGGTGTTGAAAATCGAGCGACCAATTGTAATAAATTCAAATATTAAAAGCTTGCTTAATTTAAATGGAACACCCTGTATTTTATGGTGCTATGGGATTTATTATTTTATTTCCTTTCTATTTATGTTTACATTCCCTATACCTAAATCGAGCCATTTTCAAGATATTGCGGTCTTTTTGAATAAATGCATAAAACCTTATACTCAAATCTAATAACATTCGTCATAAGGTGAAAAGTAGGCTGTCGAAATTCATTGTTACCCTTAATTAAGTTTTTATTGCTGTCAAAGCGGTGTAATTATTGTGACAAGCAATTTTGAACTATCAAAGTACTAATAAGTTCATAATCATTTTGAAAATGGCACATAGAAATGATACCAATAATGATTTTCTAAACTTGATCCCAATCTACGGAGAGTGTAATAGAATTGCTAGCCGAACATGTCGTGTATTTACAGAAAGATTTCCGGAAAAACGGAGGCCAACTCGAGATACCATCACAAGACTTTTAAAGAACATGTCGCAATTTGGAGCATGCCGTTCAAAAATTGCAAAAATTAAACCATTCGTTGATGATGAAGTTAACGTGGTAAATGTGCTGGGATTCTTTTCTGCATATCGAGATGCTTCTATTAGAGATTTCGAAATAAGCTTACGATTAACGATAAGAACAATTAATAGGATTCTTAAAGAGTGTAAGTGGAAACCTTTCTGTTATCATGTTGTGCATCACTTGCTGCCAGAAGATCTCCCTAAGCGCGTTGAATTTTGTGAATGGTTCTTATTGAAAATTCAGGAAGATGAGAATTTTACTCAAATAATCATTTGGTGTGACGAGGCAAAATTTTGCAAAAATGTCGTGGTCTCACGTAAACCCTCACATAACAAGAGAGCGTTATTTTCAAACGAGCTGGTCGTTTAATGCTTTTTGTGCCATAAAAGATGGCAGAATTTTCGGACTTAAAATTTATGATGAAAATCTGACTGGTGTCGGATATTACAACATCCTTCAGGACACTATTTTTCCATGGTTAAACAATTTAAATGCCGAATAAAGAAGTCTTGTATGGTATCAGCAGGACGGGGCACCGCCACACATCTTACAAATTAATGCTGATTTTCTGTACCAACATTTTGAGGATAGATGGAGAGCCAACAGGGGACCACATCATTGGCCGGTGAGATCCCCTGATCTCACACCCCTAGACAGTAGTATTTGGGGACATATTAAAAATCTAGTATATTCTTGGAACCAATTACAACAAAGGAAATTATTATACAGCGAGTATTACAGGCTTTTAATAATTGCGATCCCCAAAAACTTAGTAAATCTACGAAACAAAACACTATTAAAAGGATTCATAAATGCTTAGAAATAAATGGAAATAATTTTGAACATTTGCTGTAATTAATATTTTTGAAATTGTTGTTCTTATTATGTTATTATTATTATTACCCTCTGTAATTATGTTATGATGTTATGTTATGGTTTTTTATTGTTATTCTTATCTTGAAAATGGCTCATTTAGGTGTAGGGAATGTAACTATAAATCGAAAGAAATAAAATAATAAATCTTATAGCACCATAAAATGCAGGGTGTTCCATTTAAATTAAGTCAGTTTTTAATGCTTGAATTTATTAAAATTGGTCGCTCGGCTTGCAACACCCTGTATAAATTAACAAAGTCATTTCCAATCCACAACGTTTCGTCATACATTGATATTGTTTGGTCAAAATATGAAAGTACTATTATCAATTAGATAAGATATCGTAAATAATATGAGAATATGATTTTTGAAAAAAATTCACAAAATTTAAAATAACTCAATAACCGCTCATTTTTTAGATAGGTTATCCTTAAAAAAATTTGTTCAGAATTTTATGTAAAATACGAATTTCAACCCAAATATACCACATTATGTTTAAAATAAGCAAGTTGATGGTTACTTCCGGTATAACCGGAAGTGTTATAAAGTCAAAAATATTTTCATTGAATTCAGCATGACCAAAAATATTATAGTGCAAATTTTCAATTTTCAAATATCAGTACTTTCACCAATAAGTCTAATACGAGGTCTTCGCGCTACACCCTGTATATAAACTTAGTCCATGTGCATCTTTCCTACTCAATACAATGGTGTTATCTACTTTGATTTGTGGAAAATAGAATAAATGAACACCAGTCCAAAATCTCTCATATAAATATGATCAGTCCTGTAATCAAACTGCTTAAACTGTGTACATATATTTACTCCATTAATAATTTTAATAAATTTTAAAAATTATATATATATATATATATATATATATATATATATATATATATATATATATATATATATATATGGGCAGATCCATTACTTTTCGACGAAAGTGTGTGCGCGTGAGTAACCCATTTAGACGCCGATTTTTTTTTCGAAAGTAGGTTACAAACAGAGAAGATCCAGAAAATTTGACCTCAATGCGGTCAAATGGCCTTGAGAATTTTTGAAATTTGAAAAAGTCGATTTTCGGCAATTTTCTAAAATTCTTATCGCAGCTTCTATATCACGTAGAGATTCGACAGAGCCGGAATTTTTCTCTGGTAAACCTATACTTTCAATAAAAAAATAGGTTATTAATCCAAACTTTAATCTGGCGTGGTTGGGGACTACAAGTTAGCATTATACCCCCTTATTATAATATAAATTCATATTTCTAGCCATAACCTGCAGAGACAAATTCAAATTTTCCGACAATGGGGCCTCGACAAGGGGCAATACCCCGAGAGCAGGTTTCGCAACCCTACACTTGTCTTACAAGTTAGCATTAGGCCCCTTATTATAATACAAATTCAAATTTTCCGCCAAGGGTATCACGAGAATACACGAAGGCCCACGAACAAGTTGCGATCACGATAGGGAGCGAAGACCCGAGAACAAATTGCTACGCCCTACACCTGCCTTACAATCTCGGTTATGTTCGGGGAGGATTGGTGTGGGGATCGCCGAAACAGTCTTCGCCGAAAGCATGGCGTCGCGAAATTTTACCTATATGAGACATGCAAATAACGGTTTCTCGAAACGTCAAGTACTTGCAGCGACCGGAAAACAGATTGTGATGATTGGTCACGTGCACTAGGATTTATTTAATCAGGAAGAGTTTCTTATAAGTGGTGTTAAGTTAAATGTTAAATTTGTACGATCAAGAGATACCTTTAGTCTAATGACAGCGCACGGTTCAAATTACAAGACACGAATTATGGACGCTAGTTTACTAGTGAGATGTATGCGAATCAATCCCACCATTCTAACTGCGCGCGCTAAAGCCTTAGAAACAACTGCAGTAAAAATACTCTGTTACAAAGACCGAAGTGCTAACTATACCTGTGGGCATACAGCGAAAATCATTGGATAATGTCTTCCTGGATCAGTTACCTAAACGATGCATTACCGCAAATAAAGACTTGCGAGAGATAATGTGTAAAGGTTATTGACTTTTGCCCCCGTTAGCGCGACTCTTACCTATATGAAAGCTAAACTTTGCCTATATGATTAGGTTTGATGTTTGTTAAAGAATTGCTGGACGCTTTTCGCAATAAAGTCCTTGCCCTTATCCATCTGTATACTTTGAGGTATCTTTTCGCATCGAAAAATAACCGAAAATACGTCGATTATAGAACATGCAGTTTTTTAGCTTCAGAGCTCTTGTCCACGCCATCTTGCTAAATACATCGATAATCATCAGTATATAATTATACCCGTCATCATATTTACGTAGATGTCTCACATCGCAAAGACCCCGTCTGTCATAACTCAAAAAAAAAAAATGTTACCCACAATGTACCTATTTCGAGTAAATTTCTCACTACAGGTTTATGTATAGTGTATGCTACTTGTTTCGGTAACCGCGCTGTAATATCTTCCCTAGGGGCCTGTTTATAAATCTAAGTTCCTCGTGACAGGGGTATTTCTGCCAAGGCAGAGCTTGTATGTAAAATAGGATAATGTGTTGGTATGACAACTCCATTATAATAAACCCGAAAATTTTAAAATAGTACTCTAATAAGCGGTCAGCATGCATGCTTAACCTGATTATAAAATCTAAAGCCGTTTTTTTTGACAAAGGTATTTCTGATGAGACAGAACTTTTATGTATGTAAAATAACATAGAGGTGAAATCTAGCTTAAAGAAGAAGACACAGGCAATTCGCTGCATACATCACTATATTAAATAACCTGTTTGCGCAAATATATATTTGGTTTTGGCTGTTGACGGTTTACACGAAGAGTTTGGTACGTAAAATATGCACGGTGTTTATTATTATTGTTTACGTCCAATTGCGAACTCGTACATTCACCTTTGTATAACAACAAGTTAATTAACTTATTACGCAATACCCATTAACTGTTTTAAAGGACTGAAATATGAAAATGTAAACTTTCACCATTAACACTCATAATAAAATACTTACCTTTTTGGGATTTTTAATGGTGTACTTTAAATTATACAATCTAAACGTTTCGATAACACTTACAGTTATCTTAGATATGCTGTTAATGTCTGACACCCATATTCAAAAGTTCTGACTATTCCATCTTGTACCGGGATTTATCATTTCTTAGTTTGCTTATTTCTTCTAAAACTTCCGTTTCTGTTGGATAGTCGTTTTCTTGTTCTTGTAATTTTGTCTCGCCCTCTTCTGCTTTTCTATGAGTTAAATATTTTGTGTAGTATTTTTCCAGGTATCTCCGATTTTCTTGGGGCCTGTACTCTGTTTGGCCTTCATTGTTCTATTTCTAGTGTGTTTGTTTGGTTCTTTATTTCCTATAGAATTGTTTTACATTGTGCTTGTTATTCTCTTGTTCAATTTCTTCCATTTGGTTATGCATCCAGTCGTTTTCCCTCTATATATTATGTTTATTTTGTTTCTTTTATTTCATATTCTGTTCTACTTGTGTTCCTCTTGTGTTCATCCATTTGACTCTAGCTTCATTTTGTATTCTTGCCTTTTCAGATTCTTAATCGTACTAATATTTTGTTTTCTTTTTTGTATGCTTCTCCTAAACTACTTATGCCGTTTTGTGTATATTTTGTTTTATCTCGCTCCATAATGCTTCTATATCTTCTCATTTATTATTTCGTTTTGTGTGTTTTGGCGTCTGCTTCTTGGTATGTCCTCCTCGTTTCTGCTGCCTGAAGAGCTTCTACGTTTGTTTTGTTACTGCCCTTTGATGTTGTGGTGCTTCCTTATATCTATGTTTCTTAATTTTGCAATTACTAGATAGTGGTCTGATTCGGCCTCTATACGTTCTCGTATCAGTTGTTTTGCCGCTTGTCCCTTTCGTGGCTAATATGTGGTCAATTTGGTTGTCTACTGTACCTTCTGGGTGTCTCCATGTTACTTTATCTTTTTGGGATGTTCAGACTTTGTGGACAGGAGAGTCATATTAAATGCTCCTGATAACTGGCATAGTCTGTGTCCATTGTCATTCGTTGTTTCGTGTAGCGTTGCTTTTCATTCCTCTCACTTCACTCAGATACGGTTGCTTTCCTATTTAAGCATTTGCATCTCTCAAGATTATTTCATCTTTTCTGGTATCTCTTCATAGCCTTCTTAATTTTCGTAACAGTGATCTTTTCTTCTAGTGTTGCGGTTTCCTTGGGTGCGTAAATGTTAATAATTGAGATATTCGTGGTTTTCGGTTTTAGCCTTATTGAAGCTAATCTTCCATCCACTGATGTAAATTCTGTTATGTTCTTTGCCAACTCCTTTTTATATAAGTTTTAGTATCCAAAGTTAAATTAAGGGTAGTAAACACAATTTAAAAAAATATTTAGCGATTTAAACATAAACAAATTAATTATTCGATTAATCCTACACTTTTTAATTAATCGTTATTTTGTCAGAAAATCGAAATAAGAAACTTTCGGGCATCAAAACCTAATTAATAAAAGAAGACGCCAAGAGAAACATTGTAGGAAAATAACACAATTTTGGGAAAAACACATCAATATGAACCATCAACGTCTTATCGACATACATGGTAACTACTGATGCACAGATGGATACATCGTAGTCGCAGACATCTACATATGGACCTTCTCTGTATCAAAATGAATGTGATGATTATCCTAGGGACGCACCAGATCGAAAGTTTTCCTCGGTCTATTTTACTCGAATTCTACCACATTTAGAAAAGATTAAACGCCAATTCATTACAAAGTGGAAACAGCAAATCACATTTTGTAAACTTAAAAAAATGGTCAGATTTATACAGTCGTTTAAAATATAATACAACCATTAACTCTGCAAGTCGAAGTTTGTTGAATTTAGAAACAACATATTGGTCTGGTGTTATTGAAAGAATATTTTGTACCATACAATGTTCCTCTGAGAAAAATCTAGCTTTTCGTGATATAAATAATGAATTAAAAATTATTATTAATTTTATTAAATACATATTATATTTATATTATATTTAGAATTTACATCAGTTCTACATACATAAAGACAAAATTTGCATCGATTGGGGCTTGAATCTCGATGGCGCAGATGGTTAGCGCGGTACTCTAGCAAAGTACAGGTCGTAGGTTCCTACTCTTTTATTTATGTATTTAATAAAATTAATAAATTTTAATTACATAAATAAAAGTTTACCTCGAGTAGGATTGGAACCTGACCTGTACTTTGCTAGAATACTAACCAATGGTATCGAGATTCAAGCAATGGATGTAAATTTTGTCTTTAGTATGTAGAACTGATAAATTCTAAATATAATAGATAATGGTAATAATGATAATTTTTTTAATGTATTGAAATGATATCCAAATTTGACCCAGTAATGGCTGAACATACTAAAAAGTGGAAATGAATTCATGACCATAAAAATGTCTCTTTATTTAGAAGATAAAATTCAAACCGAAATAATAAATTTAATAGCCACCAACTTAAGGGAGGAACTTTTAAATAGGGTTAAAAGAGTAAATATTTTTGTATTAACCTTGACTGTACACGATGTTAGCCACCAAGAGCAAATTTCAGTTTGCATTCGATTGAGGCAAAATTTGAGACTAAAAAGTATTAAGGCGAAGAACATAAAAATAGAAAAGCAATCTACTTACGAGCATGATGATGAAGTAATAAAATTGAGAGTTAGGTTTTAAAGTTGATTCCTTTTGGTGTGTTAGATTTGAGCACCCAATCTATACAAGCAGATTTATTATTAATGCAGTTTTCACAAAATTTTTGTTTTTTAATAACCTGTCTAAGTTCTCGCAACATTCAGAAGAAGAACAATTAAACTTTGCACAAATCTTGAAAGTATTCTAACGAAAGTAGAATGAGCACTAGCGCGCCATTTTGTTTTAATTATGACGTGATAATTAAAAGTGGTGGATTATGGCGTAGTAACGTGACCGCCCTACTTCACGTGGCACGACTTCCAGCTTATTTGTCGTGTGCGCGCATACTGCCTCAGACCGGGCGTTCTGATTGAAGGACCTAGAGCAGGCCACACCTGGTTTGTGATTGGTGGCGACTATTTTGTGGGCATGGCTTGTCGACCATCACTGGTTTTAGATTGGTTAAACTTCGCCTAGCCTGTGTTCTGATTGGAGACCCAAGGCTCAAATCAATTAATCAGATCAATTAATCAGATCAATTCATCAAATCAATTAATCAGATCAATTAATCAAATCAATTAAGCAGATCAATCTCCATCAAATCAATTATCAATAAATCAGATCAATCTGAATCAAATCAATCTCGATCAAAAGGGCTTAATGGTAGGATACGCCTTTCAGATGACCAAATCAATCTCAAATCAGATTAATCAATTGATCAGATCAACAAATCAAATCAATTAAGCAGATCAATCGCAATCAAATCAATCAATCAGATCAATCTCAATCAAATAAATCTAGATCAAGAGGGTTTAAGGGTAGCACACTCTTCCAGATGACCAGATCAATCTCAATCAGATTAATCTCCATTTATAATTCGGAGATTTGAAATAGAGGCAGATCGTGGCTCCACCTACGGTATATTTTTAAAAGTACATGTAGGTCCCTGTAATCGTTATGGCAGGAAATTTGAAAATACTATCTCATAAGACAGGTATGGGAACTTGTGTTAGGGTCTTCGCCCGCTTGTCGGGGGCCGCTTAATGGTTAGTATTCTAATAATTTTGATAATACACCTGCGATTTCGCTTTGAAATAAAAATATCAGGGCATTAGCTATCGTAAGCCAGATTAGTTAGTTAGAAGTTCGAAATGAATAAATACATTGCGTAACGTGTTATAATTAAAATATTTACATACAAGGTCAGTCTTATCGGAAACACGCAAATTAACGTGTGGCCCCATTATGAGTCTTGCATACAACGCTAAAATACGTTTTACAGTTAAATTAGTAAAACGCCTATACAATGTTAAATTAGTAGAAATACCTACACAATAACAAATATAACCAAATTTGAAATCAAGTTTCTATATTATTTCACATACAAGCCCTTCATATTGTCGATTTATACACAAAGTGCCGAGAACAAGTTCCACCTCCTACACCTGTCTTATGAGTTAGTATAAGGGCCCTTGGCTGCGGAATTTTGAGGCGAAGACCCGAGAGCAAGTTTCTGTGTCCTATACCTGTCTTACGAGATATCATGACTACCCTGATTAGAATACTATTTCAAATTTCCCTATAACAAAATGGCCGACCAGATTGATTTGATGGATTCGATTGATTCGATCGATTCGATCGATTTGATCGATTCGATCGATTAGATCAATTTCGGTTCGATTGCGATTGATCTGATTGATTGATTAATTGAGATTGTTTTTGCAAAATGGTGAGTTAAAATCAGAGATAGTATATCCCCAATTGAGAACATTAAATTATATTATTAAAAATAAATTAAAAATGCATTAGTAGAAGACGGACACCATGCGCCATCTTGGATTTTGACGTCACTTCCGGTTTTATATGCCCACGTGGGGCCGGATTTTCCACCCTTATTTTACACGCTTACGTGTGAGACCGCATTTTCAACCCTATTTTTGCACATCTACGTGTGAGACCGGATTTTCCACCCTTATTTTTACTCGCTTACGTGTAGGACGTGTTATTTTCATCCCTATTTTGCACATCCACGTGTGAGACCGTATTTTCAACCCTATTTCCATCCTAATTATTTTTATACGTGTACGAGTGAGACAGTATTTTCACCCTATTTTTACATCCACGCGCGACACTGTGTTTTCAACCCTAATTATTTTACTCGCTTACGTGTAGGATTTTCATCCCTATTTTTGCACATCCACGTGTGAGACCGTGTTTTCAACCCTAATTATATCGCTTACATGAAGGACCGTATTACCCTTATTTTTATTATTTCTTTTGGGAGTCTTATGGCTGTATTAAGGACCTTTTGACAGCTAGGACTTTTGCTAACGTGAGGACTGGTTCTGGTCTTGGCTTGTATTTAGGGGTGGGGCTGTAGAGCTAGGGCTGGAACTTAGGGCTGGTCATGGTTTAGAACTGTATTTAGGGGTGGGCTGTATGAGCTAGGGCTGGAACTTAGGGCTGGTCATGGTTTAGAACTGAATTTAGGACTGGATCTTAGGGTTGGTCTAAGGATAAGTCTTAGAGTCTGGTCTTGGTGGTGGTGCTAGGGTTGAGTCAGGTCTTGGTGGTGGAGCTAGGGTTTAGAACTGTATTTAGGTGGGGCTGTATGTAGAGGTGAGGATAAGTCTTAGGGTTATTTCTGATGGTATTAAGGTCCTTCTGGTTGTAACCCTGGGGTTAGCAGACACATACGCCTACAATAAATGCATAATTAATAAGATATTATTATTTAGTCTATTGCTTTAAAAGGGTTAAATGCTATTGGAGAAAACGTTTCTAATAAGGAGATGAGATAGCATCTGTGTTAAGGATTGATCTTGCGTGGGGAAATTTGAATGACAGTAAAATTTAATTATAGAACACTTATTTTATTATCATAATTAAAAAACCCTCAGTGAGCTATAGAAAATTACTGCCATTCGTGTAATGAAACAAAAAAACATTTTTATTAAGTTAATTACATAACAGTTTGTCTTTTCTTAAACGATTATTAAAAAACATAGTTTTACCTGCATTGAAAATAATATCCATACGTCCGTTAAAAAATGTTGTACGCCTTAATATTTTTTTAAAGAAACTTAATGCTTGTGTTTTATAACTGTAATTAAAAATCTGTAAATAAATAAAAGGGTTAATACCACACTTACCATATCTGTACTTAAAGAACGTTTTCGAGGTACTGATTTATGCGTGATGGTCACCGCTTTTGTGTTATCTGTCAACTAAAAACTTTCTAGTTGTGTAAAAGCCAGCTATAATTAGAGTGTAAAATATACAACCTCATTGTCTTTATTGCACTTACTGGAAATCGTATTAACCTTTCTCTTAAAATAAAATTGTTTTGAAAATATTCGTATACGGATACACAAATTGTTTTATAAAAACCATATTAAGTGTTTGGAATGTTTAAAATTCCATAACATTTTGTAAGAAATCACTGTTCACGTTTACTTTTAACTAATTACCGTGTAATTATATAACTTTTGTTTAATTTAATAGTCTAAAAACCAATATAAATGATTAATATAATTTCTAAAAAAAAATATTATTAGAGTTGATACGCCGTTTTATTTCAAGTAATTGTTTTCAATATATATAAAATGTGTAAGTGGACCTGTATTATTTGTTGTAACCTTCTACTTACATAAATTCAACTTATACACGAATTAATAACGACCTCCACTAACTAGTTTATAACACAATCGCTATGTAGCGTATTTTTTTATTTACACTCGTACTTCTATAAACTATTAATGCTCCATTTTAATAGGGTGATCAACTATCTGAAAAAGGTTTACTGTTAAAGTATACGATGAAGATCGTTTGAAGCAAACCTTGTATTATTCTTATATACGAATGATGTTTCAAAAAGTACTAGTATAATTAACATGAAGGTTTATAAATCTACATCCAGACAAGGAAACAGTTTTAAACACAAAGAATTTATCTGTAAGGCAGACAATGCTATTACATAAGACGTTTTACAAAACGTGGTTATTCCACATTGAGTGGCGTGGTAGAGTGACGTAATCTATTTTATTTTGAAATTTCATGAGAGCATCACCATCATCGAAATTTTGAGATACTACCATCTCATCGTCTTCACCTTGAACGATTATATTGTAACCTATAAAGCAAGCTAATAACCCTAATAGTTTATCAGACATTATTACATGGAGACGAGGTTAGCTCTAAATTAAATGGTTTCAACGCTGCTCTGGGAATGCTGTACACTTAAAACCTTTAAGTCTGCTCGCCGAAGTTGTACCGTATTCACTTTCTTCAATTTTATCTGCACTCTGTTTCGAAGCTGTAATACGTTTTTCTAATACATAAACAGAATCTTCAATACTGTGATACGTGTAGCAGCAAAACACATTAGCTAGTTAGTTTCACCTCTATATTACTTTACATGCAAGCCTGATCTTATCATAAATAAATACATCTGTCAAAAAAAGCTGATTAAACATAACTCCACGGCCAGGTATAGCAAGCAACGCTTCCAATTATAGCTCTTAGTCAACACAATAGGGCCTACAACTACATACAATCGACTAGCACTGCTTTAGCACGAGGATCAAACGAAAAAACACGCACGCACGCACACAAGCTCGCACGTACGCTCTCACGTACGCACGCACGTGCGAACGTCGCGTACGCTCGCACGTACGCACGAACGTACGCACGCTCGCACGTACGCAAGCTCTCACGTACGCACGTGCGAACGCTCGTACGCCCGCACGCTCGCACGTACGCACGATAGCACGTACGCAAGCTCTCACGTGCGCACGCACGTGCGAACGCAGTCGCCCGCACGCTCGCACGTACGCACGAACGTACGCACGCTCGCACGTACGCAAGCTCACGTACGAGCGTTCGCACGCCCGTACGTACGCTCGCACGCACGCACGTATGCGCGCACACACACACACACACACACACACACACACACACGAGAGAGCGAAAACACGCTAAAGCGAAAAACTTGTAAACTTGCAAACATGAATCAAGACGGTGGAGCACCGCTAGGAAAAAAAACAGGTTTATTAACAAAACCGAAGGAAAGCTTAACGTTTTGAAAATATATTATTATTATTATTATAAACAACAATACATCATTATTATTTAATAACATGCTTTATCGGTCTTCTTCTTCTTCTTGAACCGTGAGTCGTCATCCTCATCATCATGATTTTGAGATTTGCCCTTCCCCTACCTCATCGCTCTTCTTTCTCTTCTGTGAATCATCATCTTGGATGTGGGATACATCCAGCTCAACCACGTCATCGCTTTCATCATTATCTTGAACGGTTATGTTGTAATAGTTTATTAACAAGTCAGTAAAATCTCTAATGTCCGCTGATGTTGGCTCATAAACAGGAGAATACATTATAGTAATGCTCACTCGATGACAGTTACACTTTAAAGAGCGAAACACACGAGAAACGAGAACGCAGCTAGCTTTGGGTCTTGTGCGCAAGCGTACTCGTCAATGTTAGGGTAGAATCGGACATCTTCGGGGATGTCTGAAGTATTGACCTAACCACACTCTAACATAGCCCCTGGGGGCATGTTTTATAAATCTAAACGCCTCTTTTATGGTCGAGGTATTTTATCCTAAGAAGCCAGAACGCAGCTAGCCTTTGGTCTTGTGCGCAAGTGTGCTCGTCAACGTTCGGTAGAATCGGACATCTTCGGGGATGTCTGAAGTATTGACCTAACCACACTCTAACATAGCCCCTGCATGTTTATAAATCTAAAGGCCTCTTTTATGGTCGAGGTATTTTCTCCTTAGACGCCAGGCAGCTAGACTTTGGTCTTGGCAAGCGTGCTCGTCAATGTTAGGGTAGAATCGGACATCTTCGGGGATGTCAAAATTGACCTAACTACACTCTAACATAGCCCCTGGGACAAGTTAATTAACTTATTACGCAATACCCATTAACTGTTTTATTATGATTATATAGAATTTAACAGCGTATTTAAAATCAATTATATATGCTATCTTTATCTTGATTAGCTTCTTTAATATCAAAAATAATCCAATTGTTTATTAGCTTTAAAAAATAGACCAAAATACGATACCCACATGGGCATTTAAAAAAAATGGATGCCAAGGTGTCCCAGGGCCACAAAAATCCAAGATAGCAAAATTTTAAAATGTTTGTAAACACATTAATTAACACGATGTCGACGGCTGATTGCTACTTTCCTATTAATATAAATGAAGTTGTATAACTGTTTAGTAATAATAAACACAGATTAAGAAGTCCGCGAACAGATCCCCGTCTTACAAGACTACGGCCCCTTATTAGAATACAACCCCCAATGCATAAATAAATTAGGTCACAATCTGTAGATGGGATTTAAAAAAATGTATTAATAACTATACAATCTTCTTTGATAACAACAACCCTAATTAATAACAGATTAAATCTTTTTGTTCTCAGAGCACTGCATGCGCGCGCATTTACCTACCCTCTAGGGGCTGAACTTTAATACAACCAAAAGGGTCCTAATTAGGGTGACAATTCCATCGAGGGGTTGAAGAAGGCCTCCAAAAAGAAACCATGGGGGTGAAAAAATACGATCCCCACGTGGGCGTTATTGGAAATTGTATTCCAAGGTAAGTGTGGTATAATCATAATGTTCCAATCTCTTTGAACTTTAATTGATTGCTTGACAAATCAATTCGTTTCCCTTCGAGTAATCAAGGCACACAACTGTTTTTACACGAACTATTAAACACTTTTCTTCGCTTACGGGTATTAGAAAACTTTACGTATGTTTGTTTGATCTTCCCAATTTATTTTGCACTACGGCCCCAGTTCAACATGCATTTACTTAAAACATTTGATATTAATCTTATTATTTATTTAATTCTATGCTTACATACAGTTAGAACAAATCGTTTGATCTTAGGACAATGAGTCTACCACACATCTTTGTTAACATTTACTTGTCTAACTTAAATGCACAACAGAATATTTACTTCTTGAGTAACATCTCGTATCGACGCTGAGGTTCTTTTTAAATCTAATATACAGTTACTAATAGATTTAAATAACCTTATGTTTTGTAGTGGTATATCGTTTCAAACTACATAATTAAAATGGTCTTTAAAGTTTCGAAAGTTTCGCGTCGATGTAAAATGAAGGCTGTATAATGACACTTCAAAATGGCATGCGATCAGATTTATGACCGTCTCCCGTCAAAGCCAAATGCAAACTTCTTTCATTCTTCATCCCGCAATTATTTTATACATGTCGCGATCCAGCGTATCAATACATTCAATTCACCAATATAAATTCATGTGCAGCACCTTTTAGATGGTCTTGGTTACATTTTGTGTATAGCTGTCACCTTAGATAGTTTCCATTTATCAGGAAATGTTCTTGACCAAAGAGACAGGTTATAAGGTATTGTCAAGGGTAGTACCAATATATCGACGCATACCTTTGGTGCATACCAGCAGCTCTTTTAGGTTTCTTAATAGCCCACTATACTTCTGAAATTGAAATACTACTTATGTCAAACATATTTAATGGTACAGCGACATTTATTACGTTATTTTTGATAATTAAGTACTGAGACCCATCCCCATACACAGATGAAAAATAATCGGAAAACGTATTTGCAATTTCTCCTGGCGTGTATAGATCGTTATTATTGTATGGTAAGGTTTCAGTCATGACAGTGTTGTCTTCCATCATCCTACATATTTCAAAAAATATGTCGGATTGGATGCAACGCAGCTTTCAACAAATTTAATATGATTATATTATACGCATGAGGCATTGTTGTAAATGGTAAGTAGATCCTGATTTTAGTTTAGGATGAAATTTTTTAACCTAATGCCTTTTTTAATATCTTTAGTGAACCACTGCGGATATTTAGCATTTTGCTTCGTTCGAAGCCGGAACACACACACGTCAAGAACAGAGTAGGTACTTACACAGTTGCATAAAACGCATCTACGGCACGTTAACGTCTGTGAAGTCATATAAAAAGGTGAAATCCATGCGCTTTAGTAATAAGTATATCATATAAAAATCGGCTTTCTTAAAATTATAGTAATAAGTTTCCTCGAATATGAACATTTTCTTGATCGATCAGAAGTATGGAACACTGACACCGAGAACACTAAATCTAGAGTTCTTCCTGTTATGTTAACTACATTATTATAAGACAATACATTACCGAAATTCAAACATGAACCTAGTTCTATGGCGTAGGACCATTTATAAAGTCTAAGTCAATACCATTTACTTGAGGTAAATTAAAATCTCCAACCAATATTAAGATAACCTGTTGCGAAACAAATAATTCCTCAATAATTTCAGTATATTCCTGGTATACATTGGCACCGGCTCCTTGTGGAAAGTAATTTACACAGAGCACAATACATATTTCTCTCACCAATTCGAGGTCCGTGCTTACTGCACTCTTGTAGACGTAAACTTTTTTAATTGCAATAAACCCCCCCCCCCCCCATTCTTTTATTTGTAAATAACGATCTATTGGTTCTGTAAATATTATACCGTGAGTCCACAATTTCAGAATCATATATGCCCTCGTGCAGCCAGCTCTCAGTAACAGGCCCACGACGTCTTATAGGGCGAGTAGAAACTGTGTCCCCGGTGCCGTAACCAAAAAAAACGCCAGGAGAGCACTGTGACCAAAAAACGCCGTAATAAAAATGCAGGCGAACCGATGCATCGTTAATCAATTAACCATGTTTATGCATGCATCGATGTATATCGTTCATTCCTATCGCAATGTGCGATGCGATGACCAAACAGCCTACGCTACGTTATTGTCCTCACTTGAAATTTCGAGTTTATTCCTGATGCTGGTTTATTCCTGCAAAGTTTCGTCATCTTAAAACGTTAGCATTAAGTTCTTCAGTGCGTCCTATTCGTCTTGTCTGTGTGTAGTAAACTAAATTAAAATTAAAATCAAAATCGAAATCGAAGTCGAAGTCGAAGTCGAAGTCGAAGTCGAAGTCGAAGTCGAAGTCGAAGTCGAAGTCGAAGTCGAAGTCGAAGTCGAAGTCGAAGTCGAAGTCGAAGTCGAAGTCGAAGTCGAAGTCGAAGTCGAAGTCGAAGTCAAGTCCAAGTCCAAGTCCAAGTCCAAGTCCAAGTCCAAGTCCAAGTCCAAGTCCAAGTCCAAGTCCAAGTCCAAGTCCAAGTCCAAGTCCAAGTCCAAGTCCAAGTCCAAGTCCAAGTCCAAGTCCAAGTCCAAGTCCAAGTCCAAGTCCAAGTCCAAGTCCAAGTCCAAGTCCAAGTCCAAGTCCGAGTCAAAATTAAAACTACAACTAAAACTCAAATTGAAATCGAAACCGAAAACGAAAACGAAACCGAAACCGAAAGCGAAATCGAAATCGAAATCGAAATCGAAATCGAAATCAAAATTAAAATTAAATACGAGTATCAATTAACAGCAATTATAGCAGTCGACAAAAGTGCGACGTGTCACATACTCGGATTTTTAGGTCGTTCAATCTCAAGATTATGGCTGACGCAAAGCGTCTTTAGAATTCTATTTTTGTTTGTAAGTCCTTGCGTGTTTTAGCTTCGAGCGTTAACATTTAGATTCAATTCTTTCCTTGCATTTTTGTTTCCATTCCGTTATTCCCAACTTTCTCGCGTCTTCCTTACCTGCTTCATCCATTCTTTTTCGGGTCTTCCTCCTTTCCTTGGACCTAGTGGGGTCCATTGAGTTATCTTCCTTAGCATATCTTCATGATGTGCCCTACCCATTTCAGTCGTTGTGTCTTTATGAATCTTATTATGGTTTCTCCTCCTAGTTCGTCTTCAATTTCCTTGTTAGTCTTCAGTCTTTTTTTTCTCCATTTACTGTTATATTTGCTGCTAATATGGTTCTTATTATTTTTCTTTCCAATATTTTTAAATCTTATTTTTTGGATATTGTTGCTATTTCTATAGCGTACATCAATGTTGGTCTTATCAGTGCCTTATACAGGGTGTAACGGATGCAGGTGGCCAAACTTCAGGGGGTTATCATACAATTAATTTGCAGCAAAAAATTCTTATAAGATTTTTTTGGAGAGTAGTTATTCTTTTATTTAACATTTCTTGATTTAAAAAAATTGTTCGTTTTTTCCACACAAATAAAAGTATATATGTTATTCCTACAGCCACATCAATTTTAGTCATACCATCGGAACGAGCGTTAAATTTTCTACAAGACAAGTATTTATTGGTGTTAAAAAAATTCGTGGCTAATATGTGGTCAATTTGGTTGTCTACTGTACCTTCTGGGTGTCTCCATGTTACTTTATCTTTTTTGGGATGTTCAGACTTTGTGGGCAGGAGAGTCATATTAAATGCTCCTGATAACTGGCATAGTCTGTGTCCATTGTCATTCGTTGATTCGTGTAGCGTTGCTTTTTTATTCCCTCTCACTTCACTCAGATACGGTTGCTTTCCTATTTAAGCATTTGCATCTCTCAAGATTATTTCATCTTTTTCTGGTATCTCTTCGCATAGCCTTCTTAATTTTTCGTAACAGTGATCTTTTTCTTCTAGTGTTGCGGTTTCCTTGGGTGCGTAAATGTTAATAATTGAGATATTCGTGGTTTTCGGTTTTAGCCTTATTGAAGTTAATCTTCCATCCACTGATGTAAATTCTGTTATGTTCTTTGCCAACTCCTTTTTTATATAAGTTTTTAGTATCCAAAGTTAAATTAAGGGGTAGTAACACACAATTTAAAAAAAAATATTTAGCGATTTAAACATAAACAAATTAATTATTCGATTAATCCTACACTTTTTTAATTAATCGTTATTTTGTCAGAAAAGCGAAATAAGAAACTTTCGGGGCATCAAAACCTAATTAATAAAAGAAGACGCCAAGAGAAAAATTGTAGGAAAATAACACAATTTTTGGGAAAAACACATCAATATGAACCATCAACGTCCCCCTTATCGACATACATGGTAACTACTGATGCACAGATGGATACATCGTAGTCGCAGACATCTACATATGGACCTTCTCTGTATCAAAATGAATATGATGATTATCCTAGGGACGCACCAGATCGAAAGTTTTCCTCGGTCTATTTTACTCGAATTCTACCACATTTAGAAAAGATTAAACGCCAATCCATAACAAAGTGGAAACAGCAAATCACATTTTGTAAACTTAAAAAAATGGTCAGATTTATACAGTCGTTTAAAATCTAATACAACCATTAACTCTGCAAGTCGAAGTTTGTTGAATTTAGAAACAACATATTGGTCTGGTGTTATTGAAAGAATATTTTGTACCATACAATGTTCCTCTGAGAAAAATCTAGCTTTTCGTGATATAAATAATGAATTAAAAATTATTATTAATTTTATTAAATACATATTATATTTATATTATATTTATTCATCAGTTCTACATATAGACAAAATTTCATCGATTAGCTTGAATCTGATGAATGGTTATTGCAGTACAGGTCGTAGGTTCCTACTCTTTTTATTTATGTATTTAATAATAATGTTTAATTACATAAATAAAAAGTTTACCTCGAATAGGATTGGAACCTACGACCTGTACTTTGCTAGAATACCGCGCTAACCAATTGGGCTATCGAGATTCAAGCCCCAATGGATGTAAATTTTGTCTTTACGTATGTAGAACTGATGTAAATTCTAAATATAATAGATAATGGTAATAATGATAATTTTTTTAAATGTATTGAAATGATATCCAAATTTGACCCAGTAATGGCTGAACATACTAAAAAAGTGGAAATGAATTCGTATGACCATAAAAAATGTCTCATTATTTAGAAGATAAAATTCAAACCGAAATAATAAATTTAATAGGCACCAACTTAAGGGAGGAACTTTTAAATAGGGTTAAAAAGAGTAAATATTTTTGTATTAACCTTGACTGTACACCTGATGTTAGCCACCAAGAGCAAATTTCAGTTTGCATTCGATTGAGGCAAAATTTGAGACTAAAAAAGTATTAAGGCGAAGAACATAAAAAATAGAAAAGCAATCTACTTACGAGCATGATGATGAAGTAATAAAAATTGAGAGTTAGGTTTTAAAGTTGATTCCTTTTTTGGTGTGTTAGATTTGAGCACCCAATCTATACAAGCGAGATTTACATTGTTAATGCAGTTTTCACAAAATTTTAGTTTTTTTAATAACCTGTCTAAGTTCTCGCAACATTCAGAAGAACAATTAAACTTTTGCACAAATCTTGAAAGTATTCTAACGGAAGTAGAATGGGAGCACTAGCGCCGCCATTTTGTTTTTAATTATGACGTGACAATTAAAAGTGGGGAGGGGATTGGAGTGGGGGTAGTAACGTGACCGCCCTACTTCCACGTGGGACGCCCACTTCCAGCTTATTTGTCGTGTGCGCGCATACTGCCTCAGACCGGGCGTTCTGATTGAAGGACCTAAGAGCAGGCCACACACCCTGGTTTGTGATTGGTGGCGACTATTTTGTGGGCGTGGCTTGTCGACCATCACTGGTTTCAGATTGGTCCTTAAACTTCGCCCAGCCTGTGTTCTGATTGGAGGCCCAAGGCTCAAATCAATTAATCAGATCAATTAATCAGATCAATTCATCAAATCAATTGATCAGATCAATTAATCAAATCAATTAAGCAGATCAATCTCCATCAAATCAATTATCAATAAATCAGATCAATCTGGATCAAATCAATCTCGATCAAAAGGGCTTAATGGTAGGATACGCCCCTTTCAGATGACCAAATCAATCTCAAATCAGATTAATCAATTGATCAGATCAACTAATCAAATCAATTAAGCAGATCAATCGCAATCAAATCAATTAATCAATCAATCAGATCAATCTCAATCAAATAAATCTAGATCAAGAGGGTTTAAGGGTAGGCCACACCTCTTCCAGATGACCAGATCAATCTCAATCAGATTAATCTCCATTTATAATTCGCGGGAGATTTGAAATAGAGGCAGATCGTGGCTCCACCTAGCGGTATATTTTTGAAAGTGAATGTAGGTCCCTGTAATCGTTATGGCAGGAAATTTGAAAATACTATCTCATAAGACAGGTATGGGAACTTGTGTTAGGGTCTTCGCCCGCTTGTCGGGGGCCGCTTAATGGTTAGTATTCTAATAATTTTGATGATACACCTGCGATTTCGCTTTGAAATAAAAATATCAGGGCATTAGCTATCGCAAGCCAGATTAGTTAGTTAGTTAGAAGTTCGAAATGAATAAATACATTGCGTAACGTGTTATAATTAAAATATTTTACATACAAGGTCAGTCTTATCGGAAACACGCAAATTAACGCGTGGCCCCATTATGGAGTCTTGCATACAACGCTAAAAATACGTTTTACAGTTAAATTAATAAAAACGCCTATACAATGTTAAATTAGTAGAAATACCTACACAATAACAAATATAACCAAATTTGAAATCAAGTTTCTATATTATTTCACATACAAGGCCTTCATATTGTCGATTTATACACAAAGTGCCCGAGAACAAGTTCCCACCTCCTATACCTGTCTTATGAGATAGTATAAGGGCCCTTGGCTGCGTAATTTTGAGGCGAAGACCCGAGAGCAAGTTTCTGTGTCCTATACCTGTCTTACGAGATATCATGACTACCCCTGATTAAAATACTATTTCAAATTTCCCGCTATAACAAAATGACCGACCAGATTGATTTGATGGATTCGATTGATTCGATCGATTCGATCGATTCGATCGATTTGATCGATTCGATCGATTAGATCGAATTTCGGTTCGATTGCGATTGATCTGATTGATTGATTAATTGAGATTGTTTTTGCAAAATTGTGAGTTAAAATCAGAGATAATATATCCCCAATTGAGAACATTAAATTATATTATTAAAAATAAATTAAAAAATGCATTTCCTAACACTACTACTTCATTGCGTATATTCTTACCCATGCCAGTTTCATTGACTACAGCTGAAAGGTCTTTTTCAAAATTAAAGATAATTAAAAATGTTTTAAGGTCAACAATGACACAAGAGAGGCTGGAAAATTTGGCTATTATTTCAATAATCTCTCAATTAGGTACTTGGACTTTCATAAAAATTCAATTAAGGGCAAAGAATCATCGCCATTGGACTCAAGAACAATGGCAGAATGTATTTGCTTCCTTCATTGAAAATTGCTGTATGTTCGGCATGAAGTATTCCATGTTGTTGCACAATATAACGCTTTTTTTATCTTCAGGTTCTTGATTACTTCTGATTTCTCATCGCCAAAATGTATATCTTTTTGATATTAAATGATGTTATTTAGAATTAAAAAAATTATTTATTGTTAAAAAGAAATGCTAATGATTGTTAATGACAATTCGTATTATTATTATTATTAGGAGACGCATTTGGACAATTTTCTTCAAATTTCGATATTCTCAGAAATATACATTGTTGAGTAAAATCAAAGTCATGATATAATAGCATGGCTGGATACCCACCCTACACAGGCTATTCAGCATTATTGTGAAGTAATTGAACATTTTATAAGCATTCTTAGACTTTTCCATTTTGTACAAATGTGCCCCGACCCTGGGTACATTTGGACATCATCTTGGGCTGTTTTGGCCAGAACTCTGTAAAATTATAATTTTAATTAGGCTACGTATTGTGTATATAAAACTTTATTAGTACCTACATTTTATACGTATAACAATCATATGTATTTAAGGGCAAACTTAGAACGGAATTTCTTCAAAAAACTTTAACAGAATATTTTCGTTTAATGTATGTAAGACATAATCAATTATATAGCAATCTATATTGAATTCTATTCAAGATGGAACCCGTCGAAGTTAATGTCAAATTTGACAACGGAACTGAGTCTTGTGGATCACCCAAGCTTCTGTGGACATGGAAAGTTTAGCAACATCTGATCGGAATACTCTTGATACATCCTCGACTGGAGGAAAAGCAAATCCAATATTACGTTTGTTTCTCATTAATTTTATGATGAATGTATTGGGTCTATCCTCAGAAATAACTGGACCAACATAGTATCTGAAAAAAGGAGAATAATACATAGTTTTTTGATACCTGTTCTTACTGGGAACCCATTTTGAACTTACCTGGTGGTTCTCTTTGTTCGAAACTTTACTAGAGAGTAATCGTTTTCAGATATCTTCTCATCCTCCTAAAGACACAAATGATTTGTGTCTTGATCTGATTCAATTCATAAATCCACATTTTCGTCGTCTGATGTAGATAATTCAAATGTAGGTTTTGCGTTGACTAATTCATCATCAGACTCTGATGTGGATGTTGAGGATGTTTTCGATATTTTTGTCGGTTTTCTTTTTCGTTTTATTTTCTTAAAATGCGCAACTGCCTTGTTCACTTTGTAACAACCTTTTTTTCTGGTTGTATTAAAAATACATTGGTTTGGGATCGTTCTTTTATTTGGCGTAATAGTAGAAAAGTTTTTAATTATTAAAATGTAGAATTGAGAAAGGCAATTTAATTTGCATTTCCTAGAACACATCTTTTTGGGTGTAATATTTCATAAATAGTTACATTTCCCTTTCTTAAAAAAATTGGATTCTGATTATTGTATCCGCGCAACGCGTGACAACTTCTTGGGGGGAAACATTTAGAGGAGCTATTCTGGAAGCCGCTATATTTTTCACTTGCTGCTGAATGTTACAGCAAAAAGCATGGTTTTTACCTAATTTTTTTGTATTTAGTGCCATCAGATTTTGATGGTAAGTTATTTTCTAATTCATTATATTTTAAATTAAAAACATTTGTTTTTTTAGGCATTTTTTTAATGCATTCTTTTAGAATGCACACTTTTCACTTTTATAATGCATACTTTTATATGGCATTTTATAATAATTATGTTAATGGCACTTATAATTCACTAATTTACTATTCTATTATTTTTCTAATTTAAATGGAAATTTTACTTGAATTACATTTTACAACGCAAGTTCTACATACTTAAACTTCAAAGAAATTCAATAAATTTATGGACACAATATATTAAGGATAGATTAGCAAGACATTGACCTCACCAAGTTCACCATTCTGCTTCATAGTTACCAGCAGTAATACAGTTTATGTACCGAACCGTTCAAAGGTAATGATTTTTACATACTTTTAGAATAGTAATAAGACTTCTGATTTTTTAACCTTTTCAATTAGATATTGAATTAACTTAAGTATATCATGTTATTTTATTTTCATTTTGGTAAATTGTTTATTATTATTCATTAACTAGGTTTTGTTGTTCCTATAATAAAAGACAACATGGCGCTCAAGATTTCATTTCATTATATTTTCATAATTTTTTATATTGCATTTTTTTATTAATTAAGTGCAGTGAAGATAACTAAGCAGATGGGAAGCAAGCAGCATTTCAGGTAGGTTAACAACTCAGTATATTAGAACTCGCCCTATCTTAATCTACCGAGACAGAGCCAACGGCAGTAGCGATTGTTATTTGGTAATATTTTTTATTAATTAAAATTATTTGATCAATTGCAAATTGTTTATTACATTTGCGTTTTGGTTATTACCTCATCGCTTTTGTTTTAATGTTATAAGTTGGCCCAGTTATAATGTTATAACTTTCAAACAGAAGACTTTTTTTTCATATCACCAACTTTACTTTTTTCTTTCCTTTCATTTTCGAGTTTTTCAATCGCTTCTTTTTCAGGAGTGCTGGTGTAAACAGTTGATTTTGATCTTTTATTTGGTTGGAGGTTGCAGATTTATAAACTGTAGGCAAAATTTCGTCAATTATGCTTGATACCATCGTATACACTTCGGACTGAGCTTTAACATGTTGAAATGGCATCTCACTACTTGTCGAAGGTTGTGCTTCTTCTCTGGCTACACGATGATCATTGATACTCATTTCTTGTAGTAATAAAACTGATAATGACATATCTGCATTATCGTATTTCAGCAGACTGATTAGCCACATCCCCGTTTTTTCAAAAGCACTAATTAGATTTTTTGGAGTGAATGTAATCAAATATGGTTCAGCGGTCAGTCGAGGTATATTATATAGTTTAAGAGCACTTCCATTGTTGGTAACCATGAAATTGTTGAAAGACACTTTACATCGACCTTTAAAGGGGCCGTACAGCCCCACATCTAAAGGCTGCATGCGATGCGTGCAGTGCGGGGGAAAGGACAGTAAAACGATTCCATGGTTTCTGCAGAAATTGATGGCATTCAGAGCAGTGTGGTTTTGATGATTGTCCAAGAGTACAATGACCTGGTTTGAACTTGTGCTGCTTGTGTATCTTTTAATATGCTTTAATATAACAAAAATATCAGCCATTGCTCGAACCAAATGCTATCGAGCCTATCACACAGCCTATCATACGCTCATCTGCTGTCTTTTGCCGGGAAAATATGTACACTGGTGGATAATGCCACTGGTGGCAAAAACAATAGCGCAAAAAGCGACAAGTGAACCTCTTTCGGCCGACACCACCTGTCCTATTTGTTTTTTGCCAGTTGGTGCTATTACTTTCCGCGCCTATAACACTGTCTGAATACCCGTCTCATCCAGGTTATGTATTCGGTCCGGTGTAAAATGGTATTTGCTCTGCACGGTAATGTAATTATAAAAAAACTGATCAACGCTATCCTGGTTGAAAGATCTTGCTCTTGCCAAGCTCGTATTTTCAGGCTTTCTTAACGAAAGTCTAGGATGATGCTTTAGGTATGTTTTCATCCGCTCCTCTCTTGCTATTTCGTTAAGGGACCAATTTTCTGCGAACTTTTTTCCTTTAGCGTAGCTTAGTTCAGAACATCTCACTAAGTAATCTTCTAATTCTTTCCCTTCTGAAGCGAAAAAACTTGTCTTGATGCATATTTAAATTTGTATTTATTATAATTAAAGTCATATTCAGCAATTTCTTATGTAGAATCGTCATTAACGACAGATGTTCTCTTCAGTCTTATTATTCTCCTAAAGAGCAAAGGTATTGAGGTATTGAAAGTATAACATCATTAGGTAATTGCTTATCGATTACCTCTTTCAGCTCTGCTGGTTTTCTTTTTATATTTCCGCACCATTTTCTAAAATAACTCATATCACTACAATGCTCTATAATTTTGAGAAATATAATAACGTATATGGTGGGGCAGATTTGGACAGTCCAAAGCTGCCCCACAAAACTTGTCCAACTCTGCCCCAAGCATATTTTTGTAAACAAACCGGCAACACATTCAATAAGGCAACGTGATAATTATGTCAAATAGAAAAGTTAGTTGAAACATGGTACTTTCGCGTTCATATAACATATTTGCGATAAAATGACAACAATGAAAATGACAGCTATTTATTAACCAACTCGAAACTTACAAAACTCACCTTCCAAATGGAAAAAAATCGCCAAATTTGAACAGAACCAGCTATCACCATGAATATTTGTGAACTGAAAGATGGCCACTGGAACATTGTTTCGTAGTGGCGGAAGTGCAGAACGAGTAAGGTAAGTCGGTAAATTCAAACAGTCCAATTCTGCCCCCATGTCCAAATCTGCTCCCCTCTCCCCTAATAAAGCAATCCCATGGCAATGAATGCATCATAATCAAAGCTAATTTGATTGTACTAAATTGAAAATAAAGAACTTAATACGACATTACAGGCAAAAGATTGAACGGATGCAATTTCACAGTGGGATTCCACAGACAACTTCACTATTTACTACGAAATCATCTCTTGACTTACATATTACAACACCACGTGAATTATTCGCTATACAGAACTGTGATAAAGGTACATAATCATTTATTACAAAATATCTTTTTTCGTTGTCGGTTAAATAATGATCTGTAAAACATACAATGTCATGATTTATGTTACAATCGTCATAAATGAAATTTTCATTTTTTAATAGTTTGTTTTTTACAGACTGAACGTTTAAATGAACAATTTTAACACATAAATACTTATCTAATTTATTTTTATCCCAAGTGTTAGGACCACAAGTTAGATTATTTGATCCTGCGTCCGTTTCTTGAATAAAACGCCTCACCTTACGTGATGAGGCCATAGAGACTTGATCCATGGCTTTATTGAGGTTTGGTTATGTCAATGGAATTTTGAAAGATGCATAAACTTTTGTATTTCGTGAAATTAAAGGCTCGCATACTACCTCAAAGAACGTTGTTCTTAAGAATTTTTTAAGATGCTTTATTTTTAGTTGTTTTTATCTGTTTCACCCTGTATGTGCATGAATCAAAAAAATTACAAAAACACTATATAACAGTTGGTAATGATTATTAGTAATAACGCATGCTCTTTTTAGTTTTCCAAGTTCTTTTTGACAAGTATAATTTTTTCATTAAAGTGAATTGAATAAACTTGTGAAAAATGTTTGGAGGACGTGCCCCAGTATTAGTTTTGAGTAAATAAAAACTTTTTTATATTAGTTCTATTTCAATTTATTTTGTACTCTCATAGGTCAAAACACAAAACGTAATTCAGGACGTAAAGTTCAGGTGGAAAATATAAACGCCGGGAAGGTAAGCACATGTTCAATAATTTTCAGTTTAAGTCCCTAATTTCTAATTTTGTGATTATTTTAATTTTTTTATTTACTATTCAATTATAAAATTAAATTTTATTAAATCAGCATGAAGATAGAAAGTGAGGTTAAATTAACATTATTGTTTTAGCAAATTGCCGATGTGATTAGAACATGTCTGGGGCCACAAGCTATGTTAAAAATGTTAATGGATCCTATGGGTGGAATTGTTATGACCAATGATGGAAATGCCATACTACGTGAAATCACTGTTCAACATCCTGCAGCTAAAAGTATGATTGAAATAGCTCGTACTCAAGACGAAGAGGTTGGTGAAATTAATTTCATTTTACAAATATTAGTTTATTTAAACAATAGGTTGGAGATGGAACTACGTCTGTCATAGTATTAGCTGGGGAAATGTTAGCAACTGCAGAACAATTTTTAGAACAACAAATTCACCCTACTGTTCTGATTCGTCAGTATAGGCAAGCTCTTGAAGATATGGTGACATTATTAGAAGGGCCCCTTAGTATTCCAATTGATAAAAATGACAAAGTTGCATTAGGAAATGTGGTGAGTATGAATGAAATTATTAAGATATGTTAGTGTAATAACAATATTTTAAGGTGAAAAGTTGTGTAGGAACCAAGTTTATTGGTAAATGGGCAGACTTAGCTGTGAATATCGCTCTGGATGCTGTAAATACAGTTATGTTAACAGAGAATGGTCGTACAGAAGTTGATTTAAAGCGTTATGCCAAAGTTGAAAAAATACCAGGTGGTTCAATTGAAGAGTCCCAAATTCTTAACGGTATAATGATTAATAAAGATGTTACTCATCCGAAAATGCGGAGATATATTCAGGTAAGACATATGGCAACATTTCCATAGATTATTATATAGCACCGTATAAATAACTAACCAACATCAAAACATGTAACAAAGTGCTATATGCAATATAGGCAAACTGGAGATGAAGCTTAAGAATTTAGTTGTCTAGCTTCTTAATAAGGTTTCATATGTTGCAAAGAATAAATAGTTGCGTGCTTCTTTAAATACCAAAATTGCCAATCAATATATTTTTTCTCTGATTTTTTATCGTTTTCTTGAAATTCTTATTTCAATCTTAATTTTAACATCCTTCCGATCTGCTCTTCCTCATGTTCGTTTAATAATTTTTTACTGTTGTCATTTCTATATGATTTTGTTTCAAATAAATATTACAGTATAAATGCTCCGATATCCATTGTCTGGCAATCTATCATATGGAATGTTCTATTAACTGGCACATTTTCAACCAAAGAAAAAATTGAACAAGATTGAATACGGCATTGTAATTCTGCAACAAGAACTATGTAACAATGATAATTTGTAGCCTTACTCTTTATTCATTCTCCTAACAATGTTATTGTCTAAAATTATTTAACGGGAAGTGAAATAATGTAGTAGTATCCTCTGTTGTTACACAGTGACTCAGTGGAAATAGTGTAGATAACAGATGGCAATGTAGGCTATGTATGTATAGATTGCCTTGATTGGCACATACTGAATGCAGTTGTGTTTGTAGAAGCATCTGGTACAGTTCATCGTTTATTTTGTAGCCTGTTTTTCTTTTAACTTCTGTGTGACAATTAGTGCACAAAAACGGAAAAGAGTAGTGTTGACTATCAAAGAGAAAATTGAAACAATTTGATAGAGGAATATGGCATCGGATCGTCTACATTATACGATATTTAAAAACAGAGAGATGAACTTTTAAAATTTTATTCAGGTACAGAATCGAAGAAAGCTATATCCGAGCATCGTGTTTTATTTTACGTAAACCGAAGTTGGAAAAGTTAGATTTGGTGATGTATGAGTGGTTCGTCCTGCAACAATCTAAAGGTACTCCTATGTCAGGACCAATCCTTGTCGAAAAAACAAATGACTTTTACAGAAAGATGGGGCTTACTGAGCAATGTGCATTTTCTGATGGTTGGTTAGCTAAATTCAAAGCGAGACATGGAATAAGAAAACTTGACATTTCTGGAGAACAGAGTTTGAAAAGGCAGAAGCATACCATAATATTTTTGAACAATTAGTGGAAGAAAATAATTTAACACTTCACAGATTTATAATGCTGACGAGACAGGGTTGATGTGGCATTGTTTACCAAACAAAACTTTAGCAGGAGAAAATGAAAAATCATCTGCTGGTTTTAAGTTAAACAAAGATCGTGTAATGGTTCTGTGTTGTGCAAATGCATCAGGCACACATCGTCTAAAATTGGTGGTTATCGGAAAATATAAACAGCCCCGTGCACTTAAAAATGTTGTTCATTTACCGGTAAAATATGATGCACAACATAATGCCTAGATGGATAAGAATAACTTTAAAGGTTGGTTCTTGGATAGTTTTATTCTGGCAGTAAAAGAAGCTTTCTGCAAAATCGGGTTGCCTGTAGATAGTAAATGGATACTGCTTCTAGACAATTGTTCCGCTCATCCTAAATGAGCTTGAACTTCAATCTGGGAAAATTCGTGCCAAATATCTTCCTCCTAATGTGACAGTTATAGTACAACCAATGCATCAAGGAGTGATTCAAAATATGAAATGTCATTACTGGAAAATCTTTACTCGTTAACCACGAAGGCTCAATCAAAAACTTCCAGAAATCCTACACCATAAAAAATGCATTGTTCGATATAGCTATTTCATGGAATTCTGTCAAAGAAAAAACATTGCAGCTTGCCTGGAAGAAATCACCAAATTTAGTAACGGAAGAAGCAGACATAAGTGAAACAAATCCATTAGAAGAGATGACTAGCACAATAAAAAATTTTCCAACTTCAAATCCTTTAAAGAATGTTTCCCAAAAAGATATTGAGAGTGGGTACATGCATATGAAAACATGGATGCATTACACAATGTAACTGATGAAGATTTAATAAGGGCAATTACAGAAGTAAAAACAGTCAGATCAAGAAATAATTCAAGAAAAAGTGAATGTTTCGTGGAGTAATGCTTCAGACGCTTTTACAACTATTATTTGTTGAAGGTGAGAAATGCTATTCGGCTCAGGAAGTTTTGCAACTACAAATGCTTCATTCAAAGTTTATTCAAAAACGATCATCACATATTAGGCAGTTGGACATTCGTGACTTTTTTAAAAACCAGTTAAACTTACAATATTGTTTATCTATGTTTAGTTTTAATGTATTGAAGAAGTTTTTTATGTTAAATGTATGTATCTATGACAAACATGAAAGGTAAAGTTTTTAATATGTAACAGTGTAAAAATTATTATGTAATTAAAATAGATATAAAGTTATATTTCACTAAAAATTGACTGATTCGCGACCAATTTATGTGCATCGAAAAAACGTTCTATTATCTGGAAATTTCCGATAACTGGTAACATGCCAAACCCAAGGGTGCCGGATATTAGAGCTTTTACTGTAATTAACTTATCAATAAAATTTGAGCGAATAAGAGTATACCTTAATTTAGGGCCAAAAAAATGAGGTAGCGCAAGATCAAATGAACCGATACTGAGTATTGTTATTGGTTAAATTTTGTATGGTGGATGACACTGCCTTTATTATAATACATAATTTTTTTTGTAGAATCCACGAATCATGCTTTTGGACTGTCCATTAGAATACAAAAAGGGAGAATCTCAAACTAATGTAGAAATTACTGGAGAAACTGTATGTTTCTATTAATATAAATAAATTATTATTATTATATTTATTTTTAAGGATTTTTCGAGAATGCTAGAAATTGAAGAAGAGCATGTTCGTCACATGTGTGATGACATAATTGCTTTGAAACCTGATGTTGTGTTTACTGAAAAGGGTGTTGCTGATCTAGCACAACATTTTCTTTTAAAGGCTGGAATCACAGCTGTACGACGGGTTCGTAAAAGTGATAATAATCGTATCGCACGTGCCTGTGGTGCAACAATTGTCAATCGAACAGAGGAATTACAAGAGTGTGACATTGGAACTGGTTGTGGTTTATTTGAAATTAAAAAACTTGGAGATGAGTATTTCTGTTATTTAACAGAATGTAAAAATCCAAAGGTATTGATTTTAATTTTGGGAAAGTCAATGTATAAAGTAATATTTTTAAGGCATGCACAATTTTGTTGAGAGGTGCGAGCAAAGATATTTTAAATGAAACTGAGAGAAATTTACAAGATGCTATGCAAGTTGCTAGGAATATTGTCCTTAATCCTTCTCTAGTGCCTGGTGGTGGGGCAATTGAAATGGCTCTAGCACATCACCTTTTACAGAAGGCTACACATGGGCCATATAGAGCATTAGCCCATGCACTTGGTGATAAAATCATTCGATCATAAAGTGAAACTCACTATTTCATATTTCAGAAATAATTCCTCGAACTTTGGCCCAAAATTGTGGATCAAATACAATACGAACACTCACTGCTCTTAGAGCTAAACATGCAGCTCATACAGATGCATCAAAACCATGTTGTTGGGGTATTGATGGCGAAAGTGGTAATTTAGTTGAACAAGGTTCTGATGGAGTTTGGGAACCTCTCACTGTAAAGTTACAAGTCTATAAGACGGCTGTTGAAACAGCCATTTTATTGTTACGCATTGATGATATTGTATCTGGTTCGAAGAAACAGGCTGAGAAAGCAGAACCACCTAAACCAGCTCAAGTTGCGGAAGGTCAAGAATAATATTAATTTAACTTTGTATCAATTTTTACTTAATTGTTTATGCTTTGAATATCACTTTCATACACTAATAAATTAATAAATTATTAATCTTATCTGGAATAATAAAATAAAGAAAAGTAGAATCGTATAAACTAAGAATGATCCTATACTATGTTTCTATTTTTAATATAACAATTGAGTGGTTAATACAGTTAAGGCTTTACGCTCCTGCTGTGGAAATCTATATAAAAATTGCAATATTTTAAAATAGATATTAGTTGTGTTAGAAAAGTGCTCAATATCTGAAATGCCTTTATAGTTATAGGAGCCCTCCATGGTGATTTTTTTGATATGATTAAAATCAGTTCTCTGAAATTAAATTAACTTTTTATTCAGATATTTTCAACGTAAATGAGGTAATTTTTTTGCTAATAGGTAGATATTTTGATTGTCTAGTAAACCACGCTGGGATATTTTTTTTATTGGTTCTTATTAACAAGATATATGATAATGAAATTCAAAATAGGCAACCCATCTTACGATTGTTTCAGTACAGCATCACTTTCAAAATAAATAAAATACCTGACCCAACAGCACAACTAATGTGTTTCTGCGAATTTTTATGTTACTATAAAATTTCAAAAACTCTGAAAACAAACCAGTTAATGTAATTAATGAATCTAATAAAGACCAATGTGAATACAAAGTAGTAAACATTTTTTCAAATATATTTATTTTAACAAAATGACTATAAATCTTTACATTTTTTCCCAAATTGGTGTATTTCTAACTCATTGAGAATCAATAATTTCTGGCAATAACTTAAATAGGTACAATCGTTGACTGAAAACTTATAGAGACTCGCGAAAGGGCAAGGCGTTTTGTGCATAAAATTTGCTCTGGCGGATAGGAGCGCTGAGGTCGCAAGTCGCTGCATTTGCTCCAGGAATTCTCAGTCACGTCTAGAACGTTACATGGAAGCTTCGCTTATAACGTTGTATGCGTATACGCATTGGTACATCGCCCGCTAATTCGTTTAGGAGCAATTAAAAATGAGTGCAGCAATAACGCCTTAAAACAAATCATTGTTGCTATTTATATTGCAAAGAAAATGCGAAAAGGACGACATTTAAGTTTTTCAAATTTCCGACAAAAATGAAGACATTTTAAGTGAGTGGAAGCAAAATTGTGGAAATATAAATGTCTAACGGATAATTCAGAGTTAGGTAATAAAGTCCTGTTGAAAAGCATTTTATTTCCGATAATATAATCATTCAACAAAAGCGGAAAATTTTACGAAAGAATGCCGTGCCTATAAAATTTTATCAAGGTAAGTTTATTACTAGTTTGTTATTCATTTATTTATTTTCAAAGTTAAATGTTATCTGTTGAGGTTTGAACTTAAAATTGAAATAAAACTACATGGTAATTTTGTATAAATGCCCGTGATTTACGAGTATATATGCCATTTATACTTAAATATACCTAAGTTTGAACATTCAATAGACCCTACGGTTGGGCCGAAAGAAGCGCAATTAGGAAATATATTTTTGGCAATTTATTGGGGCGAATATTAACGACAATACGCCGCGCTATTGCTGATGTAGACCTCAAGATAAAGGCAAACAGATGCATTTCACAGTAATAATTATATCCCATTCTCCGGTCCGCCATGAGACACCTCTCCTGGCGGTACTATATTAGGTTTTTGTCATATATGCTATATTTTACCTTTTCTCTGTAAAATAATTGTAAATTTATGAGTAACAACATAAATTTCTTTACTATTTTCTAAATTTTAGCAGACAGTCAAGCCAACAATAAAGACATTCGCAAAATACTTTTTCTGACATGGATGGTAAGCTTATTGAGATCTACATCAGCAATAGCGCGGCGAATTGTCGCTAATATTCGCCCCCAATAAATTGTCAAAAATATATTTCCTAATTGCGCTTCTTTCGGTCCAACCGTAGGGTCTATTCAATGTTCAAACTTAGGTATATTTAAGTATAAATGGCATATATACTGTAAATCTCGGCATTTATACAAAATTACCATGTAGTTTTATTTCAATTTTATGTTCAAACCTCAATAGATAACATTTAACTCTGATAATAAATAAATGAATAAGCAAACTAGTAATAAACTTACCTTGATAAAATTTTATAGGCACGGCATTCTTTCGTAAAATTTTCCGCTTTTGTTGAATGATTATATTATCGGAAATAAAATGCTTACACAGGATTTTATTACCTAACTCTGAATTATCCGTTAGGTACACATTTATATTTCCACAATTTTGCTTCCACTCACTTAAAATGTCTTCATTTTTGTCGGAAATTTGAAAAACTTAAATGCTTGTCCTTTTTGCATTTTCTTTGAATATAAATAGCAACAATGATTTGTTTTAAGGCGCGTTATTGTGCACTCATTTTTACTTGCTCCTCTCTAAACGAATTAGCGGGCGATTTACAATTCCTGGAGCTAGCTCTACAACTCGAAGTTTATTAAAAATAACAGATAAACATATACGTCCCAATTGTTTCCAGAAAATTTTTAGAAGTTTAAAAGTTTTTGAAAATGGAAGATTACGAACAAACATATATTTTATTCAAGGATTTCAACTTTCTATAAAATCAATTTTAATGTTGTGGGTCGATTTAAAACCAATTACGACATTAAATACTTATTAACTTCATTCTTGAATCAAGATCCGCTTGAAAACTTTTTCTGTAATGCGGACAAGAGGCGGTTATAAACCAATGCCCACTGTGCGTTAGATTCTAATTATATATTTATAATAAATAAGGACTTTTCAAAATCAGGATCAGCAAAGTTTTAAAGAAACCTTGTGTTTCATATTATAAATCTTTTGCCTTATTATTAGAAAATTTTTTTTATTAATTTTGAAAAGTATAAATTCAAAAAAGAATTATCAAAAAATATAACGGAAAGATTAAAACCGTATTTAAGTAAAATTAATGTTTGCAATTGCCATAAACAAATATTCTTTAACATTTTTATGAAAATGATGATGTACCGAAGTTTCAAGTGGGAAACGGAAAAAATTCGAAAATGTAAAAGTGATAAACAACAAAAACAAAATAGAAAATTAAGAATTCTCGAAAATTAATAATTATATTTAAAATTCATATCTTAAAAACATCGTTGTTTTATTAACATGTCTTTTTTTAATATCATTATCTATTATACTTGAATAATGAAAATAATAATACATTCAATATAGTGAATATAGATTTAGACATGCAAGAGAAGAACGAGGAGGAAAATAGTGAGCTCTCTGAAAATGAGCATTTTGTATTAAGGGAAGTGTCTGCGAAAGATCACAATTTAAGTATACAAAATACCAAGTGTATTGTGTTGAGAATAAACAAAACATTGATGCCAAAAAAAGCACGCTTGAAATTTGCTCTAATGTTTATGTTATGGGATATTTAGCTTATAAACTTTTAAAACAGTATAAATATCAATTTTGTGAAATACTTATGTTGAAATCACACGCAGACATTATTAACGAAAGCGAAATATTTTTACTTCATAAGGATTATGGTTGTGAAAAATCCATAAAATTCCTGAAAAGGCCCACGCAAAGATTTACGGATCTTGTTAAAGATATTTATATATTATTTAATGTCGCTTTTGATAAGCAAGAACACTTATCTGGTCTAAAAGAACATCTAAAAGCTTATTGCCAAGAAGGCTTGAGCCAGAAGCAACGATTGGACATAATGGGATAAAAATGATTATTCATCATAATATTCGTTTGGAAACTGCTAATTATAAATCTTCACAACACACGAGAAGGAAAGTTGCAATTTAGCAGAGCCGATAAGCTAATAAGCAGTGTATAAGAACATTATTAGATTTCTGGGGGAGGAGGGCGATATTTTAATATTTTTATTCAGTTTTCCTTTATAACATGAGTTATAAATACATAAATTCAAAATTTACATCGATTGGGACTTGTATCTCGATAGCTCAGTTAAAGGGCGTAGCCAGGATTTATAACAGGGGGCAAACCATGGTCCATGGTAGTTTTTTAGGATAAAAAGAAAAGGCAAATGAAAACAAAACTTTGAGATTTTAATTATACTTAAATTAAACTAATAACATTTTTCTTGGGTTTAAACTAAATTTATCCAAAACTTTCTTCACTATGCAGTCCTGATTTTCCTTCAAAAATTTTCGATGCACACTCATCAAACACAACCCAGTGAGTCTGTCATCACCCATTGTACTCCTGAGCCAGGTTTTTACCCTTCGCAGGGTACTGAACGATCTTTCCACGGTAGCAGTAGTGGATGGAAAGCACTTAATATTAGCAGTGCGTGCCTTGTTGCAGGGAAAAAAACATTAGCTTCCTCCAAAAGTGCAGCCACTTCAATGTCCTTTAATTTGTCTTCTGCTAAATTCTTTTTCTTCCACATATTGTACCACAAATCTAATTCTGCAGAGACTTCACCCAACTTATAAAATTCCATGAAAGATTCTGCATTATTTTGAAATCTTTTGAAGCCATTTTGAGCATGCTTGAAGGATGAAGATAAGTTAAAGCAAAAGCAGGTGTATTTTCGTTGGAGAATCTAGCATCCAAAGACGAAGTTAAAGAATCAAGATAGGGGATGATTATTGACCGCTTCCAGTATTCAACTGCAGACTCAGATGGTGGATTACTTCTGTGTACTTGCTTTTGAGTGACTCGTGGTACTGACAACTCAACCCCTACTTTCTCTGCGATATCAAGTGATTTTTTAAATAATTCATAAGAAACATTTTCGACATCTTGTCGATCTTCTTTGATTACATCTAGAATATCATCAATATGTTTCTTTACCATAACCAAATCCATACTTTTACCTTGTAAAACGTTTACAACGGGTTCCAAAATTGCAGAGTATCTTGCAATTATGTTTAAGCCTAAGATGAATATTGGTTTAGTAACTGCACAGTGCAATTGGTAGGCAGATTTTCTTGTTGCATAGTTTCCTTCGACAGATAGATGTTCTAGTGCTTTAACAATGTCAGTGAAGCTTTCTGAAAATTTTTTTATGCTCTTATATTTTTCCGACCATCTGGTCTCACAGAGCCTTGAAAGATTTGGAACCGATTTCCTACGGGCTGGCGATTCACGAAAGAAGGTTATTGTGTCTTTAACCGTTGCAATTGTGTTTCTTATTTCTGGTAGCTTGCTAGTATCATTGACCACAAGATTTAGTCTGTGGCTGGAGCAATGGAAAAATAAAGATTTAGCCTACTTTTTTTAAGAATGGCCTGTACACCACCTTCTTTGCCGGCCATCGTGGAACACCCATCAAATCCGAATCCCACACAATTATCGGCGGAAAAATTATTATCTTCTAAAAAACTTTGAATTGCGCTAGCGATTGTAGAAGCATCTTGACATTTTAACTCAATGTAGCCTACAAATTCCTCCCTGATTATTTTTTGGCTTTCATCATAGAACCTTAATCCAATAGAAAGCTGCTCTTTTCCAGCGATATCTGCTGTTTCATCAGCCATTACAGCATAAGCTTTTGCCCGTTTACAGTCTTCGATTATTTTTTCTTTGATAACTTCACCGCATAATTGTATGATCTCATTTTGAATTGTTGGTGAGGTATAGACTGCGTTTTTTTGACATTTATCCAAGTGGCTCTTTAGCTTCTCATCACCAGAGTCAATCCTCAAATTTAAAAGGTCAAAGAAAACTCCCTCATTTCCTTGTTTTCCTCTAAGCGGCAAATCATGAATTCCACAAAATATTATGCATGAAATAATTGCTGACAATATTTGTTTATTTTCTTCAATCGTCTTATGGTGCCCTATTTGCAACTGGACATCAACAGGAGCATTTTCAAGAAATGCTTTTGCAGCAGCTGTTGAAGATTTGTGGTAATGGCTGCCAACGTGCTTTCTACAATCTTCATGTATATCCTTAAACTTCATGTAAGGCCTTACCATAAATGACCCCAAAACTCCTTTAACTGTAGCAATTTTGGCGGAAATAAAACACAATACAAACATAGAGCACCTTTCAAACGACTTGAGTACACCAGCCATGGAGAATATTGATCTAACCAGGGATGGTTACATTTTCTTTTCAAGTGGATGGCATCAGAAGCAAAATCGTAATTGGATGATGGAACCCAAGGGTTTGTCAACAGTTCTTCTTTTTTTCAGAAGGCAAGTTATTGGCACAACTAACATAACGACCAATGTCATTTTCATGGTAGCCATCGCATTCTTCAGTTTGCTTAGAGGTCCCAGTTCCAGAGACAGCTTCATGTAGATTTGAAGAACTACTTGAGCCTCCTTCAAAAATAGATTCCGATTTTGATGTTCCGACCATTTTATTTTCATCTTCATCACAACCATTGCTTCCACTTCCACTACTGTCATCATGAACTTTTTCCGTTTTAGAGATTTTGACCTAAAAATAATAACCTAATATCATTCTTGTTCTTAGTCTCTAGTATAAAAATTAGTATAAAACAAAACTACCATGTAATGATAGCTTATAATGTGGATATCCGATGTTAATATTTTTTCTCTAGATTAAAAACACAAAATGAAATTAATAGCACGTATAAAGTGCTGTTTGATCTTTAATATGTGAAAATTTCAAGTTTTTATATTTAGTCCCATTTTCCATTTTTGAAACTGGAAATTTTTCAAAAGGTTTAATCCTTTTCATTTAAAACAGATTTCTTTTGTGCCCTTCGAGGTAGTGGTCAACCTTAACATATTGAAACTTTAATTTTTAAGGCTTAAATATTTTTTAATTGTCTGGGGTTAAAAGTTTTTGATTCAAAAAAGGAGGCCTAACCTTTGCAGTGTATTCGCCTGTCTGGCCTTTGAAAATTTGAATTTGTTTGTGGTGCTATTTATGGTATATATGGATTAATGAGTGCTTTTTAATAGAATTCACCCTTAAAAGTACATACAGTTGTAATGGATATGACGGAAAATTGAAATAAGGGACTAACACTAACTTATCTTCGAACTCATTTTGATTTAGATTTATAAACATGCCCCTGGGTGAGATATTGATTTTAAAACAAGAAGAGTAAACTATACATATGAAAATTTACTAAACAGAACTTGTTATAAATTTTTGAGTTATGGCGGTGTTTGATGTCATGTCATCTTCAAAAAAAATTAGCTTCTAATCTTAAAATCGTGGTTTGGTTTAACTTAACACCTCACGCGAACACACACGAAAACTTGCAAACACGTAAATATACAGACACGAAAACACAAAAGGAAATGGAAAATACACAAAACGAAAACATGCAAACACGTAAACATCCAGACACGCAAAAGGAAAAGGAAAACATGCAAACACACTAAACGAAAACACGTAGAGACGAATACACTCAAAACGAAAACACGAACACACGCAAACGAAAACACGCAAAACGAAAACACACAAATACGCAATCACGCAAAACGAAAACAGGTAAAACGAAAAGATGCAAAGCCAGCAAATGAATACACGAAACAAAACCAAACGAACTTCAAAGCTGCAGAATTAAACAGTTCATCTTCAGGTTCGAGAATAAAAATAATTTTTCTTTATTTTTGCTTTTAGTTATTCCTTATACCCAAACGGTAAAGTGCCAAAGTTTTCAATCCTTCGTCGCTTAGAGTAATTTAATACATAGTAACACTTGCCTCTAACTATTTTCCTATCGTTATATTCAAAAAGAGAGTATTTACTGTTAACTAAGCACCATATCTTTCATCGATTCAACGTTTATAACACGAGAGTTCTTATAGCTTAAGGTGATACCCTTCACTTTATACACTGATTTAATTGTCTGTTCACTGTTTAAAACACAGCTGTATTTTTTCGGCACCGCACTAACAAACTGCTTCTCGTAGTCTCAGCTGTCGGTCATCTCTAAAATCTCCAAGCTGAATTCTAGTCGTCATATTTGAAACTGCTTCTAAAGCATCTCATCACAAAATTTTACCTATATGAATGTATCTCAAATCCAAGATGATGGTGATGATTCACAGAAGAAGAGCGATCAGGTAGATGAGAAGGATGCATCTCAAAACCATGATGATGATAGCGGCAAATCACGGTCGAAGAAGAAGAAGACCGATAAAAAATGTGATTAAATATATGATGTATTGTTTTTAAAATATATTTTCAAACGCTAAGTTTTCCTTCAATTTTTTATTAATAATGTTGTTTTCCTAACGGACGTTCGAACCTGCACTAACAATGCGAAAGTACGGTCAGATGAGAAATTACATAAGTGTGAGATTGGTTTTTTTTTTGCACACTAAGTTAAATCCGATTTTTTTTAATTGAGAGCTGGTTTTGCATGATTAAGTTAAATCAATTTGGTATTTTGAATTGTGGCTGGTTTTAACAAAATAAGTTCGTCCAATCTGTATTTTTGAACTGTAAGCTGGTTATCCCAAGCTGTAAGTTAGGATTTAATTGATTGAGATTGATCTGATTGTTTGATTTGATCGAGCGTGATTTGATTGAGACTGATCTGCTTAATTGATTTGATTAATTTGTTTGTTTGAGAAAGAGACGAGGGAGATGAGATAGACAGAGAGAGAGACGAACACGATCAACCTCTTACAGAAAACACTCAGTCCTTACGCCACTAGATGCCGCCACTAACAAACCCTACTTAGTCCTAAAGATATACCGGTAGGCGGCGCCGTCTCTACTATTACAGAAAACATTCGCGAGTTTAGAAATATACCTGTAGATGGCGCCACCTTTATTACAGAAGTAGGTAGCGACACAAATTCAAATTCCAAAAATAACAGGAGGCGCAGATTAAACAAGTTCCTATAATTGTCTATAAGTTATCATTAGGCCTATTAGAATACTATTTATCGTTAAGGGACCACACATGCAGAACTAACACATGTTCCTATTTTGCTTACGAGATAGAATTATTATTAGAATACTATTTCAGCCATGACTAGCAAGGAGGCGATGGCCTGAGCAAGTTTATATCTACCTTACTTGATTAACATTTAAAATTCCACTTATAAATATCAAAACACAGGGTCATTTCAAAACCTTAAATAAATGTGCTAATATAATTCCAAATTAGTAAAATAGAAAATATCTAAGACAAAATAGAAAACGTACTACTGGCTCGAAATCGGGTAAACATAAATTCAAGAAGATGAATACGGTACAGCTTCTGAGAACGAGGAAGAAGGTTTGAAAGCGTGTGTAGTATGTGCTGAAAACAGCTAATTTAATAATACTCTCACCGATAAAGGCTGTATATTATCCTTTGCATGTATTTAATGTGTAACCATCATCGATGAGCATTATTATTATTATGAACCAGTATCAAATGCTTTACAGCTTGTTAATAAACTATTACAATATAGTCGTTCAAAATGAAAACGATGAGATGAGTGAGGTAAAATGTTTCTCAAATCTTGATGATAGTAATGCTCTATAAAATTTCAAATAAGCTAAATTACGCCACTCTTATTTTAGATTAGAACATTTAAAAGTGTTTAATTAGCATGGCTGTTAAACCCCAGCTGGTAAAAGCCAGTATAACTTGAAGTACATGTGTGTGTAATTAAACATGCAAATAAATCAGGCATAATTTTTTCGAATGTATAGGTGCTGACCGCTTAGATAGAGGATCTACCTATATAAAAAGCGCCATTGCGCCAGGGTACAAATTATTATTATTTCACCCAAAATTTAATTTAGACCTTAATGTATTTAATTAACACGATGTCAAGGGCTGATTTGCTTTCCAGTTCATTTTAATGAAATTGTATAACTGTTTAATAATAATAACTGCATTCCATAAAACAATTTTATCATATAAATTGCAGCAAGTGTTATAGAGATAATTAGGTTTGTTTGTATATTTACACTTTAAAAATTACTTAATGATGCAAAGCTGGCTTAGTGAGTTATATAAAGTATTTAAATATTCAGTTTAGTTCTCCAACACAGTTATTATTATTAGAATAGCTGTACGAAAAACACATCTGAAGGTATGCGCATTATTTTTAATAATATATATTTTGCTTGATATTGTTCATAAAAATGCCAATAAAGAGTTTAATGTGTTATTGTAGGAGGACGATGTCATAAACCATCTAACTCTGCATCATCTCTTATTCTACAGACTCAATCTCAACTCATTAGTTTAGTTAAAGGTGTGAGTGTTACGTTATTTTTTAATTAACTAATAACATTATGCAGGTACGTATTTGTTGGTTTTAAACTTCGTAGTTATTAATTCGCGTATAATATAAACCATTAAAACCTTTTGTCTTTTATTTCCGTTATAGCAATTTGGTATTTTGAACTGTTGTTGATTTTGAGCAAGCAAGCTGTAATTAATTAAACTAAATCAGTATTTTTGAATTGTAAGCTGGTTTTCGCAAATTGTAAGTTACGATCTGGTTTTATTGAGATGGATTTAGTTGATTGATTGATTAAGATTGATCTGATAGATTGATTTGATCGAGCATGATTTATTTAAGATTGATATGCTTAATTAATTTGAAACGAGAGAGGCGTGCATGATCAAATTCTATTACAAAAAATTTTCATTAGTCTATACACAAATAGATGGCGCCGCAAACAAACCCTACTTAGTCCTAGAAATATACCGCTAGGTGGCGCTACCTGTAGTACAGAAAATATTCATTAGTCTATATACTACTAGATGGTACTACAAACAAATTCAAATTTCGCAACAATGGGGCGAAGGCCTAAGAGCTAGTTCCTACACCTATCTTATAAGGTTAGGGCCCCCATACCATCTCCAATCAGGGGCCCGCGACAAGGTTTTATTTACCATTAACTTCTTTGTAGAAAAATTGGGATATTTTATCAAATTGATTTTATGTATTTATAGGTGATTTCGGAAATGAAACTGGATCATTGAAGATTGTCATGGATCATTAAATAATACAGAGAAATATGTTTAACAATAGAAATAAAAGTGTTAAAATTATTTAAACATTCAAGAAATTCTATCAAGCTTCATAATATTTAAAACATGTAAATAAGGAGTTTTTTTCATTGATCGAGTACGTTTTCACAGTTACCTGTTCATGCAAATTTTTAAAATAGGGTGCTTTTACAAACTGAACTGGTATTATCTCAAACAATGCCATTAAATCTACATCCTTGTTACAAAACTTACACTAAATTTATTTACAACATTAAGTAATCATATTTATTAAATATATTATAAAAGCGGTGGTTGCGCAGTTTAATTGTCGATTTTAACTAAAAATATGGTTTTACAAAGGAGTACAAATACACACGAGTGCTATAATTTCTACCTAACCAGACTACTATTATACTTCTATCATAAATTAATCTGTGCTTATACGATAAATTATGAAATCCAAAATAATCATAATTCATAAAACTTATTGTTTGTGGTACATTTTTAAAAATTTTTGTGACCTAAAATTTGTTTATCCAACAGAAATAGTTAAGCTCTTCCCACTAAATTTTGGCCAATGTAAGCAGCGACCAGTTTTACACCAACCAAATTATAAAAACCGGGAAATTTAAAAACCACAAACTGAAATGTTACTTTGTCAAGGCTAAATTACAAAGCTTCATGTTTTTAGTATTGGCACTTTAACACACAGCAGAAGTTTCAGATTATTTCTCACTTGTAAAAATACGACATAAGAACATATTAAAGAAGATACCAGAGACTGCAAATCATTACACTACAGCAAAGTTTGGAAATTACAGGTACATAAGGTCAAAAAAATATTAATTAACATATCAATTATTTCATTTCCTGACCTAGTTGTTTTTTTCAAGTTCTTTCCACTACCTCTTGAACATGTTATTAATTTAAAAATAAAGCCCACGATCGCATCTTATACAAGAGTGCTAAACGTGCCTCCATTATTTTGACAAATTTATACGACTGCAGAAAGCGTACTCTAAACGAGAACAAGTTGTAATGGAATCTACGCACACGAGAATTTTTTGCTAGTTCTGAAATCTTTATTTTCTCACAAGTAAGTAAGCAGTCAGGCCAGGGTATCTACATTCCTTAGAGAAGTCACAAGACGGTTGTTATATTTATTGACTATCTCGTGTGGGTAATAATAATTACAATATTCATGAAAAATGATTCTAAATAGATTTACCATAATTACTGTATAACTAAGCCGGGACAGAATATCTGGTGTGGAAAATACCAGGAAGGAGTTTTTGTCAATTATATGTGCGTCCGGGATGAGTGTTACATAATATTTAGAATATATTTTTAAGCTACGATATAACTAGTCATGCATTTATTCAAAATAGTATGTATATTACACTTTCTTCGACCAAACCACCAAGAATGAGTCATACTTGGGTATTCAAAATGGCGACATCCGTCACAATTTTTCTTCATTTAGTTCATGAACCAATTTCAATTTGTAAATGTGGTTAAGCCTGCTTAAGAACTTTGTTAACGGTTTTTTTACAAACTTCTTGGTTTTCATCGATAACGTGGATTGGAAAATTAGGATTTTCAACAATTTCAGTTAAAACGTCAATTTTTTTATTCTCAGAATTTGGGGCCCTACCTGAACGGCGCTCATTATTAAATGATTCAGTTCTCAAAAACTTTTGTTACAAATTTCCTTATGAATCTTCGGCAAACACGATTTTCTGGCTTTGCCTCATTGAAAATATGTTCCGTTGCACGGTAATTTTATAATTTTCAAACTTTTGTTAACATTATAAAACAATGTAAGTTTAACAGTTAACAATTTGTTTTAAACTTTTTAAAAATTATGTACCCTGAAAAGAAATAAATATTGAAATGACTATAACTTTCAAAATATTCTAGGCGAGTAGGTGTACCCCACTAAGCATAATGACGTTACCAAAACGTTATAGTAACTTTTTACAAAGCTTTGTAACGTTACGTCTCAAGGACGTTACTCAAAAGTTCTATGTCCGCCCTAACCACATTGCAAGAGATGCGTTAAATGTTAAGGTTACTGTAACTTTCTACAGACGTTTGTAATGTGGAATCTTAAAACTAGGACGTACTGTAGACGTTACATTCATGTTATGGTTGGTTATATTACAACCTTTACATGTTTAAATATTGTTAACTGGAAACCTAATATAACCGATGAGATACATACAATGTGTTTAATATTGATGAAAGCATTCAGTTAGATTTTTGTGCACAAGAGTGAAAAGAAGTTTGCTTCGATACTGGAGAACATGATTCATTCCATCGTTTAAACAGTGCAAATTCTATGTCACAGACTAGAAAACTGCCACTCTGAACTGCACTGTAATTTTATACTTTTACGGACTAGCAACTAGAAGTAAACAACTAATAAATAAAAACTAGATTCTGTTTTGTATTATTTGATTCTTCTTATACCCTCTTCATTCTTCGGGGATACACTAGGGTATCATGGCTATATACACGGTGTATGCCTTTTGCATTTGGTGTTTCGTAGGTATATACGCAATATATACGTTACCAATAATACAGTTTATTTTCAACATTATGGGAAGGTGATAAATAAACTTACAACAAACAATTCATGAGGTACGTCTATGTGCCCAATTTATTTAATGGTTTAAAAAACAACAGGGGGGAGGGGTTACTTTATATTCTCTTATAATAATAATAATACAAATTAGTTTACAAAACAATAGTCTCTCAACTGCTGTTATTAATGGCAATTGGTTTTGATAATACAGCCCTCTAGCAAACACCAATGTTACATAATTGTAGCCATTATATAACTCAGAAACAAGTTATTTAATATAACTGTAATGGGTATATCATATTTTTATTGAAAAATTAGTTACTTTGGAGTCGGTTTTTATACATTGTCATTATTAAGTTAACTTAAGAACAGTTGATTCTGTTAATCAAATATTTTAATAAGCAACTAATGTTTGTTTGTCAATTATTCCCAGCACTAATTAAAATTGATATATTTTAAAAAAGATTTCTTTATTATTCTTAAAACTTTCTAACATTCATAATTATTTTTTACTTGTTTATTTTACATAGATATGTTAAATCATTTAAACACTCATCATTGACATCATTTGGATTGGACATAAAATTCCACAAAGTCATCTGAAACAAATTTGAACATATTATGTTTGAAACTTTTTCGAAGAATTTGTTGAAATAAACGTAAGATTTTAATATTTCCACTTACACTGCAAATCACGTGTGAGTTAAAATATGTTGTGGTTTTTGAATGGAAACATATAGTAAAATTGCTTACTTACAAATTTAAAATTAAGTACCTGTTTAACAAAACTGTGATAATAATATGTACGGTGCTTTAGAAGTAATAACAAAAGCAGTGTTAAATTATTCCAATTACGGGTTAACACACAATTTCTAATGGATTTTAATACATAAGAAGGAGAAAACCATGCACATTCATCAAATCCTGTACTTAATTTATTCTTGGTACATCGTTTTTGCAATAGCACAATTCTTTTTTCGTCTACAGAAAGTTTTTTATGTTTTGGTTTAGGGGCCTCTTTCAAACGTTTAATAGCAGTTATTAATTTTTTTCGTGGAACGAATGGTAGTTTAGCTAATTCATTTCTTCTTTGAATTTCTTTATATATTAAATTCTGATGTAAATCTAACAAATCATCTGCTTCAGGGGAAGATTCTTCTTCCGAAGACTTTATAATTACACTTTCCTCCATTTTTCATATGTAAAAATGTGTTGACTGTTTATGCAATATTTTATTTTTTGGTTCCCAAGGATTTAATCGTAATTTTGACTATTATTTTTACATCTATGGTTTTATTAGTTACCCATTTGATTAAATGCAAAACCTGGCCGAAGTTACATTCGAATTCGGTTTTTACATACGAACGTCTCGCGAGTCGCGACAGTAAAATTTATGGCTGTGGTCAAGACTCAAGATAACGCAATGTTGTCAAATTGCTGCAGTGTAATGTACAAAAAAATACGTAAACTTCATATACCTATTATTGTTTATATATACATTATTATTATAAAGAAATATACTGACGGTGTGTTCGAATTTGTGTCTCAAAGATTGAAGGATAGCGATATCCTTCACTCAGTTTTTAAACCTTTTACGTAGACGTCGTTTTGTAAATGTTTACAAACTCCATTGGCCATCAGAGTAAAAAATTGCCAGAAAGACCTTACATATTCCCTTAATTTAGTACACAATGATTATTTCACGTAGACATTAAAAAATTAGAGGTTATTCACATTTGTGAGGTTATTTTAAAAATAAATAACGAAGTGATTAACGCTACCTTAACGTAGCAGAACGTTGCAAAATTAGAGCTACGGGAATTGTAGCCCAAATGGAATACAGCGTTGCCAAATCTTGGTATAAGACGTTCGACGTTGGGCGGTAATTGAAACAAGTCTGTATATTTTCATTATGGATAATGTTTTCTGTATAGATTACCAATTTTGATTTTGGACTATAAACACGTAATAATTAGTTATATATTTTATTATAGTTTATTGATCATTTACTTTGCAACAAATTGAAATAACATAACCAATGTATATTAAAGCGAGTTAGATGTATACTTTAATGCCTATAATGATTGGACACGTGTACAGAGTATGCAGTGTTTCCGGCTCCAGATCAGGTTATACTTCATTTGAGGTAAAGTTTACAATAAATCAATACTTTTAATTTTCAGTTTTCTTTACAAAAGGGAAGATTTGAAATACAAAAAACTCTGTGGTAATATATGGTAATATATTAAATATTAAAGTAAATGTAGAAAAAGCATTACAACATATACAGCTGATCCATTGAAATCATTTTTTTTACATTTGTAATGACATAATGTATTATACCCAAATTTACACAAAATATTACATGATAATTATATCAATAAAGAAAAACTGCAAACTTAGAAGTAAGAATGGTCATGTTCAGGGTTGTCCGAAATAAAAGAAGAACCAGTTAATGTATCTTTAATTATTTCTTTTTCCATAGAATTTGGGTTGGCAAGATTTTTCTTTGTAACTCTTTTTTTCTTGGTAGAGTTTGTTTTACAATTTTTTATTAGCTGGCACACCATTTGGAAAGAGACTTGGGTCAGAATTATTTGAAGATATAGCACCTATTTGGTTTAAGGTGCTTAAATGTTTGTAAATGTGTTCATATTCTTCCTTTCTGTAATTTAAAGAATACATATTTTTCTGTAGTTTTAAAATTTCTGCTTCTATTTTATGTGTGACATCTGGAGATGTATAATTAGGAATACTATCTGAGGATAACTTGTTTACTAATTCTTGAACTTCAATACTATTGTCTAAGTATACTTATTACTCTCAGAGTCATCCTTATTACTGCTGCTGCTAATACATATTAATAGAATGAATATTAGTTGAGTTGGATGAATATGTTTACACACTGTAACTTTAATAGACAAGAACATTGAAAACTATATATATATCTACATATATTACAAAAACTGCAGGTAAAGCACAACAAATTCCGTCCTTAACTTTTTTAACTATGTATTCAGCAGATGTATTTTCATCTTTAATTTTAAATACATTTTCATCCTGTACAAAAAAACTATATGGCTTAACCACAGCAGGTCGGTGTCTGCTTTTAATGTTACTTAAATGAACATTACTTTTCCCTTTAGTTAGTTTGATAATTCGATGAATTGTCTTATCTCTTAAGTATTTTTGTAGAGCATGTGTAGACTTATCTAGACGTTTAATCATTTTTCCTGCAAGATAGACATACTTGATAACTCTATGCATATTTGTGTTAATACCAGAGGCTTTGCGATAGCAATAAGCCCACTGATCTCGTTTTCATAATAGTAACATATTAAATAGTCATACATATTCTTGGTGTCCTCAGAGTCTGATAAAAGAGAAAGAAATACTTCAAATTCATTCTCAAAGGTTTCTTCTTCTAAAGAAGTTTGTAAATGCTTTAAGATTTTATACACCCATTTCCGTTTTCCTGAATCTACTACTTTTGATAAATTTTGCTGCCAGGCCCTAGCAATGTGCCATGCACAATATAAGTGTTTTTTTTTAGCAGAACCATAATAGCAGACCAAGCATTAACATAAATATTAGTTACGTCAGACATAAATATATTACAATTACTAGTCTCAGTTTCACCTGATGTAGCCTTTTTATATGCCAAAAATACTTTATATTTATATATATATATATATATATATATATATATATATATATATATATATATATATATATATATATATATATATATATATATATATATATATATATATCGGTATACATCCTATTAGAAAAAAATGCAATAGGGAACCTGAACCCTTCTCTGAATTCATCCAGAACTAATAGTTGCTGATCAATCACAAGACTCTTACATTCCCATGATAAGAAATCAGTAATGAGAGAATCAAAGATTTTGGGTACACAAGATTGCAATTGCCTGTAATTTTTCACATCTCGGTTACACCCCGACTTATAAATAGGTCTCACAAAGGTATATATCCAAAAATCAGGAAATATGCCTAACTTAAGAGATAAACGTGGCTAAATGCTGCTCTTTTATGCAGAAAATTTGGAAAAAATTAAGGAATTAATTTTAGATTTGTCTGATAATTCAAGTGCTTGTATCAATAAAGCGCAATCGATTTAAAGAAATCAGAATTGCGAAATCAATTAGCATTTATAAAAGCACATTATTATTTTGTAAGCGGGACTATTTGTAAATTGGAAACGGAAGCATTACCACTTAACGCATCGATAGAACTAGTAAATAATACTCAAGAATTAATTTATACTGCCCCAGGAAATACTGGCAAAATTATTTCAAATAAAGAAATTTTACAAAAAAATAGTGGTTATCAGGTGTTAACTAAAATTAACAAAATTTTGATTCTGGAATCGGGAAGATCTGGTTGTACAATTAGATGTCCATATTAACCGCATTAAAAAATGCACCTATAACGTCTGTAGACGTGGAAAGAAGTTTTTCCACCTATAAATATATACTTTCTGATAGACGTCAAAATTTTCTACCAGAAAATATAGAAAAGCATATAATTATAAATTGTTTTGCAAATCAACGCAATGAAGCATAGGAGTATTAAGTACCTATAATTTAAAATTTATAATAACATATGAACGCAAATTATTTAGATAAGGGGTGGCCATAGTAAAAAAAATCACTGTCTTTGATAGGTTCAGCTTGTTGTTGGTTCTACATGTCAATTAAATGACCGTTTTGATTTGAATCAAAGCCACCCTTTATCTACATAATTTTTGTTCATATGGTAAGTATATTATATTATTATTAATACGTATTATGTTAATTATGTATTATTTTTTAACTAATAGCTTCAATTTTTTATGTAAAGGTTTTTTGCATATTATGTATTAAATTTTTTTTTATTAAAGATGTAAAATCACATTTTTTATTGGTAGTTTATTTTGCATATTTCGAAAAAATAATGCATATTTTCTGCATATTTTACAATTTTTAAGTGCATATATATGTACATATTTTGGCACTTTATAATGCATAAAATCCGCTCTCTAGTGATGACATAAGATGGAAGCATAAATACTTAAGATGCATCAGAAAGTTCCGAAAAGAAGGTACTTAGTCTTTTTATTCGATCGCTAATTACATATTTATAAAATAATATCGTATTTCGCATAATTAACAATGTTCACTTTATAGGTAAATATATTATATACACCGATGAATCGTGGGTTAACGTGGGGAACACAGTAAGGCATGGTGTGACACCGCTATTGAAAGCGGTCGACAGGCATTCGTTCAAGGGCTCAGTACAGATTTTGGACCCCGATTTGCCTCAGGTCATGCTGGTGGCGATAATGGCTTTATTCTTCGTGCGGAACTTACTTTCCTCTGTACGAAGAACACAGCCGATGTGCACAATGAAATGGATGCAGACACTTACGAGAAGTGGTTTATCAATCAACTCATTCCAAATATAGCACCCAATTCAATTATTGTTATTAACAATGCTTCTTATCACAGCAGGAAGGTAGAGAAGATTCCAACAATGGCGTGACGAAAAGAAAAAAATGTAGATTGGCTTAGTAAGAAAGAAATGGCGATTGAAGATAACATGTTGAAGCGAGACCTATTGGCTACTGTAGCACAAGTGAGGCATCTATATGAGATTCTTCGTTTGCCTCCTTGTCACTGCAAATTAAACCCAATAACAATGGTGTGGGTACAAGTCAAATATAATATTAAAACGAATAACAAGACTTATAAAATTATGACATGGAAGAATTAATAAAATTTTTATTGCAGAGTTTCTAATCAACGTTACAGAATTATCATCCCAAAACCTAGAAATCGATTCGAGCGATTAAACTGCACTGAAAAACAAAAAATTTATCAAAATACAAGGTGTGGCTATTAAATCGAAATAAAATGTTTTACAGCGTCACTCTCGTTATTTAATATCCAAACTTACTATATATTATATAAAAATAAAATGTTTATAGAGCTTCTTTCATAATCCCATGTACAGGGTAGTCTAACCCATTATATTGCCATGTAATGTACCCCTAGATTATATACGTCTACTTCGCTTTTTTAACAAATACAGTTCGAAGATTCGATTTGTATAGATTAAGGGTAGTCTTTTTCGGTATATTCATAAGTACATTGCAGATTTATCTAAATTTGTATTTCATTGTAAATATTTTTATTAATTTTGAGATTAGAAATTGTCTCTCAAACCGTAGATATCGTATTATTATAACCGTAATATGGTATTATAGGTGCAGTAATCTATTGGCATAATAAGTTTAGCAAACCTGCACTGTTATACCATAAGCCCATATTGCATTTGGAGGTTTGGACGCGCTATAGATACAATGTAATTTATACAGCTTCATAACTCTACAACAATTGTGTATGAAATACGAAAAAAGTTGAAAAATGAGATCCACAATAAAATTGAAATGTAGACTCCCATAGCATTGACAATAATAATACACAAGAAAAAAGGTGAGATCCGAAAATGGATCTCGACTTTCCAAAAGGATCTCATCTTGGCCATCATATATATCAAAATGATCTCACTCTTCCTTTTTTTAAATCAGGGTGTCCAGGAAGCTGATGTCGAAAAATTTGGGAGCGAGTAGATGAGGTCAAGATAATGTTACAAGTAACTACAAGTAAATTTTTGTCATACGAGCCCTTTTTTCTGAGTTGTAGGCCTCTAAAGTTGCAAAATAAAAACCTTTGTTTAATTATAATTTCTATATTATATGTTGGAACAGTATAAAATTTTTGTGGTTGGTTACGTACCTATATCCATGTGCTGTGTTTGATGATTAAATGAACCCTACATTCCTACACTACCCTCAGGAAAGCAGGGGCGGCTTCAGCCAACTGGTTAATAACTCGTAATTTTTAACAGGGACACCCTGCACAATCTCTAAATACCAAAACTAAATTCTCCAACCAATTTACTAACAAAATTGTACCCTTGTTTAAAGTCGATAAAATTAACGGTTTAGGAGAAATTTGGGGTGTGTGCAGAAGCATGTCTTCGCCATTTTCTGTATAAACATTATTTTTCATTATCTACTAAATTTATTATTAAGTAATTTAATAAACTAAAATTGCATAAAATTGAATTGTTTGTGTTTTAATACTGATTTCAGGTATTTTAATAAGTAGTAACAACTCCTGACAGTTTCTCAGTTTATACAGAAAATGGCGAAGGCGTCTTTCTGCACACACCCTGATATAAAAACGTAAAAGCTCATAGAAATAAGGGCAATTTAACAAAAAACTTAAGTTTATAAAGATCTTGAAGTAATGAAAATCATAAAACAAACTTCCTACTTCGAGTGGTGATTGTTTACTTACTTTTGAAATTATAGAACGGAGCGTGCCGCCCAATTTTGCTGGTGAATTTCCAGTAATGGGTAAAGGAGAATAATAGTTTTTATACCATCAGTTGAGATAAAAAATTAAAATGGCCCTCTTCAATAGGTTCAAAATCTTTTATTATACGTAGACACGCTCATTTAAACTTGAGTATGACTCATTACCACAACGAACTAGTAAAACAATACAATACATATATGCGTTTCATAAAATTTTACTTTTTAAACAAGGATAAAAATAAAAACATGAATTGGTCATGTTGAATATAGAACAATTTGAAAACGTTTGTCCTAAATTGTTTATACACTTGTTTCCTTCATTTTAGGTTATATCTGTTTCTTTATGTCATTTTTTGCTTTTGTTATGTTACAACCAGTTTTTTTTAAACTACAAGTATTAGTTCATTGTGGCATTTTTAGCAAAAACGGTTTTAATGAAGGTTATTATGGACATATACTTGTAATAGTAATTTACAATGGTTTCTTAAAGTACAAGAACAAAAATAAGCATTTATAAAAGTTCTGTGACAACAGTGCCAGTATGCACCACACGTTCCACTATGAAGCACATCTTGGTGCATAGTGGGAAATAACATGGTGTATACTCGGATTTGTAGAACTTTATCCCTAAATGAAATTAAAACCACGTAAATAAATAAAGTACGTAACATTCTGCTTTAAATTCAAATTTATTCAATATTATATGATTATATACTAAATATTATATGATTATATGTTAATTACCATCTATCTTCTATCTTATTTCGAGGTAGTCTCTTCAAGAAACTGACATGACTTTCATTTCCTTCTATCTTCTTAACTAGGACTATGTAGTGTTTTACAGTTTTTTTGCAAAGATATTTTACAACAATATAATCTTCAGTATTACATAAATTGCTTTAATGTCGCCTGCGTCACTAATAACATTTGAAGAATCGTCATACTGTAGTTTGACGTAGTTTGATTATACATATCAAATTCTACTTCGAACGCCATCATACGTGTCGTTTTTTCTGTTGCACCAGAAACATGTGGTTGGGGAAATTTTAATATGATGTCCTCTTTAGAAATTACACCCAAGCCTTCTTTATCTAAGAATACAAACTTATTTCGAAGTAGCCTCTTCAAGAAACTAACATGAATTTCATCTCCTATCTTCTTAACTAGGCCTATGTAGTGTTTTACAGTTTTTTTGCAAAAATATTTTACAACAATATAATCTTCAGTATTAATATACATAAATGGCTTTAATGCCGCCTGCGTCACTATAGTAACATCTGTAGAATCGTCATACTGTAGTTTGACACCACTGCAAGAAGAGAAAGAACTTTCATAAATTTTTCTTGTAACAGAGTTTGCCTGCTTTAGTTTTTCTTGTCTAATCTTTGCCTTTTCTTCTTTAATCCTTTTCTTAACTTGTTTTTCAAAATATTCTCGCTCTATATTATCCTTAAGTGGACTATCAGTTAAGACCGTTGTGCTCGCCTCACCTGACACGCGGTTGCAGCAGGTTCGATTCCCAGCCCATGGAATTTATTTTCTGGTAGGTTACAGTAGTTTTGTTTATCTAATCCACTTTTGTTAGGTTACAGCAGTAACGTAGCGTTAGTCTATACGAATAAATAAAATAAGCCCGTGACTATGCGCACGTGAAAATTATAACCTCAATCTGTATAAAGATGGAAACAAAAAGGAAAATTAAAATCTACGGTAACCTAGAATCTTCTCAAAGGATTGTAGAGTAACGTAGCTTGGATCCTAGGTTACCGTAGATTTTAATTTTCCTTTTTATTTCCATTTTTTTAGACAATTAATAATTCACCAAATTTCGCATACGCATAGTCGCGGCGATAAAATAAACGGATTTGCTGAATATGCGCAGTGCGCACTTACTTGGGTAACGTGGTAAGAGATAAAAAACTGATTGTTACATGTACAAAGCAGATTTGAAGCTTTCAGTATATTTTTTTGTATAAGTATATGGTAAATGTAAATAAATTAGAAAAGTCACAGCATTAAAGAACATTCAGTAGATATTGAAGTAGAAAGTGTGACTTTTACTTCTATGAAAGGTACGTACTTGTGAGAATTTTCCTAGTCATTAAATTTTTAGAAATGGATGTTCTAAAAAATTATGTACCTATAGAAATACTTAATTGAGTTTGTTTATTTGCAGACTTTCAAAAATGGAAAAAGGAATTTCAAACTAGAATGTTTGGCATGCTATAGTTTAGATACAGCAGCTAAACCGACATCATCAGGACAAATTAGATATTACTTTAACTGTCATCGATCTTTTTTGTACAAACCAAAGGGAAAAAATATTTGGACTCTTAAATCAACAGGTTGTAATGTATCCAGGCCAGTCTAACGACAACACAAGTCGAATGCAGGAACAAAGTTAATGCGCAAACTTATTTAAGCAAAATGATCGTCAGGAAAAATAAGGTGGGACCACTTGCGTTGTGTAAAAGAGTTGTTACAGGATATATGTGTTGCTGGTTTCTAAGGGAGGATAAAATAAAGATAACACAATAAAACACAGTATATAAACTTATAAGCAAGTGCAATGTAGTTCTGCTATCTTTAATGCGGATTGAGTAAAAGAACTACAAAAGAAAAACTCCACCGCCACATACCACAACAAGGAAAAACATAAATAAAGTAGAAGTATTAGTTATAAATACCTAGATTAATACGTATTTAGACTCTACTGTTATTGCAAGATTAAATTGTTATCACCCTACTCTAATCTTACTAAATCAATGTAGTAATAATTTAATACAGGCGTGTATTTCATAAATGGTGATCACCAGGTTATACAGTTAGCTAGCTCTAGTATAGGAAAAAACATCACAACATTTTAAGGGTCTGCATTTACAATTAACGAACCAAAAGGTAACATTTTTTAGAACAGGCACACACATACACACACAGTATTCCAACGAGAACATGGTTTAGTGTTGAATCGGTTATCTCCCCAAGGTTAGCATTATGCCAGTTCTACCCGGGAGCCGTTTTACGCTTCCACTACATTTGCAAGGGTACATCCATCTTAGAATATGCTCGATTATAAGTGTGAAATGTCAAAGAAAACATATTAAAAATGAAATCAAGAGACCTCTCCACATTAAGTAACAAGATTGTGATGTAATATTACCTTTCAAATTATCATTAATATTAATTTATATTAGACGTCAAAACAGTATAACATTCAATCTAAAAACATCGTTTCTTCAAAGATCTCATTCCTTTTAACCGCGAATTGTTAAATATGAGGTTATGTTAGATTTTCATTGTGACATCCATCGCCTTTAACTGATTAAATAATGGTAATTTCAAAAACACCTTTCACTTTTGAAATAGTAAATTAGCATAATTTATCATTAAATTTGAAATGAACAAAGAATGCATGAAAACCTAGAAAACAATCGTTATATTGCTAGTTTACTTTATGATAAAACATTCCTTTATTTTACTTCATGTACCTACATAAATTAAATAACATAAGGATAATATTAGAAAGGGGGAAAAATATAAAAATTACTACTTCATTGCAAATACAGTTTCAAATTACAAATGCAAAGACATCCAATGACATAAAATCTTACAAAAAGGATTTGGTATTAATCGTTTTCGCCAAATTCAACTGAACCTCCTTCTGTAACGACCTGAATATGGGTACTTCTAGATATGCCTGTTGCTTTAACCACAGTATTCAAAACATTACCTTTACAAAAATAATATTATGTAAATTACCTAACAATATGGCAACATGTTTTACCTTGTGGATTATTTAAAAAAAATTATAAACATTCCCAATTATTTCTCGTGAGTCCTGTGGTAAAACGAAAACGAAATGTTTTTTTTAGGAATGTTAGATGATGGTGTAGCTGCTTCGCGCATTGTAAACAATAGGTTAAAAGTAAATAATAAACCAAAACTGTACACCAAAGAAAGTTTATATAAATATAACTATTACAGCACAACGTTTTGAACACACTTTGTCAAAAATTGATAAGCGAAAAACAATTAGGTTAAAAAGTCAAGTAAACAAATCACATTAGTCACGATGTCGCGAAACCGAATGGTAAATGTTTGTAGAACGCACTGTAAGGTCTGCTTCTCAGTCATATCATTATTCTGTCTCTTTTTAAGTTAAAATTTAGTTTCTGTGCAAGTGTCTTCCGTTTTGGCGATTACTCTAGTTCAGATTATAAAAGAACCTATCTTCAAATCAAGTTATATTAATAATTAAGTTACCCTTTTGTTGAGATCATAATATAAGCATTTACTGAAAGAAAATACAATTAGTGACACATTACCTTTTTATTCTATGTTATTTCATCAGGCAAAATAATACATTCATTCTTTTTCAAAAATATTATAATGTATGTGGTGCAATTGGTATAATAAATTTAATAAAAAATAAATAAGTGTTAAATAAATGTTCTCCAAAACAAATCGTTAATCTAACTGGAGATACTAATTCACCACTAATAATGCCTTTTTCTCAGTCGGTAGTTTAATGTAGGGTGGTTCATTCCTTTGATTTGCTTAATTACCACAAAATCTGCTAGCTTTCTTCCCCTGAACATCAATATAAAAAAATTGCAATGTAACACTATTAAAAATGATCTCGGACGCCAAGTTATTTTTTATAATGCTCGGAATAACTAAACCGAGGTTGTTAACAATAAAAATTTTATAGAAATATAAAAAGCAAAAATATACTAATATGTTTATTAACAGTTAATGATAGGGTTAAATAAAATATATTTTAAAACTAGCCTTAAATTACTAAAAAATCATTACATAAATACCTTTCTGTAAAATTTTTGTACACAAATTTTTTAATAGCCTCAGGTATCTAAACGATTACGGAAATTTCAACTGAGGTGATGTCATCCTTGCCACAATATTGCGTAATATCTTCAAATAATGCTTTATGTTGTAAGCCACGCCCAACAATGGAATTTTCCTTCTTATAAATTTTATCTTCTTGAAATTGAATAAACCAATATTTATTGCATTTTCTCGAACGTTCATATAATAAATGTAATCAAACTTTAAATTCTGTATTAAAAGCACAACGCAATCATAAAATGAAAGCGTACGTAACAGTAGAATTAATTGTGCAATCAAAAGCGGTGAAATCAAAAGTATAAAAGTAAAATAAAATAAAAGTGAACTAAAATAAAAGTGCCTGAAAAGAGCAAATGTTTTAATTTTTAGTATAATGCGTTAAAATATCTTACCATCAAATCAATGGCACTTTCACTAAATTTAGGTGGGAAACCAAAAAAAAAGCTTCCTAACAACACCACTTTCATCAGGAAGTGAAAAAAATTGATGCTTTGGAAGTTAGATGATGTAGTTGTGCGCGAAAGGATTTGCGCAAAGAATTTAGTCAACGATGACGTATTGCGCAAACGTATTTGAGCAGAAAAATAATTTAAAGAGGTAGTATAAACCATTAAGAAGATATGCACTATAAACCCCTAAAAAGATATGCAACTTAAGTTACACCGAAATGCAAATTAAGTTGCCTACCACATATTTACAAATCATTAATTAATAAAATTTTTCTTATATTTACTGCTAAATGAACGAAGACAAATTACGGTCTATTTTAATACAACTCAAAATGGGTTGTTACAATATCAAAATCAACAACCCTCTCAATTATTTTCTTAACAACCTATCTTCAAGCACACCTTATTTCTACTATCAAAATAAACAACAGCCGCCCATATTTACTAGATGGTTTCAATTCAACTCGCCTTCTAATTTATACAATAAAATAGGTACAGATGCACCAGTTGTGGTACATCACAGGGATAGGCATGTCCTGCAGGTTACGTTAACAGGAGCGCTTGAAAATCCCACAATTATAGAAGTAAAATGTTGGAAGAATCATAATTGTCACTGATTAGATATGAGGCATACTTTGCTCGCCAAGGAAACCAGATTACAATGCGCATGTACAGGCTATTTATGATAATCTTACACACTAATAATGTTCTATGCAGATAAACATACCACTGCTAGTTGATCCCTACTACTCAATGATAGTCATTTCACCATCTTCAACGTTTTCTCGATCATAGTAAAAATCTAACTTTAATGTGCTTCGTGGGGTTGTGGAACTCTGGATTTCCTATGATTGTATACAGGTCTTTAGCTCCCTCAAAAGCGGCTATTAGCTCGGCGTCAGTGGTTGAAAGTCCTGCCACAGATTGTTTTTGACCTTTCCAGGAAATTATTCCACCACTGTATCTGCAAACTACTCCACTGGTAGAACGTCCAGACTCTCTGTCTTCAGCATAGCTTGCATCGCTGTATGCCTCAAGTTGGCCTGTTTTCCATTTGGGTAGAAATTTGATACCATAGTCTTTGGTGCCCTGCAAATATTTAAACATGTTTTTCACGGCTGACCAGTTATTCACCTTAGGTTTCTCTAATGCTCGGGAAACCTTTCTAACAGCGTTGGAATAACTATATCATCACTACCTGCGATCAGACCATAGTCGACATATACGGCTACTATTAGTTTTCTTCCTTGCTGTTTACGTACAAATAAACATGGATCGGCTTGTTGATTGTTTTAAGCCAGTCCTTGTTAGGAAGTTGACTAGGCGTTGATTCCAACATCTGGGAGATTGTTTGAGTCCATAAATACTTTTCTTAAGTCTACAAACTCGGCCAGTCACGTCATCAAATCCATCAGGTTGAGACATATAAATTTAATCATTTACTTCCCCATACAAAAATGCTGTTTTAACATCAAATTGTCTCAACTTTAACTGTTCATTAGCTGCAACTGCTAGCATTGTTCTTACAGTGTCAAATCGAGCCACGGGAGTGAAATGTTTCGTCAGAATTTATACCGTATTCTTGAACATAGCCTTTCGCGACTAATCTTGCCTTGAATCTATCAATTTCACCGTTTGTTTTGGTCTTAATTCTTAGGACCCAACGGCAATTTATGACTTTTTCCCCCAGGCAAATCAACCAGTTCCCAAATTTCATTTTCAGCCAGTTATGAGATTTCATCCATCATCGCATTCGGCCAGGATTGCATTGCTTTATTGAAGGTATGTGGCGTTTGACCTTAGATAATGTAGGCGCTGATAGTCCTTTTCCTATTTTATCTTTGATCGATCACGAAATGAGTATCGTGAAGAAGAGTTTTCTTCGATTTCACTTTTCCTGTCGGATCTATTGCAGTTGTCCATGATGGATTGAACCTCTTCGTGCTCATCTTCCTCTGAATTTTGCCTTTTGCTGAGAACAGTTCTGTCTACTACTGTGGAAAATGATTCTTACGGTGAGTTGTCAATACAGTTTTCAATACTTGGTTCCAACGGCTTTTCCGGAACAAACTGGGCATTGGCAGACTGAACAACTTTGCTTTGTGATGGTATCCAGACTATACCCATCGAAGTCGCCTTCGTATCCCACCAGACTACTTTGTTGACTTCGAGCATCCCATTTACAGTGCCTCAGCTACGGAACTAGTGTGTAAGAATATACAGGGTGGCCCACTTAAGCGGGATTGCCCCATAACTCCCTTACTATTACAAATACGAAAAAATGTCTTATATAAAAGTTGTCCACAGTCATAAACTACATGTTTTAAAATTATTTTCAGAAATAGCGGACTTTCGGTTATACCGGAAACTCATGTCAACTTCGTTATTTTAAATAGAATAACCTATATATTATTACATTTTTGAATTCCTCGTTGAATTTAAAGGTCACTTTAATAACCATACCATGAATGAAAGTCATGTCATGCATCGGACAACAACATTTTAATGGAAATCTCTTGTAGAAACACTTAAACTGATACAAAAGACAGCAAAGCATAACAGAAGCTCGAGAAACGGACGTTTCTTGTCAGTTGTTTAAAACAATTGATAAACGTTTTCCAAACGCGGCAATGCGCAATAAAAACTGAAATTAGATAAAAATGTGAACATCACGAAAACTATCACTCCAAAATATAGATAATGTTACATCAATGGAAAGGAAATTTAATTTCCTCTCCGCTGATGTAAGAAAATACGAGTGGTTCCATTTAAAAAAATCAAGTTATCCATGTTTGAAAAAAATTATTTTCGGAGCGATAGAAATTATTGAATTCTAAAAGCAAGATTTTTGGCAATGAATAAGAATGATGCGGTACCTTTTTCGGAAGTAAAAAACGAAAGCCACATCTCTCTACCGGTATCCGTCTTCGAGATATTGAAAGTTTTCGGAGGCACTGCAAACGTCATTTTTTCTACAAAATGTCAAATAACTCAGAAGCAATGCGACGTAGACCCACAGTATGGTTATTAAGGCGACCTTTAAATTCAACGAGGAATTCAAAAAGGTAATAATATGTAGGTTGTTCTATTTAAAATAACGAAGTTGGCATGAGTTTCCGGTATAACCGGAAGTCCGCCATTTCTGAAAATAATTTTAAAACGTGTAGTTTGCGACTGTGGACCACTTTTATATAAGACGTTTTTTCGTATTTGTAATAGTAAGGGAGTTATGGAGCAATTCCGCTTAAGTGGGCCACCCTGTATACCAAAGGACGCATTTGGTCGATTCTAGGTGCAGATTTTTCAAACCATAGCGCGTAAGACGACCTTCCTTTCCCTGGTGTCGGTCCTGTACGATTTAAAATATAAGCTGCTGTGTTGATTGCCTCACCCCAGAATTTTGTTGGTACGTTCGCTGTATTCATCATTGTTCTTGCACATTCCGCCAGGGTTCGATTTTCCCGTTCAACAGCACCGTCTTACTGTGTCGTGTAGGGCATAGATTTCTTGAATTCGATGCCGTTGTTTTGTAACACCTTATGTACATCGTGGCAGTCTAACTCCTTTCCACCATCCGACCTAAATGATTCGATCGTAATTCCGACTGTTTTTGCTTCATTGACAAAGACGTAAAGTTTACTTGCAACCTCAGACTTGTGTTTGATTATGAATACCCGACGATATTTGGTAAAATCGTCTCTGAAGCAGACAAGATAGTTTGATCCACCCAGTTATAATACTTGCATTGATCCATCGACGTCTGCATTTATTGTTTCACCTCTTGTTGTTACTCGTTAGTGTCTCGAAATGACGTTGTGTTTGCTTTCATAAGCACATCTTGTAAAACTCGCTCTCGTCGGATTGGTATTGAATTCCGCGTTCTTAACACCATTTCAACGTGGCTCTTTCTTGGATGGCCAAATCGTGCGTGGTACATTTGCAGACTGGCAGTTTTGTTCGCAATGTAAATTTTTGCTGGTGATTGTGGTATGACAATTCGTATGTTTATATTGGGTAATCCATCGATTTGTTCTTCAGCGATAACAACACACCCATTTCGTAGGCCACGTATCCCATTTACATCAATCTCCCATTTGCAGCCCTTATGTAACGTTGGACTTTGTGCAAATAAATTGGGTTTACAATTGGGTACAAACCAGACATTTGTTAATTGGAAATTTTTCCATTTGTCATTGACAAGAACTTCAACGTCAACTGTGCCATAGCCAAGAGCTATAATGTCCGATCCATCAGCAGTTTTTATCATGTGGTGATTGGACACGGTTCATACGACCGAAAGAAATTTTTGTTTGATGGCATATGTGCTGGTGCTCCTGTTTCTTCTGATGGCGCCAAAAATGCACCTAAATTATTTTTGACTACTGAATCAGTTTCCGTTAATTCATTTTTGGTGGCTACTACATCTCTACAGTTTTATTTGTTTTTTCGTTTTGGCTTTTTATGAGGATATAGTGCCCAGCATTGATTTTCATTAAAGCTTGATTTTTTGCAATGTGTACAATATTTTTTATTTTTGTTTGCAGCGAATTTTTATTTTGGCAGTAAAGGCGGTATTTTATTCGTCTTCGACGGAACAAATTTCGTTCTATGAGTGCAGTGAACTTGCGTTCGGCAAGCGGAGTTGCTTCCCAAATTTGTCTGACTGTATCATATTCGCTTGGCAATGTTGCTGTAATCCGCAGCATAAGCAATTCTTCCGGTAGTTCAACTTTGTACACATCGCAGGACGTTTCACAAACGCCCAGCTTTTTATACGGTTTATCTTTTTAATATTGTATTAGAGCATACTTGACTTTAGTATCGTTCAAATCTTTTTCATATGCTTCTATAGTGAAAGTCACACTGAGAATGCAGTGTGGAGTCTTATAGAGCACACCGTTGACAGTTGTCGTTAAACCTCAAGTCCGGTCTCAGGCAAATTTCGCCGCTCTCACAGATTCGCTAAAAACTTGTTGGAAGTTTGATGATGTTTATACCTTCGCCTTTGAATAATGTTTTCAATAATTAATAATAATAAACAATAAATTTCAAAATTACAAAAAAATTATTCCAGGCAAAGTTAATATACGAAAAAATAAACAGAGAATTAATTGTACATTTATAAACAAATAAAATATTTACACTATTTACACCTGCACGTCGTCGACACAGTCATCATCGAGGTTTGAATTTCTTAAATTCCATGTTACCGGTAATAAGTCACAAACAAGACTGAAAATCAGTATTATATTTAGGGTTGTTTGTTTACTTTTCAGTTACATTAAAAACTCATTAAGATATCTTCCCACATAAGCTTGGTTTGAAATGACGTAAATGCAAACGATATTTTGATCGTCTTGAAAATTCATATTTGAGAATTTTGAGTGATTTTTTCAACTAAAATTTTCCGATTTTTTTCAAAAATAAGGGCAGTTTACTCTTGCGTATCGTTCGCAAAAAATAAAAAAGTTTTTCATTTGTGGCCAACTTTTTGGCGGCACTGTATAATAACTTCAGAGCCGACCCTGTCACAGCCATCGGACAACCGGCAACACAGTGTGCCGGCCTCCCATTATAAATACATTGTCTATACCCCGCCATACTGAATTCTCGGTGTGAGTCGCACTATAGGGTGTTTATATCATTATTGACATTGCCGGTTGTCGTTGGTTTTATCGGTGGTTTAATGTTCCCGTTGGCGATTTTGAGCACATTATTAGCATTTCCCTTTGCTTCTACCACCGGTCCCAATTTGATGCGCCTTCTAACTTTATTATAGGTATTTTCGATATGTTAATTTAGATGTCTTGAGTCGTTTACATACACTCACTGAATACTGTTCAATTTAATTTAAAGCGCTGAGGTAACGCGCTGCGCCTATAACCTATTGAGTTTTTTAACAAACCACTCTTTATTAATCGTTTTTACAAGTGTCAAAACAATATTCCTACTTTAGATACAAAAGAGCTACTTCAAATTTAAAAGTACAGAATTCAAAGTAACGGTCGGAATACAAAATAGCTACGTTAATAAATACAGATTAATGTTTATTTCATAACACTAATTATTATAGTCTCCAATAAAATTATGTTTCGACTTCAACGATTTAACAGTATTATGTGACAGCTAAAAATTTACTGTCGCGAGACACGTATTTTACATATCCATTTTTGACATTTTATTATTTTAACATAACCTATGTAATTAGTTCTTTTCATTGTATGTTTTTTATGGGTCCTTCCTTCGATTGAACTTCAGGCGTTATAATGGCTGAAGAAGAAGTAAAAAGAGATAATCTGACTTGTACATTTATTTATAAAAAACGTTCAGGAATTAACTTTCGAAGGCAACAAAGAAAATCATCATCATCAGGTTAGTTTTTGAGCAATTATTGAGGACACTACTCTTATATGAATATGTAAAACTTGAGTTTGTTTTAATAATTATGAAATCCAGTTTTTAATGTTTTGCCTGAATTAGAATGATTTTTTATAAACGTTGAATATTGAATGTTAAGAAATGATATATAAGGTAAGAAATAAACATGAGATTAATAAAACGGGTCAGGGCAATTGCAGAAGCCAGTAACATGTAGTAAAATCTGAGAATAAATAATAGTCAGAAGTACAACAGAAAGAGACGCCGCACAAATTTGGAAGAAATTGGAGGATCCTTTACCTAGCAAACCACAGCTTTTACAATGAAGGTCACAACCGATACTTTCAGATCCCTTTTTCTGTTACACTTGTGATTGTTTATTGTGTGGTAAGATAATGTATTTTTTTACTTGAAGAAATTGTGAGTAGGTATATAACCTCTATAAGCTTTAAAAACATATTACAAATTTCAACGTACGTATTAATAAACAGGCTGTAAACTTAGTGTCGGACAGGTTGTACAGTTGTTTTAAGTATTTTCATTTCATTTAAATAATTGTTAAGAAACAATTTTTAGATGCCAACAGCAGTAATAATGAATCGGAAGCTGTTGTTGTACGACGACAAAGAAAACGTAAAGTAAATCCAAATATTCAAAGCTCTTCAAATAAACAAAAAAAACAACAGTTAGAATCAAATGATAGTTCTAGTGGCAATGAAGACTCTGTCACTGTCAGTTATAAATCTAAACGGACTGCTACTGTTTCCGGTCCTGCCGATCAGGGTGCAACAGCAATATTAGTAAGATAGTAATATAATATTAATAATTTCAATATAGGTATTTAATATAGGAAATCGAAACAGAGAAAGATAGGGATGCTCAAGCTATATTTGAAAAAAGATTAGAAGTCAATAAGGAATTAGAGGGGAAAGAAGATGATAAAGTGTATAGGGGTTTAAATAACTATGTACAATATTATAAACCAAAAGATACTGCAGCTGGCAATGCTAGCTCAGGTAAGTTCTTTCTTTGTTAAGTTATACATTTCTTTACTGTTATTTGAAGGTATGGTACGAAGGGGACCAATTAGAGCACCAGAAAATATTAGAGCTACAGTTCGATGGGACTATCAACCTGACATCTGTAAGGATTATAAAGAAACTGGATATTGTGGTTTTGGTGATAGTTGCAAATTTCTGCATGATAGAAGTGATTATAAACATGGATGGCAACTAGAAAAAGAATATGCAGCTGGAGAATATCAAACAGGAGATGACGATGATGAAAAATACGAGATTGATTCTGATAAGGAAGATTTACCATTTAAATGTTACATTTGTAGAAAAAGTTTTGTAAACCCTATTATAACTAAGTAATTATTTATCCACTTTTTTCCATTTATTTAATACTTCTTTTAGATGCAAACATTACTTTTGTGAACTTTGTGCATTAAATCGATATAAGAAAACTTCTAGATGTGCTATATGTAATGCACAAACAAGTGGAATGTTTAACCCGGCAAACATTTTGATTGCGAAACTGGAAACTTTGAAGGATATGCAAGAGGAAAGTGATTAAATTGTTATAAAGCAACAGATTTGTAGTTATAATTCCTAACTTTAATATAAGTATTTTTTATTACGTTTCTTATTAACGTTAAAACTTTTTTCTGGGAAACAAGTTTTTCTAGAGCAACAAATTGTAGAATACTTTTCTAATGAATATAGAAATGGCATTGCCAATAGAATATTGCATATTTAATCTCAAAACAATTAACTGGTCTGTCACAGGTAGTGATTTTGTAACTAACAAATTATATTTAAAAAATTCATTTACGCTATAAAACAATTACCAATAAAGTTTTTTTAGTAAAAAATTGTATTGAAGTAAATGTCCCAGTGATTGTCACAGACTTAGTTATCATTAGTGCTAGTAAATATCTTTAAAAATTAAGCATCTGACGGATCAACCAGTAAAAATTATTTGCCAACGAGTAACATTTGTTAAGCGGGCGGTATGTTCAAAGTGCCGGAGTTTTGAATAAATCAGGGTTGGTACAATTGTTAAGGTACGTTGTTCCTGTAAACTTTCTCTAGCATGCATGTAATGTCTTATTGGCAAGGGAGTTACTTTTGAATGAATTAGATACATATAAACTAAATAAAACTTAATTTTCTTGGTGACGAGGGCTGGTACAGGAAAACAGATCTTTGTCAGGTATGACAAACATTGGGTCATCGTTCATTTCAATAACATTCTATCTTTGTCCTTTTTTAAAGTTGCTTTTGCAATTGTACAGGAAAAGAGACATTAAACTTTTATATATATATATATATATATATATATATATCCTCCACCTCCACTTTGCTAGAGTGGGGCTCTTCCATCTGAGCTATCGAGGAGGCAAGTCACAATCGATTCAAGCTTGAACTGTATGTACTTCCCTAGTTACGATGTGAATATCATGTGAGCCCGCAATTCGCTAAGGCACATGACAATTTGCTCGCTTCATCACTTTTAGTGGCATTGTTGTTGGGGAAACTAGTTATACAAGAATTAAAAACTTTGTATGCCTCTTACGTGTTTGTTATTGTTTCCACAGCAAAATACAGTGCACACAGTGTAGAACACTTACCAATTTACCAATTATTTACGTAAATATTCTAAGTAAATTTTAATAGTCGAACATTACACGGCGCGCCATTCAGATTGCAACTGATTTTGTAAACCATATTCAGATGTCGCACTATTGTGATGGCCTGTGGCCTTGGACAAGTAGTTAGAAGCAACTTGATCTGGAGCGCCAGATTTTCGGTGGTTTCCAATAGTTCTCCTATGTATATTATAACGCTGAGCAACTTCTATTTGGGACAATTCATTACCTCCCACTGCGTTAATTGCAGCTTGAAGTTGTTCTTCAGTCCAATTTGCTCGCTTCATCACTTTTGGTGGCATTGTTGTTATGGAAACTTAAAAAAATGTTTTACAACGTCGTTTAATGAGGCCCATTGTTTAATGGGCTTTATTAAGCGAAAGTTATGTCGCTTTATTTGCCGAAATGCTTCCTAGTTATACAAAAATTAAAAACTTCGTATGCCTCTTACGCGTTTGTTATTGTTTTCACATCAAAATACAGTGCACACCGTATAGAACACAAGGCTTATGTACTGGAGTTTATTGTTTTGAAACAATCCAATTATTTACGTAAATTTTAATAGTCGAACATCTACACGGCACGCCGTTCGGATTACAACTGATTTTGTAAACGATATTCAGATGTCGCACTAGTGTGATGGCCTGTGGCCTTGGACAAGTAGTTAGAAGCAACTTGAAGTTGCCGGATTTTGAGAAAGAGAAATCCAACACTGAACCATTCTAATGGTCCCCTCAAAAACAACGCGCGCGCGATCTTTACGTAACTCTCACCCATAGATTCTGACTGACTAATCCCTTCAATTGGGCACTCTCTTATATACCTTCTGCCCGCCATATTACCAACATCAAAATTCACCTATCACACACGAGTATTTAGTGCGTTTCTTTGCCGAGTGGAAGTCCGTATGGACCCAACCCAAACGAAACTAAAAACAACGTAGCCATCTTAAATTTACTTTTAAATTCACTGAAAACTGTCCAAAAACATTAATTGCAATTACATTCACACAATACATTCTCCAGATCATGACACAACTTTTTATGCAAATTTTGCATATGAGCAATTTCTCTTTCCACACAATTTAGGCAACTACCTCACATTCTAACTTAATTCTTGAACGTGCATTAAATTTTCATTATTGCACAATATTACAAAAATTTCTATAATCAAAAATATATAATATGGATAGGTACATATTCCTTACTGCACGTTAATACAACATCATATCACAATCACTCACTCATGCGTCCACAACCATTTCTTTAATTCAAATTCTTTTATACACAATAACATATGATAACTAATGCTTCATTAAATTCCAATGGCGTATCATTAACGCCACCTTACAATCTGCATACACACAAAAAAAATTTTACATGCAAACTCACTTCATTTACATCCTAAATACGTTACATACGTTATCAAAATACTGCATATACATGATGCGTCAAAATAAGCTTACACCTCCCCCACAAGGAGATTTGTTCCAGAAAACCTCAGAAATACCGGTCTCATAAAACCTGCCCTAAGTGAAAAATCGAAACACTTAATGAGAAAAACGAACCCATTTACCCAAAAACAAAATCGATTACGTCACATCCGGGAATTCAAAAAAGTCGCAAATCGGTACATAAATTTCTCAAATCAAAGTCGTCAATTCAGTAAAATATCGCAATCGTCAATAAAGTATCGTAATCAGACTTCCTAACACTAACCTAATCTAAACTGAATATAAGCCTATCTAAAGAGAACAACTAACCTAAGTTTAACCTAAACCCAAAATAGCTAAACGTGTCTTACGTAACTAAATGGTGGAAAACTAAGGCAGTGTTACAACAAAATTAACTCAAATTAAGTATGCGTTATACATACGTAACTATAAGTGTAACTAAAACAAAACTCAAATCAACCTGCCTCCTCAGTCCTCAACACACCTCTTTGATTAGTCGCCTCTTAGGATAAGCAGTTGGCCTTTGCTGTAGGCCGTCCCTACACAGCCAAATGTGCCCCAAGAAACGAACAAAATAGACAAACTCGGAAACACTCAAAAGTGGTCTACACGCCCAATAGTTTTGCGACCAACAGCCATCTGACGGTATATATCTATAATTCAATAGCCTAACACAACCTTATACTAAAATATTAACTACCCTAATTGTCTGCGGGTCTAAACTTTAAATTTTTGGCATGCCATGTGCCCCTAGAATCGCCTGATGCGTCCGATAACTAATACTTTTGATACGATATTTTGTTCTTTATATAAAAAAGTCCAATAAACTTAGGTGCTAATTTCTTTCTCCACACAGTTTCTCCTACCTGAAAGTAGCTAATCTCCGTAAATCATATTGTTTTTTGCTTTTGATGTAAGCAGCATTCAGTCTTCTCCTAACATCATCATAAACTTCTCGGAAAATATTGCCTCTAGTAAATCAAAGGTTCCCTATCTGCAAACGCGCCATTGTCCAGGGTATCTCCCTCTATATGTTCTCCATGTCTTGTCCCATCGAGATTCATTTCTCTTCCAAAATTCGCAACGTACGGTGTCATTCCAGTAACTTCATGAGTAGCGGTTCTAATTGCAGGAGCCACTTATCCCAATTTCTCTGATTGTCTTCAATATATAATGCTAGCATGGTCTTCATTACGCGATTAACCCTTTGCGTTGGGTTCGCCTGAGGGTGATAATTGGCATTAAAAATGATTTTAGCACTATAGGATGCTACCGTTTTTCTAAAAAGTTCACTTCGAAATTGTGATCCTTTATCACATAACTTTATCACAACACTTGCGGCCCTAGTCGTACGTAACGGTGAAAATAACACAAACATCGTAAAATAATCTGACACTACTAATACATAATTATAACCACTTTTCAAACGCTAACCTTTCCTTCAATTTTGTTAATAAACTTGTTTTTCCTAACGGTGTTTGAACCTGCACTAACAATGCTGCAGTTAATGCGCAAGGGCGGTTAGATGGACAGCTACAATAAGTGTAAAATTGGCGTTCTTTTGCACTCTGTGCGTTCAATCATACTGCTATTTTTTGAATTGAGAGGTGATTTTGTATGATTAAGTTAAATCAGTTTGGTATTTAATTGATTTGATTTAATTAATTGATTTGTATGTTTGAGAAAGACACGAGGGAGAGACGAACACGATCAACATCTATTACAGAAAACATTCATTAGCCTTTACACCACTATAATGCATCACAAACAACCCTAATTAGTCCTAGAAATATACCGCTAGGTGGCGCCGCCTCTATAATAGAAAACTTTCGCTAGTTTAATAATATACCACTAGATGGTACCACAAACAAAACCCTGATTATTCCTAGAAATATAACGCTAGATGGTGCCACCTTTATTACAAAAAATTTTCATTAGGCTATACAAAACTAGATGACGAGACAAATTCAAATTTCCCAACAAGCGCCACGACAGGAGGGGTAGGCCCTAACACAGTTTCTTATGTACAGTCTTATAAGCTAACAATAGGTCCCTTATTAGAATACAAGTTCAAATTTCTCGCAATAAGTAATCAGAATGTAAACACTTAAATACAAATCCAAATTCAAATTTCCCACCAAGGGGCCAGGGGCTAAGATCCGACAGTAAGTTGCGAAGCCCTATGTCTGTCTTATAAGTTAGCATTAGGCCTCATTATTATAATACAAGTTCAGATTTTCCCTCATAGATGGCGTCACAAACAGATTCAAATTTTTGGTCGAGGGACGAGGGCCTGAAAGTAAGCTGCTAAGCCCTACATCTGTCTTACAAGTTAGCATTATACCCCTTATTATAATACAGATTCATATTTCCAGCCATAACTTGCAGAGACTTAAATACAAATTCAAATTTTCCGCCATTGGGGCCTCGACAAGGGACAAAGCCCCGAGAGCAAGTTGCGTAGCCCTACACCTGTCTTACAAGTTAGTATTAGGCTCATTATTATTATAATACAAATTCAAATTTTCCGGCAAGGGTACCACGACATAGACGAAGGCCTACCAGCAAGTTGCGATCACGACAAGGGGCAAAGACCCGAGAACAAGTTGCGACACCCTACACCTGTCTTACAATCTCAGTTATACTCGGGGAGGGTTGGAGTGGGATCGCCGAAACAGCAGTCGCCTAAAGCCTCGGGTCACGAAATTTTACCTATATGTGATATGATATCACAAAGATCTGCCGGTCATAACTCAAAATGTTTCCGTAACTACACTCTAATATCTTCCCTAGGGGCATGTTTCTAAATCTAAAAATCCCTTTTTCGACAGTTCATCCGAAACAGAACCTGTTTGTAAAGTCGTCTTATGTGATAACATGGCAGGCCCTTATCGGTAAAAATTTAAAGATTAAAAGAGGTCAGTATATTTAATTTGATTATAACCTTTTTTTTTGTTGACAGAGGTAATTCAGCTAAGATAGAGCTTGTATGCTGTATAGAGGCAAAATCTAGCTTAAAAAAGAAGAAGGCACAAGCCATTTTTTCGGCGTATACACCACTATATTGAAGATGCTGTCTTGTGTGTATTAGAAAACATGCCACTGATCCGGAGTTGTATAAAGAAAGATGTATGCGGTACAGCTTCAGGGGCAAAGAAGAATTGAAAGCCTATGTAGTATTTCAAGGTAGCGTGGGGCACTTAGCTAATTTTTCTTAAGAATAATCCCATACCTGTGTAATACTAATGGTAAAATAAAATATTAGACATTAGCCCTTGCGTGTATTTAAAGTACAATTACTAACGGTTGAACATTATTATGAAGCAGCATCAGGGTATTAGATGTTTTTACTAGTTAATAAGCTATAATCGCACAAGATGAAGCGAATGAAGAAAATGATTATTATTTCACCTAATACTGGACCTTGATGTTTTTTACAACAGCAAATTTTTTAAATAATTTGTAAACACATTAATTAACACGACGCAACTTTCCAATTATAAGGAAGTTGTATGTCTGTTAAATAACAAAATGCATTCCATAAAAACAGTTTTATAATATAGGCGAAATCTTTTAAATGTATCGTTTTTGAATGTAAATTTATAAGTACAATATAAATGCTAAATACGAATTGCAGTAATCAGGTTTTGTGTATTACTTTCTAAATTAGATAATGATGGTAAAACAATAGCCAATTTATATCCAACCATTCATAAGTACAAAACGTGTTTACTGAGGCTACATGTGGATACATTGTATAAAAAAACATTTTAGTTCAACATATGGTTATTATTAGAACAGTTGAAAGAAAAGAACACATCTGAAGGTATGCGTATTATTTTTTAATATATGTTTCACTTGATATTGCTAACAAAAATGTCCATAAAGATTTTTGAATATATTATTACTCTTATAGGATGACGTCATAAAATCAGATCTACAATAGCTGGTACGTATTCGTGGACTTTAAACTTGTAGTTATTGATTCGTGTATATATATATATATACATATATATATATATATATATACACACACAGGGTGGTCCTTTTAAAGTGTTACAAAGCGATATTGAGAAACGGCTGATTGAAAATAAATGAAATTTCTAGAGATACAATTGGTCGTTGGGAGACACTTTTTGACAGAGTAAGTAATGTTTTAACCCTTTCCACTGTTTATGGGTGGAGGGTAACTTTTAAATGTTAAATGGAAATGTGCAGTTTTCTTTCCAGATTCGTAATCTCCAGAAAAAACTACGTTATAATCAATGAATAATTTAATACCAATGTCAATGTCACTATGCTAAATTCAACAAAATTAAAAATAAAATCAACTAAAGAAAAAACTGATATTAGGTACATTAGTTTATTATAATACATAGATTTTCGAAATGACGACCATTTTGTTCAGAAGCATTGTCGTTGTTTTTTCTACATCCTCCGAGAATTGACATGTCAACTGGGTAAAAAAATACGGTATTTTGGTTAGATTATGTAGTAAATAATTATTTTCTTAGAAAGTTCATGATTTTTTTTTGAAGCTATGTGGCACTGCAGCGATGATTCACCAGCCGCCACTGTTGCAGTTATCATGACAACGAACGACTTGACATGTTATGACATTGCCAGTAATTTCCTTAAATTATCTTCGAGTTTAAAGTCTTTATTTTAAGCGACTTGTTAAAATTAGAGTTCATTGTGTTCGTTTATTGTTAGTTAGTGTTAGTTCTGTTCGTTTGTTAATTATCTCTGTTGTTCCTGTTCGTATTTAATAATCTTAGTTGAGATTTTAACTACGTATCCTTAAAATGAATGAATTCAACTGCCAAGTTGACATGTTGTTAATTCTCGGAGAATGTAGAAAAAACTACCGCAATGCTTCTGAACTTTGGGCGGTAAGATTTCCCCATTTTGCACCAAAATCTCACATGGCGTTCAAAAGATTAGAGACTAGGAGTCGCCAGACCGGCCGACTCTCATCCAGAAAACGCAGCAGGAGAAAAACCAAAACGAATGCCGGCATGGCGGTAGGAGTTTTGGGAACAGTAGCTCTCAACCCTCATATTGGTTCCCGAGATCTATCCAAAGACGCCGGGATGTGTAAAACATCCGTTCTCAGGATTTTGCACAATTTTAAATTTCATCCTTCCCATATTACCTTACATCAAGAATTGTATGAACAGGACTTCGAGAGACGGGTGCAATTTTGTCGGTGGTTTCGACAATGGATTAATGAAAACAACTCACTGGAAAACAATATTTTCTGACGAAGCAACATTCACTAACCATGGTCAAGTCAATCGTCACAATATGCATTATTGGGCTCAAGAAAATCCACACTACAGTCGCTAATCAACACCCTTGGTCGATAAATACCTGGTGTGGGATATTTGGCGATGTTGTTATTGGACCTCATGTTTTCGATGGTAATCTTAATGGACAGCGATACTGCGATTTCCTTCGAAATGACTTGCAAAGATTGATGCCAAATATTCCAGAAGCAATTTGGTTCCAGCAAGACGGCGACTACCACATTTCTGTAGAGAAACACGTGCTATATTGAATGACACTTACCATAACAGATGGATTGGACGTGGGGGACCAGTAAATTGGCCTGCAAGATCGCCAGACTTAACCCCTCTTGATTTTTTCTTGTGGGGTTTCGTCAAAGAAAAAGTCATGGTGACTGCTCCAACTACAGCCGAAGACATGAGAGAAAGGATTACGCGTGCAGTTCGTGAAATCACCCCAGATATGTTATTCAGAGTGCGGAATTCTTTTCGAAAGAGGGTTGATAAATGTTTAGAACAAAATGGTCGTCATTTTGAACACCTATTATAATAAAATAATGTACCTAATATCAGTTTTTTCTTCTGTTGATTTTCTTTTTAATTTTGTTGAATTTATCATAGTGACATTGACATTAAATTATTCATTGTAGTTTTTTCTGGAGATTACGAATCTGTAAAGAACCTTTCCATTTAACATATAAAAGTAACCCCCCACCCCTAAAAAGTGGAAAGGGGTAAAACATTACTTTGTCAAAAAGTGTCCCCAACGACCCATGGTATCCCTAGATATTCCATTTATTTTCATTCAACCATTTTCTCAATATCGCTTTGTAACACTTTAAAAGGACCACCCTGTGTATATATATATATATATATATATATATATATATATATATATATATATATATATATATATATATATATATATATATATATATATTCTAATACTGAGATATTTTGTTATTTTAAATTATAATACAGAGTGGGCCAATACTAGTTACGTATGTTTACGCGTTTTTACTTATATCTCGAGTTAAACAAAAGATATCGACATGCGGTTTGCACCATTTTGTTACGAATTTAATCAGTTTCCGTTGTAATTTACAATACTTAGGTGTTTCCATTTAAAAATTTTAACATAGACAAATTTTGATTTTTTTAATTCAAAAGTGCCCTCTATCTACGACAATTAAAACAAAATGCAATTATTTTATAGTAGATGTAAATGGTTCATCTACGCCCTTTCGAATGAGAATAATTTCGTTAAAATCGGTTGATCCAAACCAAAGTTATAGACATTTATTCATACAAACATTCCCACTCTCTCCCACCCTTTATTTGAAAAAATAGAGAAAAAAGTATTGAACAAAATTTGTGCAGAAATTATGCATCATTCTAATTCACTTATTTAATACCTATTATGATTGGACACATTTTATAAAAAAATTGTTTTTAAATTTTTCTATAAAGATTATGCCTTCTAGCGGTAAAGTGGTTTCCCTTGGACGTTTTTACTAAGGAATTTTTTGTACGATAAACAGTTCCTGAGATACAGCCGGAGGATCGGCATATTGGTCCACCCGGTACATTCATTAATTCCTAGAGAACGGGAGATGTGGCTCTTAGATTCCCCATTTTTTAACCGATTTTTTACAATTTGAAAGATCTCCACATTGAAAAATAGTGTTCTGTTTGATTTGCGTTTGTAGGATTTCCCCATCTATAAAAAAAAATAAGTGTGATAATATACGTTTGTCATAACAACCGACCTTATGCGTACTCTTGGTTACATAGCACTTTTTTATTAAAATTAACAGTTCTGAACGCAAGAAAGAATTTCATATCGAACGATTATAACCTTAAAAGGTGGAGGTACTATATTTGCGGATTGTTAGTCTTGCCTTTCTATAAAACAAACTTGCTTGGCTCTACACTCAATTTAATATCACTAAAATGCAAATGCTTGTAATTCTTTCAAATAACGCGGAAAACTATTCTATTTTAGTTTCTAAACCTTTCAAGCAAAATATTTATTATTTCCGGCAAATTTGTGAGAGTTATGCCGATGCAAATTTTAGTGTTGTGTATATGATTTTCCTTAACGTTAATAAACGTTCGATACCGAAACTTGTTTGAATAATTAGTGCAATCGTCGCTTAGCAATTTTTGATTACTCTGTGCCATAAAGGCAATTTTAGTGCTTATAAACAAGATTATAATTCTAAAATAGAATAAACTAAAATATTGAGTGCAAACATGTTATTATGTGTGTATTATTTTAATTTTGTTGTTATATTGAATTAATATGGCTCCCTCGGGGGAGCCTGTAACCCCTAGAGGGCGCGTCCCCAGGTGGCGGATAGGGGAACGCCTCCCAGATATGGGTGGTAGGAGGGAAATGAAATACCTCCCGCGGACCAAACAGGCTTAAAGGCAGCGTCGGATCCAGAGTGGGCGGCTTCCAACAGCGTCTGTCTCAGAGTGAGCGGTTGACATAAAAGGTCCTCCTAATCGGGGGTTTCGGCGTCAGGTCTAAGAACCCTGACACGAGTAAAAAGCAAAAAGTTAAAACAATGCAGAATGAAACATCATGGAAAATATCCCCGGGTGGCAATCCACACCTCTTACGGAGGGAGCCCCAATGAATACGGGCGGGGGGGGGGGGCAATTCTGCGAGAGATTTAACAATCTTAAATTTCAACCACAAATCAAAATCAGAAAGTCAGATAAGAACAACAAGGGAAAAAGGTAAACAGGGAAGGAGAAGAATGGTATGCGGAACATGGAATATCCAAGGATGGAGAACAAAGGATAAAGAGATAATAGAAGAATGTAAAAAGACAAAATTAGATATACTAATAATCACTGAAACTAAGAAAAACGGAAATGGAACAGAAATAAAGGAAAATGTCCTCCACTGCTGGAGCGGAGTTAAAAAGGAACAACGGGCGAAAAGCGGAGTAGGTATATTGATGAAAAAGAAATTCGTTAAATTGATTCAATCATGGGAAGCTATCAATGAAATAATTATAAAGATAAACTTAAACACATTTGAAAGAGACATAGTTATCATAGGGGTATATGGCCCCAACAGATGATAGCTCACAAATAGAAAAAGAGCAATTTATAGAAAACCTACAAGAAGAAATCGAAAAAACAAAAGTCAACCAAGAATTAATTATAACTGGTGACCTAAACGGAAGAACTGGCAAAAGAAACTACGACAGGATAATTGGTGAATTTGGAGAAGACGTAACCAATGACAATGGAGAACGATTAACAGAACTATGCGAACTCAACAACTTACGGATAATGAAAGGATTTTTTCGCCACAAAGACATACATAAACACACATGGAGACAAGAAAAAAGAAACCTACGATCAATAATTGATTACATCATCGTAAAAAATCACTCAACGATTAAGATAACTGATGTCAGGGTGAAAAGAGGTGCGGAATGTGGCACGGACCATAAACTATTGGAAGCAAAAATGGAGTTCCCATGGACAAAAAGAAGACAAAAACGTGAAACAGAACAACAAGAACAACAAAATACGGAACAACAAATCACAAAAGAAAAAAGATTAAAACTACATCTACTACAAGAAGAATCAATAAGAGACTTATACCAGAGACGACTAGATCACAAGTTGAAAGAGTTTAAATATGAAAGTATAGAGGAAACATACCAACATATTAAGGCCTATATAAGCTCCGCAGCGTATGAAGCCCTAGGGGAACAAAAAAAACCAACAAACCAACTCAAAACAATAATAAATGACGAAACCAAAGAAAAGATTATTGAAAAGAAAAAATTATACCAAAAATGGATGAACATAAAATCACCAGAAGATTTCCAGGCGTATAAACAAAAAGATAGAGAGGTCAAACAAAGAATAATAAAAGAGAAGAACAAAAAATGGGAAAAAACGTGTGCATACATTCAATAATACCTGGGAGGAACAAGAAATTCAGAATCCTGGAAGGTATTAAAAAATATGAGATCAAACACAAAAGAAAAAGTACGTATAAACTATATAAAAAATCAAGATTGGGAAAAACACTATAAAGAACTCCTCTTTGAAAGACGACCACAATTCATGGAACATATAGAGTTAGACTTACAAGAAGTAAAAAAAAGCCATAAAAACATTAAAAAATAATAAAGCACCAGGGCCAGGAGGCGTGTTCCCGGAACTAATAAAATACGGAACAACTAAACTCCTCCGCATAATACACAGCATATTCCACAAGGCAATTAACGGAGAAACCCTCCCAAGAGAATGGACAGAGGCATATGTATCGTCCATATATAAAAAAGGAGACAAAAAACGATGCGATAATTACCGAGGCATCAGCGTAATAGCAACATTTGGAAGACTATATGGGAAAATCCTTAGGGAGCAACTAGAAATACACATCAAAGAAAAAATAGGGGAAGAACAGGCAGGGTTCACAGCCGGGCGATCGGGTATCGATCATATATACACCCTACAACAAGTAATAGAAAAGAGAATGGCAAAGAACAGATCCGTACATCTGGGATTTATTATATTAATTGAAAAAAGCGTACGATTCTGTACCAAGAAGCGTAATGTGGAAATTCCTTAAAGAAATAAAAGTACCAAGAGAATTGATAGAAGCGATACAAAATATATACAAAGAGAACACCGTATACATTAAGGATGGAAACAAAATAATCTCAAAGTTCCACACAACTAAGGGCCTTTTGCAGGGATGCTCCACATCACCCACCCTCTTTAAAATATTCCTGGAACACACATTGACATCATGGAAACGGAAATGCGAAGGTATGGGATTACCAATTAGAGGCAATTACCTATACACATTATGCTATGCGGATGGCCAGGTGGTGGTAGCTCAAGACGAGGAAGATCTCATCTACATGTTACGTAAACTAGAAGAAGAATATCACAAGAATGGATTAGAGATAAATTTTAAAAAATCAGAATATATGAGGACCTTAGAAGAAACAGTAACAAATTTAGAGATGGAAGACAGATTAAAGGCACAGAAAAATTTAAATACCTAGGCTTCATACTCACGAAAGATGGAACAACGGAAGAAGAGATAAAAAATAGATTACACCAAACAAGAGCATCTATTAGACAATTGAATCCAATTCTATGGGATAGACACATAACGAGGAAAACAAAAAGTAACATATATAACACGATAGTGAGAAGCATAATGACCTATGGCTCCGAGAACTGGGTAATGAACAAGAAGTATAGAAATAAAATCACCGCAACCGAAATGGATTACTGGAGGAGGAGCTGCAGACTCACAAGAATAGACAGAATCACCAATATAGAAATAAAGAGAAGAATGGGTGTTGAGGAGGACGTACTAGAATACATAGAAAAGAAACACCTGATCTGGTATGGACACGTAAGAAGAGCTAACAATGATAGATGGATTCACAGAATGACCGACTGGAGCCCAATCGGAAGAAGAAGAAGAAGGGGAAGACGTCGAAGATCATGGAGAGATGAGATCGATCAGGCAATGGAAAGAAGAGGCTTGAGGATGGCGCATGGCAAGACAGACAAAGATGGAGTTTGTGGTTGAAATCTGATTTCAATTGATATATATATATATATATATATATATATATATATATATATATATATATATATATATATATATATATATATATATATATGGCAACCGTTAGCTACTATATGTGCATAGTCATGTAGCCCGCATATCACTAAGGTTATGCGCACACTCACAACCATCTCGTAACTGATGTAATTATAATTGCTGTACCCAATATTACTAGTGAACTATGAAGTGTAATAATTAATTTGCATTCATTGTTATATTATAAATAGTATTTAATATAAACATAAAAAGAATTCCCCGAAGTTACGTGTGAGTTGTGTGTGCGTGTGTGGGTGGTCGGGCGAGCGTCCACGCGTGTATGTGCGTGTGTGTGCGTGCGTGTGTGTAGTTTAACCTTAGCGATGTGGGGGCCACGTAACTATGCACAAATGTAACAATCCAAATAATTGTTACTTAAAAGTTACTTTAATTTATTTTATACTTTCTTTCTTCTCTTTCTTTCGCATTTCATTTATAATCTCACTCTCTCTCTCTCTCTCTCTCTCTCTCTCCACTCATTCCTTTCGCTAACGTTCTCCCACTCCGCAAGAATTCACTTCTTTGCGCTAAGATTGACACTTGCTATCTTGTCCTCAACTTGAATGGAAGATCAGCACCAGTTTGCGGATAAATTATTAACCTTCCGTAAAATCTCAATAATTGTTTTTTTATTGAATATATTGTTATGTTTGGCTATAAAACAAAAAAGTCAAACATTTGATTATTACATATAAATCAAGGAGACGTTGCATATATTGTTATTTAGCCAGTCGCCGCCGAGAAAAAAAGGAGGCGCCTTGGCAACACGTACATTGAAGTTAAAGACTGCTTTGTCTTCTATGTATATTAATAGTGGCAATTAATTGGCATTACTGAACTCGATAACACCTGGAAGTCTGGAAAAACAACGGGTAAACCTGAAATTCCTGAACCTAAGATACATCTGGTGAGTCCGTTCCTATTGACCCACAGATCAGCAACTGATACACGGCAATCTAATTTAATATGTACCACGATAATAAAATATACTACATCTAAAATATTACCGAATAATTTTACATTTAGCGTTACCTTGAATCAATTCAAATATATTTGTGAAGGTGTGATAACGGCGAGAGCTCTTTAACTTATCTTTCCCATAGTCGCCCTTTTTCATGTACATAAGAAATATATTTTAGGGGATTTTCTTTATAAATAATAAAATATGTTAGTATGATGCCCAGCTTTAATTATTTTATTTTAAATGCCTTCACCAAACCCACGACCAAGTCAGCCGTGAATTAAAAAGAGCTGCCGGAGTTGTGAACTTTAATATTAATATAGTAACACAAATGGAATAGTAGCTGTTGCCATGTTATTTTAATATAACAAAAAAATCTGTGACACAATTGATAACGCACGTGTCTAGAAAAAACGAGGCATGGGTTCAGAAAAATCCTTTTATATTTGTATTAAATATTCCAGTTACTATCTATACTATAACAATGAATGTGAACCCATTATCACACGGGCTAACGCTTCGGTCCACAATCCTACCCATACTCGCAAAACTATCGTTTATGGTCAAGTAATACAAATAACTTATGTCGGTAAATGTGGGTTACTATGACCATACAATTACAATTTATATTCAAAAATATTTTTTGACTCACCTACTTGTCAAAATAAATGTCGACGTTAACTTACAAAATTTTTAATATAAATATGATAAACTCAATTAATGCAGAAAGTTGCAGAGATGAGACGTTTTGTACTATATGTAAGGAGATAGTGAAAAATTCAGTTCTGTTATACAGGTGTAATATGGGAAAGCATTTAATATGTTACACTTGTTTCTTAAAATTGTCTAAAAATGGTAAGTACCTACTTACACGAGAATGTGATCAAGTACGAATCACTTTTCTAATATCTTAAATTACAGGAGGTGCCCACTGCTCGAAATGTAATTCCATTATTTTAAAAGTATCAACAAATTTAGACATATACAAACATGGAAGGAACGCAACTTTTGAACAAATATTTCAACTTCCGAATGATAAAATCAATATTTTGTTAAGTAATTCTAAAGGGCAATTAAGCAGTACCAAATTAAATTCTTCCAATAACATTTCCCAGTTATCAAAACCAATTAAGTGTCCACATGAACCTTGTAGAAAAACTGTTAATTGTTCAAACTTAAAAATTCATTTTTGTTGTGAACATTTTGATATTCCAATTTACCAATTAATGAGGGGAAATGAATTACACATTAAAACAAATGTATCCCATTTGGAGCATGGTATTACTAATTGTATTGGTGTAATAGAATTACTACCATATACCAACAGTTTAATTTGGATATTAGCAAGTGCTTCTGAAGAATCTACACCTATATTAGGATATGCATTATACTGGCTAGTTACGCAATCAGAAATAAAATTTCAATGCACCATAGAAATTTTTTCTTCAGATAAAACAAGTTGTGCAACTTTTTGCAACGTAAACGATACTAGGAATAATTTATCAATTACTTCAGTAATTAAAACAATGAATTGCTTATTTCTATCTTATGGTTCTGTTCGAAATTTAATGGATGATTGTGGTAAATTAAATTTGTGTATAACAATCCATTAAGATATCAGAGATATGTCTCAAAGTTACAAAGTCAGTTTTAAAAATATGACTTTCACATTGTGACCAATATGTACAAATTCATGTTTTTTAAGCATTAACTACCCTTTCAATAAATGGTATGGTGACAATACATTTTGTTAAGCAGATGCTTTACTGGACTGGTCAGAATACCACACTATTTTATTTAAATTTTAAATGATAAATAAGTCACTATTTGTGTAGTACAATTGGGAAATAATGTCTTTAATCCAAGAATTTGTTGTTTGTAGCACTAGTACTATGCACTTAATGGCATCAAAGCTAAGTCTTTTCACTATTTTATCTTGTTATTTCAACTCTCAGATTTAGTGAAAATATGACCATAAGTTCAAGAATTGTGTCTATTCTGTCGTTCCGTTTACATCTGCACCGTTAAGATTTACTTACTGCCGTAAAGTATCTCTTATCAAAAGTAATAAACAAGGTTTAGATAACAATTGGTAAGTTTTTCCTTTCGAAATTAAATAGACAACATTAGGTTTTACGAGAGTTCTAGTGGTACAGTTTTAGAAAAAAATAATTTTGATAATAGCTCCTATATCGCGCGATTAAGTTAAACAAATTGATGTACAAATCTTCAAACCACCTAATACAAAAATAACTGTAAAAAATTGACATCCTGCTCACTGAGATTCAGAGGAGCGTGTCAACGAAAACGCAAACGCCAAATATTTTGAAAACTATCAGAGATTCTATCATGCACAAATACATTGAAAAAGAACGGGAATTCAATAATTATTTATTTCTGAACGTAAATGGTCCAAACTTAAATGTACAAAATTTGATCCTTCTTAAAGAATTTAGATAATACCAAGTGAGTGTTGTGATCTTCTCAGGCACGAGGATCATTTTAAAGCTCAAGGTGCCGAACAAATTAAAGGTACTTAGCGGCCTTAACTTGTATTAGCGCGCAAGTACCGTAGACTATTTCTTGCGTTCGTTAAAAAAAATTTTTAACTATTAGATTTAAATGTGGCGGCACCCCGAAATTCACACTCATGCACGTGCAAACTAAAATATTACTGAACTATAGAGTATATCATAATGACTGAACTGTATTATGGTTTACAGTTACGTAACTTGTATTTGTTGAGGTTATACATTTACGATTCCCTTTCACTTTTTAATCGTACATTCTAATTAAAGCCATACACTTGATAAATATTTTTGTCGCTGTCAAATTGTTCAAAAAAGAAGAACGTTACGGTTTCAACGAAGCGGTTTCAACAAGCAACCACACTAAATCGTCAGCGATAAGGTAATGATATGTTACATAATAGCTACTTTTAAATTACATCAAACTTAAAAGCAACTTTCACCCACGCAGACACCAGCCATACTTTCTAACGAGTTGTACTACATTTCTTAAGTTCTTTAAATTACAGTTATTGGTAAACTACACATTTCTTGTAATACAAAGACAGCATAGGCCACGTATCATGAAAAGGCACAAAGATAAGTATAATATAAAATATGTGTAGGTACATCTTGCGACATATTTTCAGTTAGTCAACACAACCGAGAAACTAACAAATAATTTATTTGAGAAACACGTAAGCACGCTTACAAATACCCAAACATGCTACATGCAACATACTGTAACAAACCTTTTTGAGTTGTATTAAAATATACCATAATTTAGGCAACTTCGTTCATTTTTGTGTCATGTAAATTGCATACCTTAGTGGCTGAAAAAGAATTCGTTTAGATATTTTAAAGTGGGTAGTACGCGCATTTCGTCTTGCACATTGAGTTCATGCGCAGACATTTATTTCGAAGTAGTTGCTGTTACGATAATGAAAGCAAACAGCGCCCATTTTTGTTCTTGATTATTTTTATTAAAAAGTGTCATAAAATTTAGGGTAAGAGCTAATTACACCTATTTTTCTTTGTCTATTATGTTTATCCTTTTTAGGCACTTTTATTTTTATTGTTATTCTTACTTTTATTTTTATTACGTTACATTTTCCTATTACGTACTTTCATTGTATTATTAGGTTTCAATTTAACGAGGATGACTCAATAGGAGTTGTTGCTATGCTGAAAATTATAAATAAATGGTACAGTAACCCATTTAAATCAACCAAGTTTGGCTTTTTGTAAAAGAATTTATTCATTTGGGATCAACGAATATCAAAACTTAGTTATATTTCCATTTCAAGATTGATTGCACAACCAAAATTGAAAGCGTGGCTTCGTCAGCGCATCTTATCAGTAACTACACCAGTGACAACCAAAATTTTAAAGTACAACAAGTATTTCATTTCTAATTATTTGTATAAGGTATCTTTTAAGTTGGTAACATTAGTATTAAGATTTTCTACTTTTACAACTTGACTTAAAGATTTTATAATGAACCTTGTTATTGTTTTCTTCTATTGTTTACTTGTTTTCCATAAAATAAGTTGGCGTCCGAGGTATTTTAACATTTATTTACCGGTTGAAGTTACATTTTTTTGTAAAGCGAACATAGCTAACCACACACACACACATTTTCTAATTACAGCAAATCAAAGTTTAAGAACATGGCACATTTAATCACTGCCTGATCTTCTATTTATTGTTAGGAGTATAAGTAATGTTAGGGGTGAAATTACTAATAACAACTGCCACACCATATTAATTTTTTATCACACTGGCGCTCGGTCGTGGGACTTGATTTGCAATTTATGAATTAAATGCTTCTCGATAGTTAGGAAATTAAATTTACAATTATCTTTGTGTATGTCAATTTTGCATATGTGTTAGATATCTTCGTTTACGTATTCCGAATATTAATAATTACCATATAAAGGTATAATATTTTATATTTATGATTATTGTAACCTTATTGTGTTTTGTGTATATTTGTATATCATTTTATTAATCATGTCGACTTATGTAGTGGTAGCTTTAAGAAGCGACGAATTGTTTGTAATTCAACATAAAGTGAACATCTCAAACTTCATACTCGTCTTTTACACATCTTGAAACGCTTAAATTTTACAGTGTTTAATGAACATACGCTTTTACATGATCAATTGATTTCACTATGTAATGACAATATTGATCTAATTGAATCGATTAATATTTCTAGAAGTTCTGTTCCTGTTTATAAATTAAATTAAATGAAATCTAAAATTTAATGGTAGTGAAAAAGAAGTATTCTCATTTATTCAAAGGTGAGAAGAATTAATGCTTGCTCGCAACATTTCAAAGTCTGATATGTTATTATCCGGAATTGATCTATTTTCAGGAAAGGGTTTGATGTGGTTTCGTGCCTTCAGATCTCAAATAAATTCTTGGGATGAACTTATTAAATTGAAAAGCAACATTTTACCCGAAGGACATGATGATGTTTTATTAAATGAAATTAAGAACAGAAAACAGACTTTTGATGAAATTCCAACGCTCTTTATATCTCAAATGATTAATTTATTTTCTCAATTACACATTCCTCCTTCTGGGGTTGAACAACTTAAAATTATCATGAAAAATTTACAGCCTTGGTATGCAACACAATTGGCTCTTGTTAATGTTACCGATATTTTTCATCTTGTCGATTTATGTAAAAAATTACAACAGGTTAAATTACAAAACTCTAGATTTAAAAACAATTCAAATTCTGAGTTTCAAAAACAACTTGGAGACAAATCAAAATCTTTTACTTCGAATCAAAACAGTAAACCTAAAATTAATTTTACTGGTGCTAAACCAAACATGTCAAATTTAACTTTCAAAAATTCTAAAAGCAATACAGCTAAACCAACAACTACTTGTTCCAAATGTAAACAATTAGGACATACCTATCACACCTGTGACAGTGATGTTAATGTTACCTTTTGTTACAAATGTGGTCATTCCGATGTGACTTTTACTAATTGCCCTAAATGCAAATTTTCAAAAACTTTTAATTGGGAAGTGTTCTGTTAGTCGATACGTTCTAACAATGTTACAGAGACTGACAAACCTGTTTGGAAAGATGGTTAATTACAGTAAATAAATTTTATGGAACTCAAAATTTGTTGAGAAAAGAAATGATATTAGACCTTTTATTAACGTAAAAATGTTTAATGAAAATTTTGTTGCTGTATTAGACAGTGGAGCTACTGTTACAATTTTAGGTAAGCCCGCTTTGTTTTTAATTGATAAATATGATTTAAAATTAAATAGGAATTCACCTTTTTCATCATTGATTATTGCCGATGGTTCTTTACAATCCATTTTAGGAAGTATTGACTTATCTTTGACTATTAATAATATTACAAAAACAATTTCAGTTATTGTTTCTGAATCTATTACCACTGCACTTACTTTAGGAATGGACTTTTGTCAATTATTTGAAATTAAAGCTGATTTTAGTGAAAATTCTTTTGTTGCAAATTCTGCGGAGACAAGTTTTTCAATGATTAAAAGTATAGATGATCTTAATACCGATCAAATTTCTGAATTGAACCAAGTTATTGATCTTTTTAAAACCTTAGCAAATTCAAAATTGGGTAAAACCAATAAAGTTTTTCATACTATTAATACAGGCGATGCCATACCGATTAAACAACGATATTATCCTTTATCTCCTGCTATGTTGGAACATGCAAATAAAGAAATTGACGAAATGTTAGACCAAGGAATTATTAAACCCAGTTCTTCCCCTTGGAATTCTCCAATAGTTTTAGTTCGAAAGAAATCAGGCGAGTTTAGAGTTTGCTTTGATGCAAAAAAATAAAATTCCGTTACTAAGAAAGATGCTTACCCCTTACCATTTTTAAACGATATTTTGGATAAATTAAGCGATGATAGATATTTAACTTGAATAGATTTAAAGAAAGCTTTTTGGCAAATTCCTTTAGACCCCGAAAGTTGTGAAAAACTGCTTTTACTGTTTCACGTAGAGGTTTATTCGAATGCACTCTTATGCCTATGGGACTTACCAACGCTCGTACTTTACAAAGATTTACGGACTTCATTTTGGGCCATGATTTATCCCAATCGGTTTTGTCTATTTAGATGACATAATTATATTTTCCAGTACATTTAAAGAACATATTTCTAGTTTGAAAGAAGTTTTAAAAGGCTTAATGATGCTAATTTAAATATTAATTTAGATAAATGTGAATTTTGTAAACCACAATTATCATTATTATAAGTTCTACATACATAAAAACAAAATTTACATCGATTCTGGCTTGAACCTTGTGGCGCAGTTGATTAGCGCGGTACTCTAGCAAAGTACAGGTCGTAGGTTCAAATCCTACTCGAGGTAAACCTTCTATTTATGTATTTAATAAAATTAATAATAATTTTTAATCACAATCATCATATTTGGGTCTTGTTATTGATAAGAATGGTCTTCACACCGATCCATCAAAAGTGGATGCGATTACAAAATTTCCTCAACCAAATACTTTTACAGAAGTTAAACGTTTTATTGGAATGTGTTCATGGTATAGGCGTTTTATTAATGATTTTTCTATAGTTTTAGCTCAATTAACGATTTACTCAAAGGAAAAAGGAATCTCAAAAGTTTCATGGACCAACGAAGCTAATGATTCATTTTTAAAATTAAAAATTAAATCATTATTAGTAGTAAATTTTGGAGCCCAGATTTTCAAAAACATTTTATTTACAATGCGATGCCTCCAATTGTGGTATTGTCTATGTTTTAACCCTAGGTGAGGGAGACAATGAAAAGATTATTGCTTACGGTTCTCGTACTTTAAATAAATCCGAGCAAAATTATTCTATTACTGAGCGTGAGTTACTTGCTGTTATTTTTGGAATTCAAAATTTAGACCTTATATTGAAGGCATCCATTTTAAAGCCATCACTGAACATCATTCACTGATTTGGCTCAATAATTAAAAAGATCCTTCAGGTTGATTAGCCGATGGAGTGTTAAACTGTGTATTATATATATATATATATATATATATATATATATATATATATATATATATATATATAGTGTTGTACAAAAGTATCCAGTTTCTATCAAATTTTAGTTCAAATTGGTTTACAAATAAAGCTGCAATGGTACATTTTGCCGCCTAAAAACTGTTGAATTTACAGAAAAAATGTAGGCCTTTTTCAAAGATTATTAAATTCTAGGTAAGTTATCGTTATAAAAGCATTTGGTAGGAGGTGCATGACCGTAAAAACACTTTGCATGACCCAAAGTAGTTTTTGAAATATCTAGAAAACCTGAAACTGTTCATCAAAATTATAAAACTCTTTTTAAAGATAATTCCATTTTAGACGTTTTCTTTATAAATTTTTCATCGGAAGCCTTAAAATTAACCGTTTCATCAAAAATTGATGTACACGTTACTGAAAATGTCGTATATTCGGATCATGTATATACATACAGGGTCAGTATTTAGTGCGGGATTGGTCGATTACTCTGTTATGGTAAAGTACACTAAAAAGTTATCTACAAAAACTGTAGGTAACGATATGCTCGTTATTTAGAAAATATGCCCATCTCTACAGGGTGATTCATAACTACGTGGCAACACATACAATTTTTTAATGGGACACCTTGTACATTTCCTCATATTTACATTCCTCTTATAATCCCTGTTCTTACAATATGAGGTTGTACATAACCATACAGAGTATTTAAATAGTTATGACCATTTTATATCGAAATCCTATGACAAACACTATCTATATGGAAGTAAAAATAAATCATTGATTATTATTTTACTTAATAAAGTAAACAATATGTTCTAGTACTAAAACTAACTGTAACAAAATCATCGGCGAATATCTGTATACAGGGTGAGCCAAAAAGAAAATTACAATTTTCTAAATTTTTTAATTGCATCCCCTATATTTCATTTTCTCAAAGATTGTATTTGTTATACCATTTCATTTTTATGAAGCATTCCTATACCTAAATTCATTACTTTCCGAGAAATTTTCATTTTCTTAAAATTTTAGGAATACCTTAAATTTGGTGACTAAAAATAATTTAACAAAATTATTTTATACAATAATCTATTAAAACATATTATTACCTTCTTAATCAGTGGGTTTTTTGTATAAGCTTTAAAAATGATTTTTCTGTAGATGAACTAATAGATATGATTTGGGTATTAGGAGAAAGATCGAGAAATTGTCTACTTACATGCAAAATGTATCAATAACGATACCTTGACGGAGGCGCCCAACAACAAAAGCGTTTGAAAGATTAATGGATCGTTTTATTCGTACTGGATCAGTCGTAAATGACAAATATGGAAAGAATAAAATATTATATCCGAAGAAAAGGAATATGATGTATTGCTAGTCATTACTGAGGATCCCAACATTAGCACTCGAGATATGTCACGCCAACACGACTTTAGTCAAACCTTGGCCGTAAACATACTTCAAACATCCCTACCACATACAATTACATCAAGAATTGACAAACGATGATTATCCTGCAGATTAGTTTTTTGTAAATGGGCTCAGCACCAAATCCGTGGTGGCCAAATTTTTTTCGATTTTGTGCTTTTTAATTTACATTACTATGCAACAAGCAAACCTTACTGTGGTAATACTCATAGTCAAATTAGGTGGTGTAGGCACGTTTGGGGTGGTATTGTTGGGACTATGTAATTGCATTTTTTGACTGCCGTGTGACTGGTGGTGTATGTCTAGATTTTCTCAATAATCATTTGCCATTGTTACTTCAACATGTTCCACAGAATATTAGACAAAGAATGTGGTTTTACACAATAGTGCTCCGGTTCATCACATGCCGCAATTCACAACCATCTAAATAATCACTTTCCTGTGAGGTGGGTAGGCAGACGAGGACAAACTGCATGGCCAGCTAGATCACCGGACTTGTCAAAATTGATCTTCATGTGGGACTACACAAAAGCCGTGTGTACGACAAGTCTCCAACAACACCACATGATAGAAAAATAGAATAAGAGCATCCAGCCCGCAAAGGCAATTGCGCGCACGGTATAGCTCAGTGCTGTGGGCGGTTGTTACTAATGATGTACTCGTCACAACTCCAAAAACGTCAAAATCAGAGTGTCAAAAGGCGCCACCTGTTAAATACATTTATAGCAGGAAAAACGTCATGAATAGATCTTAGATTGGCCTAACAGGAAACCAAAACGTTCACTCAAAAATAAATTACTCTACCACTAAAAATTCGATTCTAAAATCTTAACGCGAAGTTCACCTAAATTCCAATGAAATTCTAAGCTTTAAATATAAGCCGCACAATGCGATAATAAAACACAAAACTCCTAAAATCTCCAAACCTCAACGCAAAATTATCTCAAATAACAAAAATACGATAGTTAATTCTTCAATTTAAAACAAAAATATATAGGGTTGTAATACTTAAGTTCGAGAAAAATACAGCTCATTTTAAAACAGATAAAACTGGTTACCTTTTGGCAAACCCGGCCAATCAATGATGTCTCCAATTGCAGGTCGATTCCTATAAAAATAATTTCAAAGTGTTGCGACTATTCGTAAAGCCCTCATATGCAAAATCAAACAGCTGACCGGTCAACGACCGATTCACTACATAAATACGTTACTTTATATTCTAAAATTTCTTTAACATGACATTACCAAAACCAAAAAAACGCTCAAATCGACAAATTTTCATTAATTGTTAAGTTAAAGCTTACGAAACTTCAAAATATTACTTAAAAAACTTGTATAACTTCAATAAAATTTGTTTACAAACTAAATGAACGCTAAATTACTCATAAACTTTTAATGTAATCCAAAATAACTAAACCTCTGAATTTTGAATGAACGTAAAAATATTAGCGTTATGAGTAAAGGTGAGGATTACAAAATATGTACACAAAAAAATAATACTCAAGTTATAAACACTATACACATATATTCAAAATAACCATAATCATGGAAAAATAAAGAGCGAAATACCAAAACGCATGAAATATAAATTATTAGTTATCTGAAATGTAACTCTTAAATAAAATTTCTGTAGTCTAATTTGGAACAATTCTTGCAGGATTCCAACAACTCCAAATTTATGTATTTTATATACCCTAAATTTTAATTAACATCTAAATAATAAAGAAATCGTCGAACATCTAAATATTACAAACCTGACAGTATGTAATTTTGTATAACATTAACAGTATGAATCAATCAAAACACAGTCCGAAATAGTTTACGTGTGAATATGTTTTATACTGAATTGTTTTCTAAGTGTTCCTCAATTAAACTTTAACCACAGATAATTTTATCTGTGCTTTAACAAAAGGCATATTTTTCATCCAAATGAGTACAAACAAACATTTTATTAAAATCACCAACAAATAAATGCAGCCAAAATATGTAGTTACCTTAACACAGTACAAATAGTCGATCGAACTTCCTTTTCTTACTCACAACGATATAGAAGAAGCTCCTCTTGATATATTGATGGAAACCAACACTTCTTAATTCTTAAATTTTGTCTTTATATGAAACTTTGGCAACTCGAACTTGATTTTAATAAAACAAAACTACATTAAAGCGCCCTTGATCGCTATCAGAACGAAACCATACTTACAAGAAATTTATTAAGCATTATATTTACAGCAGTTTATACTATTTGTTCGAACTTGACAGTGTACGCGAAGGCTATCATTTAACCCAGAACTCGTTAAAATAATCCGCACAAACAAAATGCGTTACAGCAGGTCCGAAAACCACTTCTTCTATGGCCAAAAAATGTCACCCTTGACTAAAAGATACACACAAGAATAACCCGAGGATGTGGTGAATCTATGTATTATCCCATATGTGGCAACGGAGATTAATTACTCCACAGTAGCTCGATACACCCCTGGTATTCATAACTTGTTCCAACCTTCTTACACCTACCCTGTCGCGTATATTGCGACAATCGCAAACAAACAAAAGACGTGAATCTAGTCTACATCATGGACTTGACTGACTCTAAACGTTCCGACCTCACCATCTTCCTTTCAAACTCTTTTCATCTTACTTTAATCTTAGTTAATCTATCATAAAAAGAATCGCTTGAATTTTAAGTGTGGTAAACACGATACTCAAATATTCGAGAAAAAGAAATTACATGCTGCAAGCTGCAATGTCAGCTACCCTGCAACCGACACAAAATGATATCGCTTAATTATTTTTCTTTAGTACTTATTGCAGCTCAAATAAATTTCAAACCATGGAAAATTTATACAATTACAATTTCAACTAACTGGAATTTTATCAAAGAAATCTATTTTAAATATACTTACGTACTTACTTACTTAACCTTCACGCCATTCCCTTGCGGGGTAGGCAAAGCAGTACCTGCCTCTTATTTATTTTTCATTCACAATCTTTCTCCATGCTTTCCTATCTCTGCATACCTCCCTAGCTTCCGCAATATTCATACATAGTCACTTACATGCCCTTTTGTTTTTAAAACTCCTTATCTTTCTTTCCTTTATCATAGATTCTACTACATTCAGCCAAGTTTTACGCGGTCTACCAGGCCCGGTCTTTCCCCTAACCTGACCCACATATATTTGTTTCGTTAATCTTGCGTTGTTCATTCTCTCAATGTGACCAAACCAACGTAATGTACACCTTTTATATCTATCCATCATCGTCTTTTCCTCACCACACTCCGTCATTACGCATTCATTCTTTATCTTGTCCCTTCTCGTTTTACCACATGCGCTTCTCAGAAACCTCATACCCTCGGCATTTATTTTTCTTTCGTGCTTTTTTTGACATACCCGTGTCTCGCTTCCATACAGTACTGACGGGACGAATACGCCATTATAGATTGCTCGTTTCGCAGCTAATCTCATGCTTTCATTTCTCATTATCGTCCACATACTTCCAATCACTTTCCTTCCAGCATTGACCCTTCGTCCAATCTCGCTCTCAATTGTACCATCTGCAGTAAACATTCTACCGAGATATACCAGCTCGTCCACTTGCTCCACAATTTCATCTTGCAGAATAAATACTCTACTCTCCTTTCCACCTTCCCGATTGAACACCACAATCTTAGTTTTGTTCACGTTTACCTTTAGGTCCATGCTCTCACAGACTGTATCAAACTTCCTCAGAGCGGTTTGCAGCTCATCCGCACTGTCACTTAATAAGACTGTGTCATCTGCATACACCAGGAGTCGTACATTTACGTCACCAACCATTACACCATTTGAATCGTTACATGCTTATCTAAGACATTTATCCATGTATATATTGAACAACCACGGTGACATCACACAGCCTTGTCGCACTCCTTGCTCAATATTAAAGTATTCACTCACACCTCCTCTCACCCTAACACATGCCCGACTACCGTTGTATACTGCCCTTATTCCATTTATTAGACCTTTATTTACGCCATATTCATTTAATATTTCCCACAGCTCTCTCTATTCACTCTGTCATATGCTTTCTCCAGATCTACAAACGCACAGTACAACTTCCTTTTTACCTTTAAACACTTTTCGATCACCTGCTGGAGAGCAACCATCTGATCGACACATCCTCTCCCTGGCATGAAGCCACCTTGCACATCCCACATCTTAGATTGTGTAGTTTCTCGTACTCTATCAATCAGTATTCTTCCAAATACTTTACCAGGTACGCTGAGCAAGCTTATTCCTCTGTAGTTCTTACAATCACTCTTGTTCCCCTTACCCTTATGCAATGGTACAATGATCGCGCTCTTCCAATCACTCGGCACTTTTCCACACATAAGGCATACATTGAATAATTCACGCAATCTTCGTATAAGCTTTGCACCACCATACTTGAGCATTTCACCAGTGATTTAATCTACGCCTGCTCCCTTGCCGTTTTCAACCTTCCTACCGTTTTCTCTACCTCATTTATTCCAATATCCTTCTCAGTTTCATTCATCATTTCTTCTATGTTCTCCTTATTTAACTCTTCAGTCTTACTTTCCTCACTACTGTACAGCTTTCCGAAATATTCTTGCCAGCATTTCCTCACTTTACAATCGTCCCATACTATTTCGTTTCTATCATTCATCACTCCTGCAGCGTTCTGTTTTGGGCCAGGTTTTGTATTTTGACCCATTTCCAGAAGAGTTTTTGTTTCCCTCAAAATCATTCTGCATTTCTCTCCTTCTACAGCCATCACTTCCTCTTTAATTATTCTCACTGCCTCCTTCGCTTCTTTGTTTCTTAATCTGTACACTCATACAATCGTTTCTTCTCAGTCTCATTTTTGCAGCAATCATTGCCATGTACGCATCTTTTTTTCTTACTGCCTTTTTGCCGACTCATTCCACCAAGCACATTTTTCTGTCTACCTACAATCACTCTTCCACATATTCGCACGGCACAATTGACAACAGAGTTTTTCAAGCTTATCCATGCACTTTCAACGTCAGTGTCTTTTATTTGTTCGTTCCACACTGTTTCATTCACATTCAACTCTTTATTCACAGCATCTACGTATTTCATTCTCGCACCATTATCCACTAGTTTGTCAACCCTAATTCTGGACGTTTTCGTTTGCTTTCCTTCTCCCACCCACTTTTGCCCTAAACACACTCTCGATACAACCAAAAAGTGGTCCGATCCACACTCGCTCCGCGCATTACTTTGTGTTTTCACCAGGTTTCTAAGCCGTTCTCATACACTATCAAGTCTATCATACTTTTAGATTCACCTCTTTGCCATGTATACATATGCACTTTTATGTTTAAACCACGTATTGGATACAAACAGGCTTCTCTCCACACAGATGTTCAGCAGGTGTTCACCTTCTCATTGGTTCTTTGGTCTCCGAACTTTCCTAGAACGCGTTCACTATGTTTCTCTGTACACCCACCCATCCGTTCATATCCCCAATATAATCACTCTTTCGTTTGGCTTATATACGTTCAACACGTTCTCTACTTCATTCCAGAAGTTCTAATGCTCCTGGTCTCTTTCTCCATTCACCGGTGCATAGCATGCAATAAGAAAAATTCTTCGAAACTCCACTTTCATTCTAACCCATATTACCCGGGGAGATACCAATTCGTACTGTTTAACACATCTTTTCGCTCTTTCACTTATGATCACCCCAACTTCTTTTGCACCATGCACTTCCGTCTCAACTCCTGACCATAGTGCCAGGCTGCCATCCTCCATCTCCACAGCATCCTTTCCTTTGCGCTTTGTCTCCGATACACACCGAATATCAAGGTGTCTTTCGTACATTACATTCGCAATTTCAAATTCTTTACCATGCATACCTCTAACATTCCACGTACCGACTCGCCATTCATTCCTTGACGGTCGTCAGCAACGGGGCCTGTCTGTTTCGACCTTGACCGCCCCTTGTAGCCAGGTCGATCCGAGGCAATTGTATTGTTTTCTTGAGTAATACCATAGCGAGCAGATCGGTTACTGGCCAAATCGTGCCCGGACGATGTAGCATTCCCTACTAACGGTATCGTCCTACTACCGGACAGTTATGTCTGCTGTCACGACATAATAGATAGATATAAACAATAGATCGTATACTTACTGTATGAATCTCAAAATGTACATATACATGTACATTTTTGTTTCTTCTTACCTGCCCTTCGATCACATCACGCGTTTCAACCATACTGCTCTATACGCGATTCCTGGTTCCGCGCCCCTCACTGGACTTGCTGGTATTTATTAGCGACCAAATGATTCAATTATTATTTATTTTTTTTTTTTTGCTTTTCGAGTTATAGTTATTTCAATGTCATTTAATATTTATTTATCAAATCAGTTTTATTGTCGCTAGCCGTGTTACTTAAATAAATATTTTATTAGTTCTCTATGAATTCATCGTTATTGCAACAATGTATACCTGTTCGAGTCCACTCCTTAGACAAAAGGTTTACGTTTGCTTTAGACTTTTTAAGTTAAAGTTTTAACAATCACATGGGTTTAATAGAGCCGTATTTTTCGTACATACGGTAGCGATCCTAAATGTTATTTCGCGCCTATTTCTACTAAAGAGCCTTTTACTGGTTAGATTATCATTATCTTCGTTTATTATTAATTCAAACCGCTGGGTATGAAAACCTGTTCAAACGCTTACCCTTATTTGATTGATTTAGAAGTTGTCATTTAACATGTATTTAACTGAAAGCACCGAAATAAAGCTACTTATTTAACTTAAAAGTACAATAATCTTTTATGTTTAAATTTTTATTACAAAAAAATTTACAATTTACCTGCTTTCTTGTTTTATTGTTTTGCAAGTAAATTGAAGGTATTTGAATTCAATCGAAAAAAAGTAAACTTTTAGAGTAACTTCTTTAAATTTTTTATTTATTAAACGAATATTGCAAAGGAAGTGAAGTATGTTAATTATTTAACTTGAAACTATGCAACTCTATTCCGTTTACTCGATTCATATAATATGCTATTACTATTTTAAATATTATTATTAAAATTTTCAATTTACAATTGCTGGTGACGCGTCTACCTGCTTTCCCTTTGCCTTTACCTGGTTTCTTGTTTTATTATTTGAGAATAAAAGACGGTATTGTACTTCAATCGATAATGTGGACTTTTAGTAAAACTAAATTTTCCTTAAATAACTACATTTCTTATTTAAATGAATATTGCAAAGAAGTGAGGGATACTAATTATTTAAATTAAAACTATGAGGATCATTCAATTTAGTATGTTTAATTCGCTATTAAAAACTGAATTGCTTTATTTATTGACTTAATTTCATTTACTGTCGGTTTAAAATTTTACAGAAACTGGTTTTCCCTAATGACTTGACCTTTCTTTCATTTAACTACTAAAATGCGTTTTATTTATTTGAAACAAACCGTTTTTCATTCAGGATTTCGATTAAAACTTATAGATAGTTATTGTTATTTGTTTATTTATTTGCTTTTTTTGCTTTGGAATGCTGATTCGATCCAGTTAAAATTGTTATTTTATTAGTTTTCTATAACTGATTGTCATTGCAAAAATGTTTACCTGTTGAGTTCAAGACAAAGGGCGGTATTTGCGGTTTAAGCTCACTCTACAATTCTACCAGTTTTAACAATCACATCTGGTATGGATTTAAAGAGCCGTAATTCTTCGTAGAAAACCTACAGCAATCCCAATCGTTCTTTACGCGCCTTTTTTGTACACGTTACAAAATTTACTGGTTAGATTCTTGTCTTTATCCATTATTAATTAAAACCGCTGAGTCTAGAATATGTTAAAACTCACCCGTACCGTACAGTATTTTAAATATAATACGTCAATTTTAATTCTTACAAAAAACGTGATTTCACGCTTCAACTAACGACAGTCCTAAAGCTTACAATAACGAGAAAACTTTTTTTACACAAAAACTCTTCTAACATTAATCTAATAGTACACCAGTATCACAACTGAGTGAAACGTAATTTTACAAATAAAAATTCCATTTATAAATGTATCCAACCCAAAAAAAAAGTGATCAAATAAAAGCTCGCACAAAATTTAAACTCTTTTAAATCCGAAATTAAAAAAAATATAGAACAAAATATACTATCTACCATATGATCCTTATAGTTTACACACAGGGAGGCAATTGATGTACAAATGTTTAGAAATGTAGCCGACTCATTTGAAAATCGAACACAAACTTGCATTTTGAACATTTACTTTATTATCCAAGATTAAATTATTTTTAGTCACACACATTTAAGGTATTTCTAAAATTTGATGATTAAAAAAATCTCGATAAAGTAATGAATTTAGGCGTAGGGAATGCTTCATAAAAATGAAAGGGCATAACAAATACAATCTTTTGAGAAAATAAAATATACAGGGGTGTATTTAAAAATTTGAGAAAATCGTAATTTTCTTTTTTAGCTCACTCTGTACAGATATTCGTCGATTATTTTTGTTACAGTTAGGTTTAATACCAGAACATATTGTTTACCTTATTATGTAAAATAAACTATTATTTATTTATTACTTCTTCATATACATAGCTTTTATTTCATAGCGATAACGATATATAAATATGATCAAACTCTGTATGGTTATGTACAACCTCATATTCTAAGAACAGGGATTATAAGAGAAATTTAAATATGAGGAAGTATACAGGGTGTCCCATTTACAAAATTTGTATGTTTGTTACCACGTAGTTATGAATCACCCTGTAGAGATCGGTATATTTTCCAAATAACAAGAATATCGTTGCCTACAATTTTTGTAATTAACCTTTTTTAATATACTCTATAGAGTACTACCATTGATTAATAAGTTGAGAAGATACGCAACGGTAACGCTTCAAAGTGTACCTAGTCTCCTACCACTTTCCTGCTTAGTATATTACCGCAACGCACCCCGCAGCCCACAAACTGTATGCTAAGAAAGTGGCTCCCTCCGTAAACCATTCTAAAACTAGCTTATAACTCGTTTTACAAATTTAATTGACAATGCTCGATCTGTTTGACGAGTCAGCAGGTTACATGCATAACAGCAGTTAAGAAAACAAGTCGATAGAATCATTTTATTTCTTTTAAGTGTGAAATTTAATTTTTATAATCATTTAAAAATTTTTAAAGCATAAATTACATATATACATTATTATTCCTTACCAACATTGATCGTATTCAATCATGCGTTAAAAATACATATTTATAATTAAGAAACCCTATTGACGATAGCGGCTCAAACTTATATCACTTATATTAAATTTTATTTCAAACAAAATCTCCAAATACATAATTATATTAAATTTTTGGCAAGATCTTTAGAGAATTTTTGTTCTTCTGTCTCAAGAACAAATTAAAAGAGTAATGAACTAGATTATTAATTTTTAAAACTATCTTAATTATTTAAAGTGACTTTTTCTTAATTATTTGTCAAAGTTGAATACAATTCGATACAATTCGCAGATATGTCCATCGTTTATGTTTTGTTGAAAAAGTTATAAAACACTTTAAAATTTGTTTTGAAAAATGTGTAATTATTTTGGGCAAGAACTTTAGAGCATCTGTTCTTCTTCCTCAAGAACAAATTAAGAGACAGTAACGAAATAGATTATTAATTTTTAAAACTTCGATAAAAAAACTCAATGCGCGGATATAACTTATCTTTGTTCTGTTGAAGTTGCAAAATACATTTCAAACGTCGTTTTTGAACACATACAAGAAAATCGGATTTGAAATTGTTATTAGGTGTGGTTGAAGACAATACACGTAGTTTTCTATGCTGTTTATGGAAATTACAGTGATTAATATTTAATTTCTGGGAAATGAGTTTCTCAGAGTCATTTTTAATGTTGCATAAATTTTAATTTTTATGAGTAGATGTATGCTATCGTTTATATGTTCTATGTAAAAACTGTCAAAATCCTTAGCGAATTTTGTTTTAAAAATATATAAGTATTTTTGGCAATACCTTTGCTGGCTTGTTTTTCTCAAAAAGAAATTAAACGATACCAATAATTTAGATACAAATTCTACAAAAGAGTCGGATGGTCTGTTTAAATTGGATAGTTGCTCAGTTCCATAATCTTTGCACAATAACAATAGTTCGTTTTCAGAAAGCAAACTTTCATCGCACTTCACTAGTTTTTCACTACGCAAGGTGCAATTATATTTGTTAACAGCTTGAATACTAAATAACCAGCTAGATACACAATACTACAAGATTCCAAATTGTAGGACTAACTGATTGTGTTTGTATGATAGATTCATTATCATTTCCACCGTCACTAGCACTCACTGCCATAATATGTCGATGTGTGTTTGAAGTACTATTTGGTAATTCGACATCCGATTCCAACAGTTGGTTATCCAATTCAAAAGTTTCGGCTTCATCTATTTCGCAATTTGCAGAATCAGCTCCCATTTGTAATCTTATGAACATATTTTGTTGCATAGATATTCTAAATTGACGAACAGAAGGCGTTGGATTATATCCGCCTCTGCAGCGAACTACTGAGAAAAATATTCTAACGCATCCTGATTAATATGCCCTGTTATTAAATACTTCACTCCTTCTTTTGTAAATCATTCCACAATAGTAATATTGATCGAATAGTCCACTTAAAGCCATCTACGCAATAAATGTTATTACGCATTTTATTTCCTTCACTATACACGCGAATATTACTAAAGTACTTTAACCCGTTTTCCAAATTATTTAGTGAAGTATTTCTATATATGGACAAGGGTCGTCGATGACGATAGGATCTTCTAATGTTCTGCTATTAAGGGAATCAAATATATTATTAATTTCTTCAATAAAATTCCCAGTATTTCCGCACGTTGAACTGTCGAACTGACGTAGTTTTGAAACAGTTGTTATTGTAGAAGACATGGTGTGGCTAAAATTTGCGCAAGTTTTACTCGCATTTTTGAAAGGTGTTTGGATTTATGTGAATTGGAGTTATTTTGCTCAAGGCTCTAAAGTTTGTACTACTCCTATCAATTTCATAAGTCTTCAACACGTCCTCCAAGATACTGCGTTTCCGTTAACCACGAAATTTAATTTTGAATTGATGAAATTATTTCTTAGACTTTTCAGTAAGTGCGGGTGTCAAAACATGTAAAGTTTTGTATTGTTTATGTATATTACAGGGTTTTCACTTGAAGCGCCTAATTTTGTTAAAAGCACTTCTGTTATTCGTTCCTTGGTCGCAAATGAGAACCGCAGGTTTTAAATACATATCTAATAATTTTGAATAACAGTAACAATTATATCTTTTAAATTATCCGCCTTGATTGGTCCCGAAGATATGTAATAACAAAAGGATTTTCCAATTGTGTAATAACCCTCTCAGATATACTACCATAGCGGTATTAGCAACTTTGCCATCACGCCCTAAATGACCAAAATCCTCGTAATCTTCAACGATATCCTGAAATTTATTGAACTCTAATTTTCTTTTAGAGCAATATCATCAAACATAACCACACATTGCTTCTCGTCGTCATTCATTGTTTTTACTTTTGTCATCAACTTTTGTGTTAGATTTGTTGTGACGCCGGTTACTAAATTGGAAATTTTTAACCACGATTGAATTGTTCTTTCAGATGTTAAAACAAAACCTAATTTATTCCGCATATATTTATAACACCCTGGTGATTTATAATATAGAGATTAGGCATATAAACACGCAAGAAAATAAACGCGAAAGCGTTTATTTTCTAAGTTTCTTATATGACCATGGAGTGTTTTTCTGTGAAATAATTGCATGTTTATAAAAGTCTTTATAGATACACTTTTATGAACCATCGAACCTTCAACAACGTTTTCGGTGGTAAAGTTCTTGCTTTCCAGTTTGAACCTGGTGTTTTGAATAGATTTTGCTTTAAATTTTTTTTGCAGTATACGTAACTTAGATTTAAGTTTCCTACATTTTGGTGTTAAAGATACTGATGTGCTTGAGGACGGCATATTCAAAATCCTGTCACTGACGCAAGATTCGCGCGAATCACTGTCCTGTCCTACAAGGAAAGAGTTCTCCGTTACTCTAATTTTAGGTGAAGGCGATGATGGCTCTGAATTCGTCAATGATGGAGGTCGTTTTTTTTTTGGAGTGGGTACGTAATTCTTTTATAATCACAGTTGAAGAATCTAAAGGTAAATGATAGCAGCAATTAATTATTAATTCCTTATTTAAGTACTGTTTTTTTATTGAAAATTATATTCTGAGGCAATATTTGAGGTAAGATTATCCTCACATGCTAGAACTTGGTTTGTTTTGAATCGTTTTCAAGTAATTTAAAATTGTTAGTGACTAAGATTTTAATTTATCACTCAGCCAATTTAATTTAATCTACTTTGATTTAAAAATGATATTATATAATTACGTACCTTCATCGAACTATGAATTTTTCAGGTATTGCACTTTTACTTAATATTTTACGAACAGAATTCTGCAAAATAAATTTGAACTAAAATGTTTTTCAAATTAATTTTTGTTTTAAGTCTTAATTGTCCATCTCAATTATTTTAATATTCCAGTTTTTCTTCCACTCGTCGCATCTCTTTTCATCATTAATAGGAAATTTAAAGTAACTTAAGTCTCTTCTATTTTTTAAAGTATTTTTACAATTTATATATGTACACACAAATACAACCAGCTGCCATGGTCGATTTTTATTTACAATACTTAACTTCACTAATCACTTAACCATATAGTTTATATATTAAAAACATGAAACACGTAAAACATCACAATACACCACAGTAAAAGTTGTCAGAACGAGCGACGTAAACACCAACGAAGTCGAAGCTGTACTAAGCGGGGTCTCGATAAATGTACGCTTATGCGCCACCACGCGGTCGATTGATACATAAAGTAAATTTCTTTCCATAAGGTTGCGTATCTTCTCAACTTATTAATCAATGGTACTACTATATAGAGTAATAGACCAATCCCATACTAAATACTCACCCTGTATATTTGTCATTAGTACATTACTATTTTATAATGCTTTGAATAAAAAAAAATACAATTGTGTTGCTTTAAATAGCATGTAATTATACCAAAGAACTTAATTACACTTCTAAATAGAAAGCGGAACGTCACTTTAATGTTTGTTCTGTCAGTTATAATTATAAAGTTTTGTTGGTATTGAAACATACAAAATTCATTCATATATTTTGTCATTAATTTATCTTGCCAAAAAACACTCGAGCTTTTATTTTAAGGATCAATTTCTTTTAAACTCAAAATTTTTCCATCAGTATTTTTGCTCGAAAAACTGACATTTGGCAAATCATTTGTCAGTTTTTCTCGTAAAATTACTGATTGGCAAAATGATTTCGTTACAAAGAGAAATTTATTCGGTAAAATAAAAGCTCTTGTGTTCTTACTGTAAAATTGATTCTCCTGTAAAAGTTTAGTTTAGTTACCAGACAACAGACATGTTGGTAAGAACACATTTTTTTTTAATTCAGGTAATTACAAACTTAATTAGTCAGCAATATAACATTTTTGGCAGATAAATGTCACTGATAATATAAAAATTAATTTATTCATAAAAATATTTACACAAAATATTAAACTTAAAATTATTTATCACAATCATTTATAAAGTATAAAAATTAATTTTAATCGCTGTCACTACTACTATTTATTATTCGTCTTCGTTTTGTAGTTTTCATTTGAAATTTTGATTTAGACTTAACTTTCTTGTTCTTATGCTTTTTCTCTAATTTTAACTCTGCTATTTCCAAATCAGACAAATATTCAGTATTATCAATGTCTTCAGTATTTACACAAAAACTGTCCTAAAAATAGGAATGAATGCAAACCAAAATTTCAAATATTTCAGTTAGAACCCATGCAAACACTTACATTTACGTATGTGTTGTCATTCTCATTATTTACATCATATTGAGAATACACATTTATATTATTAATTAATGGTGCCTGTGGAATCCTGAATATTCCTCGGTTCTGATCAGCATTTCTAAAATTAGAAAATCTAACTATTAATATTCTTATGAGACATAAAAATTACATATAATATTAAATAATAATTAAAAAAATAAATAAAAATAAAATAGAATTAGCAATGCAAAATGTGTTAAACTCCTATTAATAAGAACAAAATATTGCACATAAGAAATAAAACAAGCCACTGCCGACTAATTAGTTTATTTTGTTTAAGTATATTAAAATGCAGTTAGAATGTATGTCTCATCCATAAGATTAAAATTGTACACAGATAAATAGGTGATATACACACCCAAAATTCCATCTTGTCACACCAAACGGACGCAATCTATATTTTTCCACACGGCAACCAAATTGTGGAATGCACTACCCAGTTCCTGTTTTCCTCCAAACTTTGACTTAAGCAAGCCGTTCATAAACATTTCTTGGCAGCCTAACAATATCCCTAAACCCTCCCAGTGTTCCTCAGTGTTTTAGCACGTTAAGCAAACCTTAGCCTGTTCAGGAATACTATTAGTTAAAAAAAATATATAAAACCTACAGTAAACGTTAAAAGCAATGATCAACTTAAATATTAATTTAAAAAAAAGACAAAAAGGATTAATAAAGAATACAGTTTTTAAGTTTGCTTAAGTATGTCATTCATGAAGATGCTTATTTTTAGCATGAACCGTAACTTTTATATATCACAGCTTTGAAAGTAACCTGTGTATAAAATTTACTTAATGGCCAAAACACATATTTGTCTGCGGAATATTAATATACATAAAGTAAAATAATTGGTTGGCATTGGCTTATTTTGAGCGATGGACCAATTAAAAAATATTAAACATTGTAAACAACTTTGACAAAATTGTTTACAACATCTTTAACAATTTTAAGAGATATTACTACTAACGAAGATAACTGTAAGTGTTATTGAAACGTTTAGATTGTATAATTTAAAATACACCATTAAAAAACCCAAAAAAGATAAGTATTTTTTCTAATCATATTAAAGAATTTTCACATTTCTGTTACGTTTCTAATTGAGAAAGTTGATTAGTCTTGAACTGTGGAGAAAATTTTACTCTTTCTCCATGAGTCATGACCAATGAGATGACGAGATTTTAATTTTCTCCACAGGCGTATCATGTATTTATCACGACTACGACGATTATACGACGTCGATGGTTCGTTGTTGTTTTCAAAATTAATAAATTGACACTGACAGTTGTAATCAAATTGTTTTTTCTAATTTACTGCAAAATAATGTCAAGATAAATGGAAATTATGTATGATATAGAAAATTGTACACCAGATCTGCAAGAGGCTGCTAAACTTACGACACAACCTGCAAAAGTCGAGAAAAAATGCGAATTAAGTTACAAAACTTTCATGGATTGGTGCAGTACAAAGAATAAGAATTCGTGCTCCGAAAATGTTCTATTAACGTATTTCTCCGAAAGAGCAGATAAATACAAATCCTTCTCATTATGGTCTCAATATTTCATGCTAAGGTCCACTCTTAGCATTCACAACAATATTAATATTGAAACCTATCCCAAGCTGCGGGCATTTCGAAAAAGAAAATCCGAGGGCTATCAGGCTACAAATTCAAAAACCTTCATTACTAAAGAAATTGTCAAGTTCTTATGCAAAGCTCCAGATGAAATATACCTCGCAACAAAGGTAGGTTATCAACTGCCTAATAACAAGTTGTAATATGTATTTTTAATAATTAATGATTATGTTTAAGGTTGCTCTTATAATGGGTATTATGGGAGCTTACAGAACTAATTACATGCTATGAAAATAAATGACATTGCTGACGTGAACAAAACTATGTTGGTGACGATTTCCTATAACAAAAACGAAAACTACACGGAAATTCACCATAACTGGAAAATTTCATGATGTTGCTCAAAAATATAAAAAGTTTTGAGAAGACATGGTGGGTGGAAGTCCACATCAGTAGCCGAAGGTTATATAGACAATTCCATGAATAACTAGATGGATTCGGCAAACAAAATTATTAACGCCGTTTAAGCTTCTTCTAGCAGCACTTCCCGGAGTACAATGGAAGATGAAAAAACAACCAACAATAAAAACTTAAACATTGACACTCAGATTAATGTAAAATCGTCCCCTTTTACTATAATTAATTATGGCACAGTTAATGTTTATGTTAACAATTAAAGGAGATGTAATAATAAATATTCTATTTATGACTTAATTCTGTAATATGATTAGAAAAAGTATAGTGTTCAACTCTTGAGAAATGGTCATTTCCATTCGAATGAACTGCTCCACTCGCCTTCGGCTCGTGTCGCCAATTTCATTCACATGGAAATGACCAACTTTCTCAATCGTTGAACAATATACTATTATTACGTGTGATAATGGTGAAAGTTTACATTTTCGTATTGTAAACAGGTAATTAAAATATCTGAGAAAACCATAGGCCAGTACCTAACAGATTTGAGGTATTGTACATGCATCGTTGTTGTATTAGCAGCATCTCCAGCATTATCATCAACAAAGCTTTTTTCAAAAGACCCATCCTCCTCTTCTTCAGTGTCTGATAGTCTTTGAGATACATCAGCTTCTAACTCAACAAACGGACAATCTTCTAATTTCTAACAAAAAACAAAGATTCAGTGATCATACAGGTTGCAAAAAAAAAAAATAAATAAATCACGTTTGGTCATAGATCAACTAGAACATCTAGTAAGATGTTCAACTTAAATCAAAAGATGGTTACATAAATAGTAATATCGGATTTGGGAATGACATCGTCTAAGATGTTAGGACCACTCCTAGAAACTTTAATAAAATATTTACCTTTAAAAGTTATTTTAATTAATTTTTGTACAGGTATACAGTAGGTATTTTGCAGTATTTTTGTGTTTCAACTGTTTATGTCGTTTCCGGGTTCCCGGAAATGACCCCCACTTTTGATTTTTAAATGGAACACTCTATATATTTTTATATTTGAATTCTACGTGTCTTCCTACGTACGTAAGCAAAGTTTCATTACTTTCAGAAGCTTAGAACTCAAATAATAAAAATCAACTTAGAAAACCGCAATTGCCTTAAAATGGTGCTTAGCGTACGTAACAACCGGATTATTTTTTATATCAATAACGGAATCACAGCTGGTAGTACTACAGAATTATTTGAATAATTACATTGAAGGTCACTGGATAGAGGCCTTTATTCTTTAGAATTTGTTTTTGAAGATCCCTAAACTTTCATAGCAATCACATTTGTACTTATTACTAACATGTTTGATTAAAGATACCTTATCTACTAATGATTTTTATCAAACATATGTAGGGATATGGCAGACTTGTCCCAACGTTTGTATTTGATATGAGCCAAATGTTCTTTAAAGCGAATTTTTATAGGTCGTTTAGTTTGCCCTACACATATTGTTCACTATTTTTATAAATTCCCAACCTATTCTGTTTGTCCATTTGATCTTTAGGATTACCTAAAACAATTTACAAATCATTACAAGAAGTTTGAAATATAATTTTAACTTTAACAAACCTCCTCTGTTGGATAAAATCATAGTTGGCATAGACAGTTCGATTAATTAATTAGATGAAAATTGCAAAAAGTACGTTAATTTAGACAAATAGGATTATTTCGCTTCAAGAAACTATTAGACTCGGCTTCTTATTCAGTCATTACCAAAGATCCCCTTCCTAAAATGATTACTTCAACTAGGAAGGAATGCAAAAGAGGTGTGGATGACTCTCTTAGGTTTCGACTAACATTATCCAATCCGGTACTACCTAGAATGTATTGCTCGCCTAAGATTGATAAACCAGGTAATGCTATATGACTCATTGTTTCTGGTATTAATGTAACTACTTATCTGCTATTCAAATGGTTGTCTATTAAATTTTATAATCTCTCCTACCAACAGCCCATCTTTAGTGTTTCAAATTCGTATGACTGTATTGATAAAATTAAAAACATTGAACTTACAGAAGATGAAGCTTAATCTTATTCGATGTTTGTTCATTGTTTCCGAGCGTTCCAATAGATCAAACAAACGTCTTTCAAAATTATCCATCAATGACTCTAAACTTACGGATTTAAATTTTTTGGTTTTTTGCGTTCATAAATTGCTTAATTTTTCCTGTTTCAGTTCAAAATTATAATAAAGAATCAGGCACTATTAAAGAAATTGCTGCATACAATGGGTTTTCAGATGAAGTGGTTAGGAAACAAACACATAAGAATGTAACTACATTAGGCAATGTTAGAGAACAAATAGAAGCAGAGTATATAAAATTACCTGCTTATACAAAAAGTATATCTAATTTGAAAACAGTCACAACTTCAAATAATAGTTTGCAAACTCTAGACAATCCTAAAGATTAAATGCATAAACAAGATAGGTTGGGAGTTTAACCAATACATTGTAAAAATAAATTAAACGATCTATCAAAATTCGCGTTAAAGAACATGTAGCTCATACCAAATAAAAATGTTGGGACAAGTCTACCGTAGCCCTATGCACGTATGCACGATGCACGTATGCAAGTATGCACGTATGCACGTATGCACGTATGCACGTAAGCACGTAAGCACGTGTGCGCGAGTGCACGCGTGTGCGCGTGCACACGTATGTACGTATGTACATACGTACATACGTACATACGTATGTACATTTTGTTTAATAACTTTACAGATAAGTGTTTTATTAAAGTTTATATGAGTGGCCCTAAGATTGTTTACACTTGGTATGGCTTCAAAACACGTGTAGAGTAAAGTCAACATCGGAAGACACCAGCGCAGACACGCATTTTTAAACTAGATAAAGATGCAGTAATGATTGGAAAATGACATAGATATTAGTATTCTGGGCTCTAAAAACGTTACATTCCAGCTGATCGTTTGCCAACTTTTGTTTATAACCTCTTTGTTTTTCCGGCGTATCAAATTTGTTTTACTTATTCTACAAAACAGTTTTTTTTTTAAACCATCCGCTGCCTGTATTGAATTTAGTTAAGTTACTTTAATTATTAATTTCATGTTATATTAATGTAATCACATCTAGTTCTTTATATAATGTGCGACGCAAGTACATCTCATAACGCTCAAGCACCTCAAACAAGAAAACGCCATGTGTTATCTGAAGATGCTCGCAAGATTGTGTGGAACAATTACAAATACTTTAAAAGTATCAATTCAAGTAAAAAGCAGTTGGATAACAACGTTTTATTTTGTAATATTTCTTTGCAATCTTATTCAGAAGATTAAATTGACAAACTGTTTATTTTCAGTAATTAATTGACAATAAAGTGTAAGACGATGTGAAAGTAACTTTGACAGCCATCGTAACTAAAAAAATATTAAATTGTTATTGGCAAATATATTTAAAAAAAACTAGATTTTGTAACTATGACAATAAAATATGATTTTACTTTATGATTATTTCAAAAATGTTACATCTAAAATTGTATTCTTGGACAGCAAACGCGAAGTAACATAACCTAAACTTTTATTTTTTCAAACGTATATTTTCTTGTTGAGCTTTACACTCTGATTTTGCGCAGCTTGGTGTCTTCCAATGTTGACTTTACTCTACATTAGTTTCATAATGCTTGAAAATGTCCACAAACACTATCCTAAAGTACTGCATTGTTAGAGAATATTTTATAATGTGATTCATAAATCTCAACATAAAGTCTCTCACTCAATATTTACCATTTTGGACAAATCTCTTTATATGACCTTTAGGCCCTTTTAAATTTTATATACGATCACTAATAGATTTAAATGACCTGAAACTTATTAATTGATAGCGAAAAAAATTTAGTTATATATTATATTTATTTTAAAATTTTATTTGACACAATTCAAAATAGCCACGCAATCTGATTATAACAGTCTCGTGTTGATGTTACATGAATACTATCTCGTTCGCACCCCCAAAATTCCTTTTATACATCTCGCCTCTCCATGCATCTTAATACATTCAATCTCCAATAAGAACTCAAACAAGGCATTATTGAGATCGTCTTGGTAAAATTTTAGTTCCCCTATCTCCAGCTTATGCGTAAATTAACAAAATTTTTAGACTAATTTATTATATTTATTAATTATGTAATTTTTGCTAAACAAAATGCGACCTAACAAACGCAGTTTAATTCATTTAATTATATAAAAAATTTTGTTAATTTTAGTATTAATGTTATTGACAAATGGTGTTTTTATGTTTTGACTTTCAAACCATAACTGAACAGTGCCGGTTTGTTACCATTTACATTTCTTATTCTGAACTTAAATGATTTATCTTATATTTACACAAAATGTTTTAATATGTCTACAATTTATTTTAAACCCTTTCCAGTGGCATGGCTTAATTCTTAAATAAGTATATACATTTCTGTTGAGATTCACGTTTATATACGAATAATATTTACTAATTGATTGTATATTACACTTTTGAGTCAAAAACATAAGTACTGAATTTATTTGAAACATTACAATCGATATTGCTTAACTTCTGTTTCAAACATGCCACACACAAAAACATACTACCACAAGCACATGCCTCAGGGGCCACAAATAATGGTGTGGTTGAAAAGTGGATAAGCTTCACTCACCATCACTAGGACAATGATAAGTACACAAACATTACTGTGGCAACCAACACGACACAGCCGAGAGCTATAGGGCTTCGAACCTAAAACAGGGTGGGCAACCCACCCTGACATGGCCTGTCCGTTAAGGCATCCAGTACCATGTGGACAGTGGCTCACAAAATCTTCCGCTCCGTGATTGGTGAGGCATCACCCTCACCAACCACCATCCACAACACATTCACTCAAACGCGAGGGACAATACCCATCGATGCTAGGAGGTCTGGAAGCCGTGCCCCACATGACTTCTTCCAACCCATCACCTGCCTCCTGGTTTCAACATCATTTGTACCAAAATAAAAATATAAAATGAACACATATAACCAAAAACAAAACAAATATAGTCAAATCTAGTAATAAATAAGACGCAAATCGGCAAATCACTAATCAAGAAATAACGATCGGTAAAATATGATTATCCTCAATCAGTATCATAATCAGAATGTCTAACTAACAATCTAACCTAAAAACAACTATCTAACTCTAACCTAAATCCAATATGTAAGTTATAGGACATTCGTTTAACTTATCCCGATTGATCGATGAATCAAACGCGCACTTGTGTATGACTATCCTTTTCTACATATTGAATACAATGTACACTATTAGCTAACGTATTATTCCAAGAGTGTCGTTTTGTATGGCTCTTATTAACTCAAGTAACTAACAAGGATAACGTTAACAACAAATTAAGTTTTCTTTATACGAACAGTTTTGATACCAACATTACCAACTTTAACTCAACTACTTCACATAAATATAAATGTCATAATGTTTGCAAATAAAAGACAAAAGTTTTATTTACGAATCGTAGATGTACGCACATAAAAGCATATTATTTTCAATAAAACTTAAAATGTAGCAGATGAATTTTGGTAAGTTATTATATATTCTAAAATGTTGCAAAAATTTTGTCAATAGGTATTTGTAGGTTAAGACCAATGAACTCTTCCAAAGAAAGGAAGTAATTGTTCCAATACTTTTCTACATAAAAGTGGCGGCAATACATTTGTGAGTTAATGGTTATTTATTTGATTTATTCATAAAGATTGAATTTTTTAGGAACGCTACTAATCATTATGCTTTGAGAAAACATTCGAATTGCAAAATACGTAATGATAATTTCAGTCATCGGTGTTTATTTATACACTTGTTTGTGTAGAAGATTATTATACTGCAATTCAAAATTATTGGTGTATTTAATGTAATTGAATTATAGTACTTTTTCAAACTTATTCAAAGTATCGTTTCAAACACAATATAACCAATAATGCAATAAAACGTAAATTTGTCCATTCACATTTAAACATGACTGTGTTGAAAATAATTTATTGTTATAAATTATAATGTTAATGTACAATAACATACATTACATGTTATTATTATAATTATTATAGATTATTATTAAGTTTTTGGAGAAAACTGTTTGCGTTAAGAATTCAATTAAAAACAAAAAATTAAATGTTCACTACACTTGATTTTCTGTATCTGTGTTATCGTTTGGATATATAATTGGATTGACTTGGACACCATAAACTTTTTCTTGTTCCCAAGACTTTAGAATTTCAGCTTCTGCAATATATTCTATTTGCAAATTTGTGAGTTAATGGTTATTTATTTGATTTATTCATAAAGATTGAATTTTTAGGAATGCTACTAATCATTATGCTTTGAGAAAATATTCGAATTGCAAAATACGGAATGATAATTTCAATCATCGGTGTTTATACACTTGTTTGTGTAGAAGATTATTATACTGCAATTCAAAATTATTGGTGTATTTAATGTAATTGAATTATAGCACTTTTTTAAACTTATTCAAAGTATCGTGTCAAATACATTATAACCAAGTGTTTCTTACTTATTGAGTACATAAAAAAAATACACCATAATGTAATAAAACGTAAATTTGTTCATTCACATTTAAGCATGACTGTGTTGAAAATAATTTATTGTTATAAATTATGTTTTAGTGTACAATAACATACATTATATGTTATTATTATAATTATTATAGATTATTATTAAGTTTTTGGAGAAAACTGTTTGCGTTAAGAATTCAATTAAAAACAAGAAATTAAATGTTCACTACACTTCATCTTCTGTATCTGTGTTATCGTTTGGATTCACTTGAACATCATAAACTTTTTCTTGTTCCCAAGACTTTAGAATTTCAGCTTCTGCATGTTTTATCGTTTTTAACGAAACTGAAGGTGAAACTGTTTCTAACGCTTCTTTCCACATCTGTTTGACATTATCATCCCCATAACCATCTCTTCCAATGTGTTTATCATAATAAGTTCTGCTTATTCCCCATACCATTTCTATTGGGTTAAATTGACAGTGGTAAGGAGGCAAGCGTAAACTTTCGTGTCCATGTTCTCTAATAATATTATCAACCAAATATTGTTTCTCTTCCTTATGTAGCTTTGCTATATGTAGTAATTCCGTTTTAAATGCTTCTTTTTCATGAGTAATTTTTTTCCCCTAAGCCACACTGTAATTTCTTCTTTTTTCCAATTTGTAGATGGTTGGCGATTGACAATTTGTGAATGGTACGGAGCGTTATCCATAATGATTATAGATGGTTTTGTTAAGTTTGGCAAAAGTTGATTTGTTAACCATTTAACAAAGTTTTCCCAATTCATACAATCGTGATAATCGCTGCTTTTATTTGTGGTAGAGAATATACGTTCTGCTCCTTCCACAAACCCATCTTCTGTTCCAGCATGTAGAACTATATAACGTTTGCCTTCCCCACCAAGATTCTTAAAGCATTTTGAACTGGAATCTTGCCATATTCTTTTGTTGCTTCCTTTTGCAAATATCCATGTTTCGTCGAGATAAACGAACTGCTTGTAGATATCTTGTTTCATATAAGTGATGTAACTTCTCAAAAATTTTAACCTCATCGATGCTATTGAAGTTTTTTCGCAAAGAGCTTTTCTATTGTTAGTTTGCTTGAAATGAAATCCAATGTCCAACAAAACGTGATAGAGGCTAGTCCTTTTACACTCAATGATACCTCTTTCTTTAATTTTTGTTAAGAGCGTATCTAATGTAACATGTTCATGGTTAATATACATGTTGTAAATTATAGTACGGATTTCACTTTTTTGTCGTTGATCCATGTATTTTGTTTTTAGACTTTTTCGTTGAGGTTCATTTTCCTTGTTTTCTTCTTGACTTTGATGTCGTCGTAGAGCATCAGAAATAGTTTTCGTGTCAATTTTCAAAGCATCGCTAACCCTTGCATGCACTGCTGTTAATGGTGATAAGGGCCCGTTGTTCTGTTTTTCTTTATTAAAGTATTCGACTAAGTTATGGATCAATTCGTCTACGGTAATTGATCTACGAGGCATGTTGATGTGCTACAAATGAAAACATAAATGTTATCTCTTTCTGTAAAACGAATTAATCTTTACCTTAAATGAACAATAGAAAGTAATGTGGTTCTGAAAAGAACCGATCTTTTACAATATTAACTCAAGAAGGAATTAATACACGAAGAAACAAACCAACCGGCGAGCGTACGTAACCTCAATCAACGTATAAGCAAATAAAGGAAAGTTGTTCTGTGGAAAGGTTGGTATCAGTGCTCATATTTTTGTTTTAAATTACAGACGACGGTCATTTCGTGATTTAATGCATACATGACGTCATCGGGATAAGTTAAACGAATGAACTTTACATATATACGGAATACTACATAACTATAACGGCCAAAAACTAAAACAAAACTCTAGAAATCAAATTAAAGTTAATATACGGAGATGCGGTGTGAGGCAAACAGAACAAAATTAAACTAATACTGACAACATAGCTATAAAGTTCTCAATTATCAAAAAGTTACAACATAAATAATACGCCCACCGCACTCACATCACTCCAAAGTTAAGAGAAAAGGAAAGGGCCAAGTGTTTCATCCCTCCCAATGTGGAGGGCGGACTGCTTGAGCTTTCCAAGCTCCCTCATCCACAATCATGGACTCCCAACAAACATACATGGTGGGATTAAGGATAGGCGCGGTCAGGATAGGATCGGAAGGAATGGACTTAAGGTTCGCCTAAATAACCACACATGATGTGCGTATACGCAGTGACCACGCCGCTTTATATGTATGAGGCATACCCCCTGAAAAAACCTCGAGCATACAGAGCAGAAGATAACGAGAATCGAACGCATAACGTCCCGAATGCTAAGCAGATCCTGTTACCACAACTTCATGAGCTCAGTAAAGTGAAAGGATTCATAAATCATCAATGGGCGTTCGGGACTAAACTCCCATCATGGCCCATGTTGCGATGGAGGATTCCGTTCCCAACCGCTCCTTCCATACGTAGGAAAATTCTTAGGCCGTCCCTAAACAGTAGCAAAAAAAACACAAAACTGTCTGCTCCAGATAAACTCAACACTAAATAAAAAAAAATAATTCTCAATACAAATAAGACTAAAAAGTGTAATTTAAACATGTGTTTTACTTCAATCCGATCAACATAAAATATAAAAAAACTTAAAATTGATATTTATTATTCTCAGTTATTTCATTGTAAATTGAATACATTCACTTCTTTAATGTCAGGTTTTAATTTTGAATAAAATTCAGTGACTGCAAATTCCATTAAAAAACCAAACCCTACAATTGTTAAATTACAATTTACTTTTTCACATTTTCCCTTTTTGAAACATAGATGTGTCATACATCAAGGTAAATGGAAGAGCAAAATGAAAACATGTTTCTACTTGTTTAGTGTGATAAGGATTTTTAAAATGCAAAAATTAAATTGTGACCCACAAGGATAACAAATGTTCAATTTTGGTATTTAAAGAATGCTAGTATTTTACTCAGGAAATTTTTTGAAATTGTGTTTATATGTACATTCACGCTCAAAAAATACTGGTACAGCTTGTTACTGTAGACACTTCCAAAATTCAAATTTTGATGTATATACATTTTTTGTATGTAAATTGAGGAGGCGGTAAATAGAGGAAGGTGTGCTGTGTTTCTAACCTAGGTTAACCTAGGTGACCTAGGTTACCGTAGATTTTAGTCGATTTTTTAAATCTAACTATAAAAATGCCTTCGTCAAAACACGGCACACCATCCTCTATTTACCGCCTCCTCAATAATTACGATCATTTGTTTAGTATAACTTCCCAAAATGCAAATATTATTATAACAACTTACCTGATTTTGTACTTGACGAATTTTTAGAACTGGACTAGAAATATTACTAGACTGCACAGATGTATTTGATTTCACTTTTGTAGATTTTGGATATATCCATTTTAATGTTGGTTTTGGTTGAAATTCAAAGTCATCATCATCATCACTAAACACTAATTTCTTTGTCACTTTATTTATATTACATTCCTTATTTATTAATTTTAACTTATTTAGTGTAGGTGAATTTTTTAATTTTAAATTGGTGTTTGTTCTCAATGGGTTATTTCTACATGTAAGATTCTGTGAACTTTGATTGTTTATGCGTTGTGATTTCATTAATGAAGGTGATTTAATAGGTGAATTATCGGATTGGTCAGATATCAATTCTACTAGCTCATCATGAAAAGTCGTATTTATTAGTTTTTTATTAGATTCAAGAGCTATGACCGAGGCATTCAGAACTTCCATATTTTCTTTATCCTGTATAGTATTACATTCTTTCATATATTCATTATGATTATTTAGCTGTAATGACGTGTCTGAATCCATGCAAAAATTCCAAATATTATTTTCCCAATTATTCTCAAATCGTATCTGTTCATCAGAAAGCACAACAGCCTCTGTTACTTTCTTATTGCAGTTTACAGTCTCTCTTTGAACATTACCAACTTTCTCTTTACTGTGTGAAAAAGATGACTCTGGTGTAGTTCTATTTTCAGTTTTGGTGTTTTTAAGTAAATTTTCAAAGGAATCATCTGAAAAAATTTCTAAAACTGCATCATCAAAAAATTCAAGTAATTCTTTTTTATTCTGCAATTCTGCACTCTTTTGGTTTGTATTAATAACACTTTTACTTAAATTATTATGTTTAACTGCATGTAAGTCTGAAATTTTATCCTCAGACTGCATTACATTTTTACTTTTATTTGAAAGTATTGGTGATATACTGGTGTCAATAATGTCCAAATCTGTAGGCGGAGACTGAACATTTTTACCTCTCATACGTGAGTAGGAAAGTTTAGTAAAGTTGCTTCTAGATTGCGTAGTAGACAAAACCGGATTTTTAGGTCGTGGACTGGGATTACAACTTGATAGTATTGGACTTTGATCATCAATTTCTTCTTGCAATTTTTTTTCTTTATTGTGAGAATCATCAACCCACGAGTTTTCAAAAATATCTTCTAAAGTATCAATGTTAAAAAAATTTGTTTTTAATAATTTATTTCCAGATTGAATTATGTTTTTATTTGACAGTATTGGTGATGTAATACTCGTATCAATAACATCATCAGTAGGTGACAATTCAAAGTTTTTGTCTTTCACGCTTGAGCTTAATAATTTGTTAAGATTAGGTTTATTATCAGTTGAAGATAACTTGTTAATAGGTTGACGAGTTTGAATGGAAGATGACAATACAGGACTTCCTTGAATTATTCCTTCTAGTTGATTTTTTTCCGGTGTGTATATTATAGTACTTTGAGAAAGGTCCTTCAGTTCATCATCGCATGAACCTCCAAACATTTCTTCCAAAGCACTAATGTTAAAAAAACTTAAACCGCTACTAAGATCTAATGCTGAACTTTTTTCGGCTGTTAAAATACATGGTTGATGCAATTGTGTAGCTTTTACATCATTACTTTTCACTTCATTTAAATTAATGTTATCTGTATTATTTTTATCAGTTTTTTTGTTTTCTAACTCCAATTGAGTTATTTGTATGTTTGCAAATGTAGAATCGAACATGTTACATTTATGCAACACTGTATTTATTGTTTTTGGAGCTTTAAAAGGGGAATGAACAAATTCTGCGTCAACCGAAGGTTCTTCGTTTTTCAGAATTTCAGCAGTACTCCTGTTAATAATCATAACATCCAAACAATCTCCTTCTTCAATATTTTCTATGTTATTTGTAGTGTGGTTTATATTCGATTCCTTTTCAAACATAATTAGATTGTTATGGTCTATATAATTATAAATCGAAGAATCAGGCTGAGTCCATTCCTGAATACTAAAACTTAGATTGAAAGTTGAATAATACTCAGAACAGTCGAACATATTTGTGCATAATTTACAGTTATTATTCAAATCACTATTTTCGGCAGGAGATATATAGTCACTTAAATCATCATTAAGTTCAAGTGATACTTTATCAGTTTTGTGCTGTATATCTTGTTCTGTAATAAAGAAGAAAAATCAATTATATTTATATAACGGTACATGGATAACAAAAATTAAAAAAATTATAGTATAACACACACTAAATTCAATGGCATTGCTTATTATTTATATGAACAAAATCTATTAAAAGATAGACATCAGCAGCCACGAAAAATGCAAACTGCCATTATTACATATTTACATTTTTGTGGAATTTTATGTTGATATTTGCATTTGCATATGAATGCTCTAACAAATAAATACAAAATCATTTTCAAACGTGACTGTTGTAGTTTACATTGAACACATTTTAACTGTTACTCAGCTTGTGGTAAATATTAAGAGCATTTGAAAGGTAATGGGTTCAAATCCCGTTACCGTCTGTTCTGTAGAGTTTTTAAAGAAATTTTCCCTGAAAGGCATTGGGAATTCTTAGTACATCCATTAGGAACTCTTTTGAAAGTCCTTGGAAGTCCTATGTGGAAGTCCTGGGATCTATAAAAATTATTGGAATTTGTTATATGATAAATGAAAACTTTCACCATTATTACACATATTAAAATACTTTTTTTTTTTTTGGGTTTTGTAATGGTGTATTTGTATATTAAAGTTATACAATCTAAACGTTTCGATAACACTTTGTCAGTAGTAATATTATCTATCAAAATTGTTAAAGATGTTGAAATAATTTTGTGAAATTTGAAAAACTTAAAGCATAAACATAAGCCTGCTGTTAACATAACAGTTTGATAAACGCATAATCGTGCTTTACGTTTCCTTAATTTTTCAAATTGGTTAATAGAATGATAAAAAAACGCAAAAAGGATAAGTATTTTAATATATGTAATAATGGTGAAAGATTACATTTTCATGTTTCAGTTCTTTATGCTTTCAATTTTACAAATTTCACAAAACGATTTCAACATCTTTTTTTAATAAATAATATTACTACTGACGAAGATAACTGTAAGTGCTATCGACACGTTAAAATTAGATAACTTTAATATACAACTACACCATTAAAAATCCCAGAAGAAATAAGCATTTTAATATTGGAATTTGTAATTCTTACAATATTATGATTTAATACTGCACAGTTCTATTATTCTATTTTCAAAAATAATGAATTTACTGTTTCTGTGTCATGATGGTAGTATAACGCTATGGCCAGGAGTTGAAATAGAAATGCCTGGTGCAAAAGGAGTTGAAGTGATTGTAAGTGGAAGAGTGAAAAGGTGAATTAAACTGATGAATTAGTACCCCCCCTGGGTAATGTAGATTAGAATGAAAGTGGAATTTCAAAAGATCATTTTTACTGCATGTTATGCACTGGTACATGGATACAACGGCGAAAACCATGAGTATTTCTGGAAGGATGTGGAAAACGTATTGAAGGTATGTAAGCCAAGTGAAAGAATAATCTTACTGAGAGATATGAATAGATGAGTAGGTGTACAGAGATTACATGCGGAATGTGTTCCAGGAAAGTTTAAAGGTTTAAGAGTACATGAGAATGAACGCCTGATGAATATTTGTATAGAAAAAATTCTGTAACCATCTAGTAATACATGGTTTAAACATAACATTGTTCATACATATAACAGGGAGGTGAATATAAAAGTATGATTGACCTGACCACTATGATGAAGGAATTAGAAACCTGGATAGGGATACAAAAGTTATACGTGGATGGAAGTGTGGAACGGATCATTTTTTGGTAGTATCAAGAGTGTGCTTACATGCATTTTGTAAGCCGACCCTGGAAATTAAATAAAATGATTATTATAACAATGGAAATATATTTAGTACTTATTTTGAGTAAATTTTTTAGATTAAATGGTTATTTAAAATGTATAAAATAATTTCACATATATCGTCAGACTTTAAAATTTTATTAAACTTGATTTTTTTATTAAAAACAGAATGATCATATGGGGAAAATGTGAACTACATTATTATATTTAGAATTTACATCAGTTCTACATACATAAAGACAAAATTTACATCGATCAGGGCTTGAATCTCGATAGCGCAGTTGCTTAGCGTGGTACTTATTTATGTATTTAATAAAATTAGTAATAATTTTAATCACATTAGTTGTGTTACGCATCTTTGTACTTTCAGGGAACCATCAAGTTTTGCAAAATCCATATACAGGGTGCGTAAAATTCTGGGATCCAAGCCGGCTAATTTTTAAAGACCGGTGCTGGATTATTTAAATCTTGATCGCGTGTGATAATTAGGTAGCAATAGAATAACTTCGCAACAAAATATGAAATCAATCAAATCAATATTAACCGAGTTATGGCATAGAGTAGACTTAGTCAAAACTCATAAATCACACTGTAGATTATTAAGCAAGAGGAGTAGACATTTTTAAATGTTCATTTTATGTTTCCTTTATGTTTCTTCACGGCTCACTCTGTATGTTGTATATAATATATATATATATATATATATATATATATATATATATATATATATATATATATATATATATATATATATATACAGTTCATTCGTTTAACTTATCCCGATGACGTCATGTATGCATTAAATCACGAAATGACCGTCGTCTGTAATTTAAAACAAAAATATTAGCACTGATACCAACCTTTCCACAGAATAACTTTCCTTTATTTGCTTATGCGTTGATTGAGGTTACGTACGCACGCCGGTTGGTTTGTTTCTTCGTTTGTTCATTCCTTCTTGAGTTAATATTGTAAAAGATCGGTTCTTTTCAGAACCACATTACTTTCTAATGTTCATTTAAGGTAAAGATTAATTCGTTTTACAGAAAGAGATAACATTTATGTTTTCATTTGTAGCACATCAACATGCCTCGTAGGTCAATTACCGTAGACGAATTGATCCATAACTTAGTCGAATACTTTAATAAAGAAAAACAGAACAACGGGCCCTTATCACCATTAACAGCAGTGCATGCAAGGGTTAGCGATTCTTTGAAAATTGACACAAAAACTATTTCTAATGCTTTACGACGACATCAAAATCAAGAAGAAAACAAGGAAAATGAACCTCAACGAAAAAGTCTAAAAACAAAAGACATGGATCAACGACAAAAAAGTGAAATCCGTACTACAATTTACAACATGTATATTAACAATGAACATGTTACATTAGATACGCTCTTAACAAAAATTAAAGAAAGAGGTATCGTTGAGTGTAAAAGGACTAGCCTCTATCACGTTTTGTTGGACATTGGATTTCATTTCAAGCAAACTAACAATAGAAAAGCTCTTTGCGAAAAAACTTCAATAGCATCGATGAGGTTAAAATTTTTGAGAAGTTACATCACTTATATGAAACAAGATATCTACAAGCAGTTCGTTTATCTCGACGAAACATGGATATTTATTTGCAAAAGGAAGAAACAAAAGAATATGGCAAGATTCCAGTTCAAAATGCTTTAAGAATCTTGGTGGGGAAAGCAAACGTTATATAGTTCTACATGCTGGAACAGAAGATGGCTTTGTGGAAGGAGCAGAACTTATATTCTCTACCACAAATAAAAGCAGCGATTATCACGATTGTATGAATTCGGAAAGCTTTGTTAAATGGTTAACAAATCAACTTTTGCCAAACTTAACAAAGCCATCTATAATCATTATGGATAACGCTCCGTACCATTCACAAATTGTCAATCGCCAACCAACTACAAATTGGAAAAAAGAAGAAATTACAGAGTGGCTTAGGGGAAAAAAATTACTCATGAAAAAGAAGCATTTAAAACGGAATTACTACATATAGCAAAGCTACATAAGGAAGAGAAACAATATTTGGTCGATAATATTATTAGAGAACATGGACACGAAATTTTACGCTTGCCTCCTTACCACTGTCAATTTAACCCAATAGAAATGGTATGGGGAATAAGCAAAACTTATTATGATAAACACATTGGAAGAGATGGTTATGGGGATGATAATGTCAAACAGATGTGGAAAGAAGCGTTAGAAACAGTTTCACCTTCAGTTTGGTTAAAAACGATTAAACATGCAGAAGCTGAAATTCTAAAGTTTTGGGAACAAGAAAAAGTTTATGATGTCCAAGTAAATCCAATTATTATAAATCCAAACGATAACACAGATACAGAAGATGAAGTGTAGTGAACATTTAATTTCTTGTTTTTAATTGAATTCTTAACGCAAACAGTTTTCTCCAAAAACTTAATAATAATCTATAATAATTATAATAATAACATATAATGTATGTTATTGTACACTAAAACATTATAATTTATAACAATAAATTATTTTCAACACAGTCATGCTTAAATGTGTATGAACAAATTTACGTTTTATTACATTATGGTGTATTTTTGTTATGTACTCAATAAGTAAGAAACACTTGGTTATAATACATTTGACACGATACTTTGAATAAATTTAAAAAAGTGCTATAATTCAATTACATTAAATACACCAATAATTTTGAATTGCAGTATAATAATCTTCTACACAAACAAGTGTATAAACACCAATGATTGAAATTATCATTCCGTATTTTGCAATTCGAATATTTTCTCAAAGCATAATGATTAGTAGCATTCCTAAAAATTCAATCTTTATGAATAAATCAAATAAATAACCATTAACTCACAAATTTGCAAATAGAATATATTGCAGAAGCTGAAATTCTAAAGTCTTTACGTTTTATTACATTATTGGTTATATTGTGTTTGAAACGATACTTTGAATAAGTTTAAAAAAGTACTATAATTCAATTACATTAAATACACCAATAATTTTGAATTGCAGTATGATAATCTTCTACACAAACAAGTGTATAAATAAACACCGATGACTGAAATTATCATTACGTATTTTGCAATTCGAACGTTTTCTCAAAGCATAATGATTAGTAGCGTTCCTAAAAAATTCAATCTTTATGAATAAATCAAATAAATAACCATTAACTCACAAATGTATTGCCGTCAAAGATATATAATCGCCACTTTTATGTAGAAAAGTATTGGAACAATTACTTCCTTTCTTTGGAAGAGTTCATTGGTCTTAACCTACAAATGCCTATTTACAAAATTTTTGCAACATTTTAGAATATATAATAACTTACCAAAATTCGTCTGCTACATTTTAAGTTTTATTGAAAATAATATGCTTTTATGTGCGTACATCTACGATACGTAAATAAAACTTTTGTTTTTTATTTGCAAACATTATGACATTTATATTTATGTGAAGTAGTTAAGTTAAAGTTGGTAATGTTGGTATCAAAACTGTTCGTATAAAGAAAACTTAATTTGTTGTTAACGTTATCCTTGTTAGTTACTTGAGTTAATAAGAGCCATACAAAACGACACTCTTGGAATAATACGTTAGCTAATAGTGTACATTGTATTCAATATGTAGAAAAGGATAGTCATACACAAGTGCGCGTTTGATTAATCGATCAATCGAGATAAGTTAAACGAATGTCCTATATATATATATATATATATATATATATATATATATATATATATATATATATATATATACACACACATATATATATATATATATATATATATATATATATATATATATATATATATATAACATATATATATATATATATATATATATATATATATATATATATATACGTGTAACAATATTGCACCAAATGGGATTATGTAGAAACGGTTTGATATTTAGATTTGACATTTGGTGGGGTTAAAACATACATAAATACCCATATTTTGATATGAGTTTCGTTTGTTTTGTGCGACTGGTGTTTGTCAGAGGCAGCCATCTTGAATTTTTTTAAATTGCAACCTAGGTTGAGTTTGGTGTCATTTGATAAGTAATTGATTTAGAAATACACTGCGGTATATCATGAGCTTATTTATTCTAAAATAGCGAAGAAAATTAAAAAACCAAATTAACTTTGTAGAGGGAACATTTTCTGGACAAAGGGCTATAAATAAATACAACTTCTACAAAAATATAATTCAAATGTAGCATTTCTGTGTTCTCTACTGATTGTTATTAATTTTAGGAATTTCTAATACTCTTTATCACTTTTCTAATTCGAACTGATAGTAAATACTACAATATGATATTATCATAAGCTTGTTTTTCTCATGTAGAGTCGCATGTAAAATACGGTTTGGTTTCTGTGGAAATAAGTGTGTTTATATCGTTTGTCAAATATTTTTTAATAAAACTGTCTTAAGTTAAGATAGGTAAAAGAAAATGAATTTGTCCGAGATTGCGCACATTGAATTATTAATAATTCTTGGATTCTGTGATCACAAAAGGACCCATTCTGAAGCTTACGATATACCGTGCTGTATTTCTAAATCAATTACCTGCCAAATGACACCAAACTCAACCTAGGTTGCCATTTAAAAATATTCAAGATGGCTGCCTCTGACAAACACTAGTCGCACAAAACATGAAATTCATCAAACTATGGATATCTATGTATTATTTAACCCCACAATTAAAACTTATTAGGGGACGTTAACAATTTCCTTAGCTATCAACCTCCTATACTTCAAACTTCACAGACACTAGAAAATAGGTTAACGCAACATGAAAGTGATTGTAAGTTAAAAAATAAACAGAAATTTTGCACTTTGGCTACACAGGATTTAAATCATCAACCAAATTTTAATAGTATAAAATTATAAGAAAAAGAATCAAATTACAAGAAGAGATTATTTTTGGAAATGTTTCACATTATAAAAATACCAGTTGCACTAAACTATAAAAGTGATATGGATAATCTTAGCGTTATTTATTCTTATCTCTTAGACATGTAATTTCCCTTATCTTATATTTAGGATATTCATTACTGTAAAATATTTGATTTGATTTGTGATTTGTGCATAATATTTATTGAGATATCTGTTTATCACTTTCGTCAACAAATGTCGTTTCTGTAATTTTAATTTTCAATGCAACTATATCGTAAGTTAGACTCCTGTAAGACTGTTAGCTTGTTAATTACGAAATCTATACCACATACACTTATTTGTAAACCTATTACCTTAGAAACGTCAAATGATTGCAATTGTTTTTCAATAATAACAGATGAGATCCTAAGCTACCTCGATACTATATTTCACGAAGTGAAACTGTGAAAATTACAAGTAATAGTACAAGTAAAAAGTGATGCGTTAATTTTGTCCAGGAGTATATATATATATATATATATATATATATATATATATATATATATATATATAAGAGAGAGACAGAGAAAGAGAGAGAAGAGAGAGAGAGAGAGAGAGAGAGAGAGAGAGAGAGAGAGAGAGAGAGAGAGAGAGAGAGAGAGAGAGAGAGAGAGAGAGAGAGAGAGAGAGAGAGAGAGAGAGAGAGAGAGAGAGATGGTTAGAAATAAGATTAATACAGGGGCTAGAGTTAACAAGCTGATATTCTCTATAGTGGGCAAAGTTAAATAGATTTGAGGATGTAAACACTTCGTTTTTATAAGAAAATTAGTAGACGAGAAGGAAAATTTGGTTTTGACTTAACAAAACAAGCTTTGTGGGATTTGCACAAGTTTGTTTTATTCATAAAAGCAATAAGCTATACCAGTAGTATGTGAGGAAAGTCAGAACGATTGATATTTGTGAGTACGATTAGTTTCGTAGTACATATTTCAGTAATTTTACAGTTTATTCAAATTATTTAAGCAGTTTAGAAACTTTACAGATATTAATCACATGAAGTAGGTTAATACTAATATGTAGAACATGTATAGATTTAGGTACAATGCAGGAATTATATAAACTTTAGAAAGGGTTATGATACAAACACTGTATATTTATATTTCACAGACAAACTGTATAAAAAGTGCAGGAGCAGTGGTAGTGTGTTAGAAACATTTGACTAGAACATGAGCAACAGTTACACAATGTGATATTTAATATAAAATTACATTTTGTGTACAAAATTTACATAAATGTGTTAAACAATATGGATTTCTGATGTGACAAAGTTTTAGACTATAGAGTGAAAATAAACAGTTTTGATGTTAAAGACAGTTATAAGAACATCATAAATTAGATGATAAATTAGTGATTTAGACGTTTTAAACGCAAGTTACGAGTAAAAATTGTAATAAGTTAGGTTTAAGTATTATATTTAAGAATATTGCAAATTTATAGTTTTTTTAGGATAATTTAAGCTTAAAATAAATTATAAAAGCACATAATAGGAGGTTTTCCTCGATTTCATAAAGAAATTTACAATGTACAAGTAATATGAACATAAAATTAGAAAAGTTGGGTTAACTACCTACAATTCTAATATGAAAAAGGAATTTCTATTAAAAGTAAGTTAAATGGTTCAAAGTAAATGTATTCTGATAGTTTTTCATGTAGATTCCGAATATGTAATTAGTTTAGGTGTAAAATATAGAATTTCTTAGATATAAGTAAAATTAGATTATAAATTGTCAAAATGCAGAGCTTCGAAGCAAAATAGGGCTTGTGAGGTATATTTTTATGCGGAATTTTGCCCTGATTCCAAATCTGTTTTCAAAAAGTAAATCTGACTTATTTTAAAAAAGTTAGCATAATTTGTATTTTAGCTAAACAATTTTGTTTAGACCAATCAGATGCTTGGATCTTTTGTGTATAATGAACAGAAAAAGTTGAAAATTTGGCATCTAAGGGAAATGTATAAAAGGAATTGCTCCTGATTTCTCGCTCTCTTGCTTTTGAATTTTGTATGACTAACAAGTCAAAGTGTTAATAGTGTTGGTGTTAACAGGTAAGTTACAAGTTTCGTTTATATTATCGGTTTTGAAAACGCGATCAATGTGGAGTCGAGACCTCAGAAACAATTGTTTTAACCTATAACTAAATTTAACTCTCATTCGAATTTTAATTGAATATATCCGCTACTTTACGAACGCACTGTATTTATATATATATATATATATATATATATATATATATATATATATATATATATATATATGTGTGTGTGTGTGTATGTATGTATACAGGGTGACATAGAAAGAAGTGCCATGCATAATGCCACGTGATAGAGGACACTAAAATAAGAAAAAAGGTTCCTATGAACTTAGGTCCGCAACGTCTTCGTTTAAAAGATATAGGGTGTTGAAGTTTAATTATTTTTTTGTTTTTTTTTTATATCTTTTTACAATGATGTAATAAGCGGACGAAATTTTGTATGCAGGGGCTTTTTATCACGCAGAATTCAAATATGACCTTAGTTCTTTTATTACTGATAGAGGGCGCCACATACAAGTTTCCATCTTGTTTGAATCTGTCCTAACTTTTTTGCCTTACACTGTATGTCATTTTCGACTGGAAAAATTTATTTTCCAATCTTTTCTGCTTCAGAAAGGTATACCTTATTGAAGTCGCTAGGACCAACGGTTTACGAGAAAAATGCATCCGATGCATGCGAATTTGACCGAGAAGCTCGGTCAAATTTCTCCAAAGCTCAACGTATCTATCGAGAATGATATCCTGTAGGACAGGTTCCTAATGTTGGAAATTTATTGACGTGCATAGGCGTTTGGATGAAGGTGGGTAGTGAAGATGTCTGTTTAAAAAAAAAAGTTATTAGTAGGACTTTCCAGAACTCGTCGCACTGTTGAAAAGGAATAACCTGAACACATTATTAGAAGATTTTTCATTGGACATTGTTGCAAGAGTGGACTTTATGTTTGATAGCTCACTTTTCTTGAGTGGTAAGGAAATTTTTTGAAAGGAGGTTTGAAAATAGGTGCATTTGTCGTGGGGGGGCTTGTAATATGATTACTGCTCTTCTGTAATAAAATAACTAAGGTCATATTTGAATTCTGCGTGATAAAAAGCCCCTCTATACAAAATTTCGTTAGCTTATTACATCATTGTAAGAAGATAAGAAAAAAACAAAAAAATAATTAAACTTCAACACTCTATATCTTTTAAACGAAGGCGTTGCGGACCTAAGTTCATAGGAACTTTTTTTCTTATTTTAGTGTCCTTTATCGCGTGGCACTAAATTCAACTTGAAAATTTCTTGGGCGAATGGCGTGGGGATTTTCATGTGCCCACACATGTTGATTACGAAAATTAACAATACCGCGACGGGTAAAGCAGGACTCATCAGTCCACAGTATGTTCTTCAAAAACTCTCTATTGTTGTGAATAGAGTTAAGAATCCAACGGCAAAACGTCAATATTCGTTCTTCCTCTCCTGGTTGTAAACGTTGAACAGGCTGTAAATGATATGGCCGCCTCTGATCTCGTCTTAGAGTTCGAAAAATATTTGATTTAGAAGTATGAAGAATACGAGATCCTCTAAGACAACTTTGGGTTGGATCTCTATTAAACTCATTTAAGATTCTTTGAGAAATTCTTCTTTGCTGTCCATTTTGATTATCATTTCGAACGCACTGTAATTTCCCTAAACCATTCTCTGTAAACTCCCTGTGAATTCTTACGAAAACATGACGAGCAGGATGCCTCTTATTTGAATACCTTCTTATGTATTTTCTAACTGCTGCTCTTGAATTCCCATTAGCAAAACCATAAATAAAATGGATCTCCGCAATTTCTTGATTTGTAAAGTTAAAAGACATTTTAAAGATGTTTAATTAAATTAATAAACACGTTTAGTATTTGGTACATATTATTATGTTACAACTGTCAAAACGTATTACTACGATTGTTTATTGCCATGGAAACACCAATTCATACCAAACTTTAACTTTTGTTTTGACGTTTTCACAGTTGTAACATACTAATATGCAGTATGTACTAAAAGTGTTTATTAATTTAATTAAACATCTTTAAAATGCCTTTTAACTTTACAAATCAAGAAATTGCCGATATCCATTTTATTTATGGTTTTGCTAATGAATTCAAGAGCAGCAGTTAGAGAATACATAAGAAGATATCCAAATAGGAGGCATCCTGCTAGTCATGTTTTCGTAAGAATTCACAGGCAGAGCAGGTCCAGTTTCGCGGCCTCCAAGGTCTCCGGACATCACATTATTAGACTTTTTCGTGTGGGGTTTTTTAAAGGAAAGAGTTTATGCGACTCCAGTGAACACATAGAATGAACTTATTGATCACATAAGAAATGCTTCCAATGAGATGATACCATATTTAGTGAACTTAGATCGGTCCATTGTTCGTAGATGCAAGTAGTGCGTTCAGAGCAACTTTGAACAATTTCTGTAAATTTGTATGTGTGTATTTTTAATTAATATTATTCAATGTCATGCCTCTTATCGAAATAAAATCAGTTAACTGTTGTTAAAGTCGCACGGACGCCACTGGTATAGCTAGAAATGTTCCGACTACTCCAGAACATGCGCCATATCGTGTCCCAAATTGCAAGCCCGTATCTCAAACCGTTTATGAAATATTACAAAAAATGTTAAAAAAATTAGAAATTGAACGCTCTGTACCTTGAAATGAAGTGTTTTCGGGCATATGTTTATAATATATATATATATATATATATATATATATATATATATATATATATATATATAAAGGAAAATATTAAACTAATTATTTAGTATTATCAGGGCTTGCGGCTAACTAGGGTCTTAATAAGTTCACAACTCTTTGATATCTGCCAATATTTCGGAGCGTTTATTTTGTTCCTTTATCAACGCTTCTACAATAAAATAATGTTAAAATTAGGTGAAGCACTTGCGTAATTACTTACATCTAAGTTTATTGTGAAACTAGCTTTTTATACTTAATAGGCGTTGTTATAAGAATAAAATTAAAACTTTGTCATAATCGCAACATGTGGTTCTTACATTGATACAATTTTTCTGTCAAAGTTGGTTACATTTATTTTACTTAGGTTAAGTCACTGAAATATATTAAACGCGGCAAATTTAAATTATTGATATACAAAATGTCATTGTCTTCAACATTAAAATTAAGGATGTATAAATAAATTGCTGAAAGCTGTTCTATATCTGATTTATGATTCATTGAATTACCCTCTTTTTTATGTGGCACATCAAGACATAATCTTGATTTATATAGTTTTTCAAAATTTAAAATTTTTACATTATTAAATTCAAGTTGATGATTGAGTTTTTTACTGTGGGTAGCTAAAGCACAACCATTGCTTTTTTTGTCAATGTTACAATCACTTCTGTGTAGCCATTATAACGTCTGCACAAGGTATACTTCTGTGCATAGGACAGATGTTCCAAATGACTCTCCCTCACACGTGATACAAGAGTCAACTCTTCGCCTCATAGACTGTCGTATTCGCTGAAATATTCCTACTATATTTCTTATTAGTTGAGCTGATCGGCCTATTTCCACAGTTTTAGCTTTTTGCGCACGACGTTTCGGAAGCGGACTCTATTTCCGTCATCAGGCTTAGTCCTGAGAAGGAATGTTTTCGCACTTGAGTCGAATTCATATGTTATGATTATTTTCCCAAGCACTTGACTACTCTCAGATATGAGTTTGGCACCTTTCACTTACAAGTCTGACACCTTTACCGCTGAGCCACTGAATAATCCAATATATATTTTTTTAGAACCGATCCAACGAGATCAGAGAAACCATTCGACATCGAGTGAATGAACAAGAATTTGATATTGATAATTTAAACAAGTACAAGTAAAATTGAAAAAAATTGATGTGTTTTATAACTAGTGTACTGTCTTTTTTTTTGCTATTAAAAATTTTGTAGTTTTTTCATATCACTAAATTGTTAAATTGTTTTATTAAAAACATCGTAATAATTCGACAGAAACAATTGATATGACGACCAAGATACATTATCTTAAATTTAAGTTATTATTTAAATAATACCTATAAAGCTTGACATACTAAACAAAAATGATCACGATCGAAAAAGTTGATCAGAGAAGGTAAATAATCATAATCACCCAGTATACATTTTTTTAGTTCTTAAATTGAAAACGTGTAAATATGTACATAAAAGTACAATTTTTATAAACATATAAATCCACTTGTGACCCATATGTTTCTATTGATGCGGTTATCATTTTAACATCTATTCCAGGGTTAACTTTCGTTGTTGCGAAAACAACAGTTGTTTATATAATTCCTAAATGACATAAATTCTACTTAGTAATAAAGAAAAGTAATTAGAATTCTGACATTTTAAAATTTATTTTAATGCGTAAAATGTAAAAAAAATTTTTGACCAAAGAGCATACAATTTTTTTTTCCAAAAAAACATCTGAAATGGTCAGAAGTCGGTCAAAACGATTAAAAATGCAAAAAAAAGTTTTTTCCCAAAAATCATCTCAAATGGTCAAAAATGGCTCAAATCGCGTAAAAATGGAAAAAAAAAATTCCAAAAATTTTTAACCTAAGGGCCAAACAAATTCTTTTCCAAGAATCATCTCAAATGGCCAGAAATATCTCAAAACGTGTAAAAATGCAAAAAAAAAAACATTTTTTAGCAAAGGGCCAAAGAATTTTGTTTCCAAAAATCGTCTCAAATGGTCAAAAATGGCTCAAAACGTGTAAAAATGAAAAAAAAATTCAAAATTTTTTTACCAAATAGCCAGAAATGCCATGACACGTCTCATAAGATAAGATAAAAAAACCTCGTACATTATGCGTCTTGAATCCGAGACGCCGGAACATCAACCAAACTCGCTGCCACTGCGCTACCGGAGGAGATCGCGAACAAACGAAAAACTTGGTAGATATTCAATTCTAGGATGGTTCACTTAGGTGCCTACGTAAAGACGTGCCGGTTTGCTACGAATAGCCGTTCGTATTTATACACTCTGTAATAGTCGAAATCTGGAATTCCATTTTGACAGGACAGATTTCGCTCAAAAGTTCATCATCCCGTCTACTCATGGATCCGAACTTGGGTACCAAATTTCATGACGATCGGATTATCTTAGAGGACGTTATCGCGCTGGAACAAGTACAGACAGACAGACAGACCTCGTTTTGTCCAACTTACGGTAAAGCAATGTTTAAGTATGGCAGCTCATTTTAAAGGAAATTTAATCCTCTTTAATAATACGCTGGGATCTACATTCTATCTATTTTCTATTTTGCGATTATTCACAAAAACTAAGTGCTGCACTCGAAATTTCGGCGACCGATTACAATACCTCCGAATACTTTCGTATTATGAGCTAAAATACTGTCAAACATTTCTAAGCGATAGTTAAACGAGAACGAAATGAAGGTTCTGGACAAAGACTTGAACTATGCGATAACACCGAGATATATTCCGAAAGTAGATTTAATAACCACAGTTGAAGAAACAGCTATGAAATTAGATCCTGAAGAAACCGAAGAATACAGAATCAGTCTTAGATTCATCTATGCGAACTAAACCTAACCTCTCTAATCTAGAAAGGAGAGCAGTAATTTCCCTTAAGAATAACCCACCGATTAAAATTCTCCCGGCAGGCAAAGGAAACGCGACTGTGGTAATGGATATGGACACTTACAACAGTAAAATCCAAGAACTACTGGACGGGGACGAGTACAAACAAATTCCAAAAGACCCCACACCATCAATCGAAAGACAGATATCCTGACGCTGGAAAACATAATGGGGAGTTCTCCGATTACCAGAAAACTAGACTTACCTCACACTACAGAGAACCTCCGCATCTGTACGGCCTACCAAAGATCCATAAGGAAGGAATTCCTCTGAGACCAATTGTGAGCTGGAGAAATTCACCTTGTCACCCATTAGCACACTATCTGCTAGGCATAATCACACCCTTACCGGGAAAAATCGAGTCTATGGTCAAGAATACGCAACACTTCGTGGAAACCATCAGAAACTTCCAACCAAACCGCGAAGAAATACTGGTAAGCTTCGACATCATGAGCCTATTCACAAATGTGTCCACCGATAAGGCACTAACTATCACAAGAGACAGGCTAGAAAAGGAAGAAGCGTTAGACGAACGGACGCAACTCTCGGTAAACACAATAATAGAACTTCTGACAATATGCATTAGAACTATATATTTCCAAGTAGAAGACAAATTCGAACAAGAGTTTGGAATGACGATGGGTTCCCCACTATCAATCATAGTGAGCTGTATATATATATATATATATATATATATATATATATATATATATATATATTTGTGTATGGAAGACTTTGAAGACCAAGCGATATCCGAATTCACGGAAAAACCAAGGCTGTGGCTTAGATACGTGGACGATACTTTCGTAGTTTGGCAACACGACAAGCATAAGCGAGATGAATTCCTAAATCATCTAAATAGCCACGCACCCTCACAATTCACAATGGAATTGGAGTCGGAACAAAAACATTCCCGGATGTACTTGTACACAGGAATGACAACACTTTCACAAGTGTATACAGGAAACCTACCCACACGCGGAGGTACCTACACTACAACTCCAATCACCACAAAAGCGTGAAGTTGGGCGTGGCAAAATGCTTGTACGATAGAGCGAAAATAATATGTTCAAAACAAGAGGACCTGAACAAAGAAAGAAAATATCGCTACCCCGATCTAACATCTAATGTAAACAGGGGAAGGGTAACTGGAAAAGATGAACCTAAATATACAACGAGAATACCATATATACCAGGTACCTCAGACAAAATACAAAGGATAGGCAACAAATAACACGTGTCTCTTAATTAAAAATTATTATTAATTTTATTAAATACATAAATAAAAAGTTTACCTCGAGTAGGATTTGAACCTACGAGCTGTACTTTGCTAGAGTACCGCGCTAACCAACTGCGCCATCAAGGTTCAAGCCCCAATCGAAGTAAATTTTGTCTTTATGTATGTAGAACTGATGTAAATTCTAAATGTAATGAGATTACAATCAAATTACTTATATTAATGGAATGTGAGCCTGCAATATCGCAAGGATTCACACATACCAAAGCAACTTGACTAATATTAAATTATTATAAGTTTTTGTTATGAACAAATAAGTTCAAAGGTAAATATGTAATTAAAAATTATTATTAATTTTATTAATATTAATGTCTATTAATGATGGAAGCAGACGTCATGTCAAATCTAGGAAATTTCTTTGCTTAGTATTTGCAACACTGAGAATTATATTGTAAAATTAATCGGTTTCTACCTTTTTTGCCATAGTCGCACGTGTCTGTTTTTCATTAGCTTTTGTTATAATTTTTCCGTTCATTCTTCATTCCTGTATTAATTTTGCGTTATATTCACAATCAGTTATTTTCATAACGACTTGACCCCTCCAGATTACTTTTTGTTTGGAAAGATTAAAGACAATATTTATAGAAATAGATTGCATAATTTGGAAGAATTAATGGAAGCAGTTGAACACGAGATTCAGCCTATTACATGGAAAGAACTTCAGCATGTTTTAAAAAACATGAAGAGGAGAATTAATTTATGTCTACAGCATCAGGGTCATCATTTTCAACATTTTTTGTAATTATATTAATTTAATGAAGAATGTTTATTTGTATTTTTGTCATAACAATAATTTTAAAATTTATTTTGTTAAATCATTGTAATTAGCAGATATAGGCAATAATCATTTCCAAAAGTATGGGTATGTTTAATTTTAACAATGTTTATAATTACATCAAAGGTGATTACCCCATGAGACGCTAATGTCAATCGTACCAACCTAACCAAAATTTGCTACAATCATTAATAGGCAACCGTTACAAAACTAAACCACACAATGAAGATCAGAATTCCAAGAATTGTGTATATAACTTACCAAGCGAATGCGGCAGAGCATACATAGCAGAGAACAGTAGACTACTCAAAGTGAGAACACAGGAACATAAGAACGTCCGCAAGGGCGAAACAAAAAAATTAAGAATCGCCCAACATGTCTGGAACGAAGACCACCGCATCCAATGGGATAACACACAGATAGTGGCAATGGACGAGAATACAACTCGCCGGAAACTCAAAGAATCCACATACATCGCACTAGCAGAAAATCCAATAAGCCAAGCTAGTGTGGAAATGAAAGTTTAGAAACGTTTAGAACCGTTCATCGTAACTTGTTAGAGTATGGAAGTTTAAAAGGTAACAAAAATTCCGGACGAAATGCTCGTGTACCAGTTGAAATTGAGGAACAAATTTTAGATAGAGTTTATGAAAATTCATCAATAAGTACGCGTGAGTTAGGTTTAGAATTTGGTGTGTCGCATAGCAAGTCTTGGAAAGTTTTACGAAAACAAAATTTACATTCCTTTCAGCTACAAAAAGTGCATGCATTATTGCCCGCTGACCATCCTCGTCGGATGAATTTTTGCGAATGGTTTTTAAATAAAAATGCTGAAGATGTACAATTTATTAGGAACTTATTGACCACTGATGAGTGTATTTTTTCCCGAAATGGAATAATAAACTTGCATAATTCCCACAAATGGTTAGATGAAAATCAGCATCCAACTGTAGTTACAGCTCACCAACATAGATTTAGCGAAAATATTTGGATAGGTATACTAGACGATCACCTAATCGGACCTACCCGTTTTCCTCAAAGACTTACTGGCGAATTCTATTTAAATTGAGAGAAAATTTGCCAGAATTGTTTGACGACGTACCCTTAGATGTTAGAATGAACATGTATTTCATGCATGATGGTGCACCACCACATTCTACACGAAACGTCAAAGAATTTTTAAATGCATGGTTCCCTGGACGCTGGATTGGACGAGGAAGCGAAGTACCGTGGCAGGCACGATCGCCAAATTTTAACCCATTGGATTTTTTTGTGTGGGGGTATCTGAAAACTCGTGTCTATTCTCTTCAAATTGATAATCGAGAGCAACTTTGAAATCGCATACAGATGGCATGCGATGAGATTAGGACTATGCCACAAATTTTTCAGCGTGTTAGGTTTCATTTGCTAAGAAGAATACAAGCTTGCATTCAAAAGGAAGAAGGACATTTTGAACAATATGTATAAAAATAATTATTACTTTGTTTTTTATTCCTTCAATATCTCTTTAATAATGTACCTAATAGTTAACTGCGTTATTTTTTTGTAAAATAAAACAAAGTTTTCGATTTTTGATTTTAGAATAATGTATATTCGTTACTCACTGTCTATGCAAAGCTGCCAGGCTTGTCAAGAAAGGTACCGAAGTTCGAAAATTCTGAAGTAGTCATTTGTTTGCAGAATTAAATGTTGAATCGTAACATAAATATTGAATCTCAAAAACCAGCGTGCGTTTTTCTCAGGACTGATTAACCTTAAAATATTCTACGCCACTGGAAGTCAAGTCCGCTTCAAACGTCACCTGATCAAAAAGCATTTAACTGTAGGACATTTAGGCGTACCAAACTCAGTGTAATATGAACTTGTAGTTTGAGGAATCTTAAAATACCTTATAATACAGAATATATTAATCCTATTGGTTACAGACGGCTGTAATTCGATTCTAAGGTTTATGATCATTTTCGACGGAATTGTAGTAATCATGAGAAACCCAGTTTTCGTTTGTCGGTGATTTTAAAATACACCCTGTATTGGATTACTCACTGTCTCAGCGAGTAAAGCTGCCAGGCTTAATGAATGGTACCGTTCCATCTGAGAGTAGTCCAACTATTTGGGAAAATATCGTAATATGAATTTGAATCAAGTGCAACTAACAGTCCTTCTCAGGACTAATACTTGCATTTGAGTCTACGTCTTGTCATGAATGCAACTGTTTTGGAAATAGGCATCAACTCAACTAATTTTATTACAAAATACTTATAATACAGAATATATTTCCTATTTGGTTACAGACGGCTGTAATTCGATTCCTAAGGTTTTCAACATTTTCGACGGAATTGTAGTAAACTGAGAAAACCCCTAATGCAGAAATCCGAGGGATTTAGCTCAGGAAGAGCCGGTTAATGTTGTGTACCTCCCCTACCTATCCAACTATTTGGATATACTGATATGCGGATCCTCACTAACGCTCAGCAATACTTGCATTTGGTTGTCTTGGATGAATGCATGTTTTGGTGCTTCAGAGTCAACATTTTATTAAATATCTGAAGATATTCGGATATCTACTTACTTTAGGTATAGGTAAGCCCTAACCGATATTGAACGGGAGTAATAGAGGATCCCATTAGCGATATAAAATGCTGAGTGTTCCATCTGAATTAAGAAAGAAAATGAAACATCCGAGTTCTAAGTCACCCTGTATACAAACAGCAAGAAATAAATCGCTTCGGCGGTATATACTAAAATACCCTGTATAATGTATTCAGACCCTATATTAAAACAGGGGAGTTACGAATTCGCATCTTGGTAGGTACACTCCGTATACTGGGTTACGGGACGCCGATCATAATTAGCTTGACGATACCGGTAGCTATTAATTTTGAAAGTAATACAATTTTGTATATCACTTGAAAATTAAATTTAAAAACTACAAAAAATTCAATAATACTATAAAAAATGTTCAATTATTAGTTTAGTTTAATACAACTGTGTTTTTAAAGTCATATCTTTTTTAAAATTAATTAGCACTACAGATAATAATGAGAAACTCTTACCTTTCAGAGACTCTTCACTTAATCGCAATGGTTTAACTAACATATTTCTAATATCCTTTTGTATGAGATTGTTAACAGGTGGTAAACATTCTGATTTATGTCGACTTTTCTGAGAAACCAATACTAAATGCATATTATTATTTCACATTTAAAATCATTGTATTAGGTACTTACTTGGGTTTTGTGTCATTGGTAAATTAAACTGTATTGATTCACATTTTGATAACAATGATACCATCATTTTAGTTTTCAAAGAATGTCCAATAACACCTGTAGACTGGAATATCCGTGATTTATTAATTTTATCAGAAAATAATATATTGTTTTCACTTTTCTTTAAAAATAGAGCTTCTCTGCCTACAAAATAGTTGGGTAGGAAAAAAAGACAGAAAACAGTGAATAAATACCACTTTTCCAAAAATATTCAGATTCTGGTAACCTGTCAGGTATATCAATTATGTCTGTTAATTTAGCATCATCGCAGTGATTTACATGTTTTGTATCGTTTGAAATCGTTTTAAACATTTCCTACAAAATACAAATAATGTATCATGACTGTTTGAGCATTAATGCGATCGATACAAATGTATTTAAATCTTAAATATACTACAAGTACCTTTAAATTTTTATTCTTGTTTTTTGACGCTTTTGGATTTGTTTCTTCTTTCACAGTGATAAAAATCTTCTTACACTGCGGTTCTATATTTGCTGGTATCATTCTGGGATTTGCCTTATACATTTCACTTTCAAATGATCTATAGTGTAATATATGATTACTTAAATTATGTTTCTGTATAAGACATTCTTTTAAAGTCTAAAACAAAAACACTAACGTTCATAACATTCGATGTATTTTTCAGTTTTATATGCAGAATTTAGAATTACTACAATATATATTAACGTAAAATGAAACTTCAGAATAAATTATTATTTGTGTTGTTACACGATTAAACCACACCAGGCGTCGCGAAGGAGTACCAAGGGAAGCGGGTTGCCAAGCTAACTGCAGTGGAAATGGGCGGGTTCGATAGGGGAAGTTCGTCTACCCCCAGACGGCGGGTAATCACGGACACTTCCCAAATAAATGTTTTTGGGTTAGATAGTTATGTGCACGTGTGATCAAATAATAGTTTTTCCTTGCGCTACGTAATTTTTAAACTTTTTTGCAAAATCACTGAAGTGGGTAAATTTTAATTTTCACATTTTACGTTTAAGTTGATTTATAAATATTATAAATTCATGCTGAAAAATGCTCAGTGAAAGAGTTTAACCTAAATTTTATGACTTAAAAAAATATTCGTTTTTCGAATATTCCCAGACACACCAATTTCGGAAAGCTACGAATAGGATAAATTCATGTAAAATTGCTTCTAAATCGATTTATTTTTGCTGGTGACAATGTTAAATGCTATAGGTATTGTTTGTTGTTTCAGAATATAAAAAATGCCTGATAGGAAAACTAATCGAGGCTCTTGGACAGAGGAAAGCATACTTCAAGCCATCAGGTCTGCCATGGATAACCGACGCACCATTCGAGAGGCGACAGAGATGTTTAAATGTTCCAAAACGTAGTCTTGGCGACGGTATCAAGAAACTAAGAGTGGTTTGGTAATAACAATAATACCAAAAATTGGCCGCTTTAGAGCAACATTTAATACAGATTTAGAAAATGTTCTTGTTAAACATGTTAAAGACATGGAAGGAAGGTTAATGCCGCTGACAAAAAAGGAATTCGTCAAGCCAGCTTTTGATCTTGCCGTTAATTTAAATGTCGAACACAGATTCAATGTAGTTAAACGGGCAGCCGGAAAGGATTTTTATTACCACTTTAAGAAGCGCCCTTCAGATATATCGTTAAGGTTGCCAGAGGCAACAAGCTTGGCCAGAGCGGTTGGTTTTAATAAATCCCAGGTTGACTTTGTTTTATGAAAAATTGCTTGTCCTTAATAACACAATTTTTCTCCATCTTGCATCTTTAATGCGGATGAAACTGGGGTATCATGTGTCCACAAAAACGAAAAAGTTCTAGCCCAATCAGGAAGGAAACAAGTCTGAAAATAACTTCAGCAGAACGAGGTCAAAATGTGACTGTAATGATATGAATGAACGTAACAGGTCTTTTTATTCCACCACTTCTTATATTTAATCAGAAGAGAATGAACGGTAGATTAGTGTTCGGAGCTCCTGCAGAAGCAATTGGTGCAGCTAAGACTAATAATTGGATGGACAATGGCGTTTTTTTTGATATGGTTGAAACATTTCGCCAAATATGCCAAGTCAAGTAAAGAGAATCCAGTTCTACTAGTTTTAGGCGGGCATGGCAGTCATCAAGATCTGCAAGTAATATAGTTTGCTCGGAAAAACAATATTCACATGCTGAGTACTCCCGCGCGCACAGCGCATAAGATCCAGCTACTTGATAGAACTTTTATGAAGCCTTTTAAAAACTCATACAACGAGGTTTGTAGTTCATGGAAGAGACACCCTGGTGCCAGAATTAAGCAATTTGATATCGCAGCTTTAGTTCCTGAAGAATTTACGCGATGTGCTCGTTTGGAAATTGCTCAGAAAGGATTCTCTTGCACTGGAATATACCCTTTCGATCGAAATATATTTTCAGATCTTCATTTTCTTCCATCGCAAATAACTAAAATTCCAGAGCAACCACTACTGTTAATGAAGTTGAAGAAGAAATTGTACTTGGCGAGATACGAAATGTAGAAAATGTTGCAGCGTTGACATTTTCTCCAAAGGCCCGTAAAGTTCGCGATGTTTTGGAGAAAATTTCCCCAATTCCCAACTGCAGCCAAAAAGTAGAAAATGAAGAACAGAGATGAGTGTAATTTCAACCCCGTCTCCATTTAAAGATGTGTTGGAACAAAAACAACTTGAACATCAAGAAAAAGAAAATAAAGCAAAGGAGAAAGCGGCTAAAAAATTTGAATTTGAAGAAAAGCGAAAGAAGAATGATAAAAAGAATGCTGTGCCTCAACCTAAAAATTCTATGAAAGAAAAGGAAAACAAAATACCAGTCGCATGCCTTGTGTGCGGAGAACAATTTGATGAAGAGTGGATCCAGTGCCATACATGCAATAAATGTGTCCATGAGGATTATGCGAATGTTTCTAGGTGTGCAAAATATTATATTTGTGACTTTAAATAATTGACTTTAGATTTTGAACTGTTTTTATAACTGTGCGGAGTTACCCTCCAACATTTGATACTGAATAAAAAAATTGTTTTTTTTTACTTATTTATTTCATTATGTTTTATTATCTACTTATGCCTGTTTAAGGTAGCCTTGAACTACTACTTTAGGTTGGTATACATGCGTTTTTGATTAAGGACATAGTTTTCACAAAAATTGTAATTAGGCTTAAGTGTCCGGGGCTAGACGAACTTCCCCTATAAGACATAAAACGGTTGAAATTTTGCTTCAAACACCTTACACTTACCATAATACAACAAATAATAACATTCAATCCGGGAAAAATAGTCTTTAGGCGCCACCACATTCTAAAATTTCTCTGACATAAATAGTCCTAGGCGAGTTGTTAAGTTAAACCCCGGACTGTGGATCCTACTCAAGTTCAAACATTCAATTCGTACAACACCCTGTCACTTTTAAAGAGTATGTTAAATTTTAATAATTGTATCTTAATCCTATAACAACATAATTTAAACAGCAGAATAAGTCAACTCATCGAACTGTATTAATTAAAATTTTGCGAAACTATTTCGTGAAGCAACAAAAAAAACAGTTCCCTAATATATATATATATATATATATATATATATATATATATATATATATATATATATATATATATACACACACATATGGTCGAAAGTTCTTAGATTTCCTAACCGTCTTGCATTCTTGAATTGGATACTGCAAATGATTGGTCAAAACCCACAATTTCTAGCGCAGATATTCGCCAACGAGGCTAATTTTCCAAGGGAGGCGATTATTAACTATCACAACAACCACATATGGGCTGAAAAAACCTTCACGCCATAGTTGAAGCTCGCCACCAAGAACAATTTTATTTGAATATCTGGGTGGGAATTATTGGAGACCACTTAATTGGTCCATATTTTCTGCCGCCTAGAGTGAATGGTAATACGTAAAACCAATTTTGAGAAGAAGAGCTTCCAGCACTCCCCGCCCATTTCAGTATACAAGCGCGTCAGTTTTTAAATGGAACATATCCAAATCGCTGGATAGGTCGAGCGGAACCTCAATTTTGGCCAGCTCGATCCCCGGATTTAAATCCATTAGATTTTTCTACTTGGGGCCATTACTTTGGTGTATAAGACTCCCGTTCAAGACGTAGCAGACTTAAGGAACCGAATTATTGTTTCATGTAGGGTTATTCAAGATACTCCGGGAATATATGATCGGATACGCAGATCAATGCGCAGCCGTGTCGACTCATGTGTAACAGCTGAAGGAGGTCACTTTCAACATTTATTATAATTGTTATTAGTTTTTAATAGTATTAGTTCCTTTTTCTTTGGCATAGTTATTTATTATAAGTTTGTACTCAATTTGTGTAATGAAAAAAATATTAAAAATATTTCGTTTGGCGTTCTCTAGTTTACTACCATAAAACTCTTACCTACGAACATTTGAAAAAGTTGTGGGGACGTAACTTTTCAACAACAAATATCTCGAAAACGGTAAAACGGTTGATCTGAAAGGTAACAACCAAGTATACCTCTCTTGCTCAAAATTGGAAACAAAAGTAGGTGCACAAATGGAAACATACAGGTTGGCAAAAAAGTTAGAGCCAATTTAATGTAAGCATACCCTGGCAGGTAGCGCCCTCTACAAGCAGCGTCAAAACTAATAACAGATTTAGGTTTCTTTTCCTTCAAAACCCACACGTTCCAAATTTAGTGCCATTATTCAAATTTGTTCGGAAAATATCCCAAAAAAAAAACGGTAAAAAAAGTAAAGATTTTAACACCTTGTAGATCAAAATCTAAGCGCTTTCGGTCATATGTTTATAGGAACTTTTTTTCCTATTTTTGACTTTAAAATCTTTCGCACCTATTTATTTACACCCTGCATATATATATATATATATATATATATATATATATACATACAGAATGTATTTTTTTCGTGTTATGTACAGTGTGTCCCATTTTCGATGATATTTTGGGGTATCTCACTTACGAGTGAAGATAGAGTTGCGGTTTTCACAATACCGTGCTACTTTTTTGTGCGAAGAACGCTGGTATAAACAAAATTTTGAGAGCCCGCTACATTTCTGAGATACGAGGCGAAATTGAAAATATTGCATTTTGGGACCCTCCTTGTATCTCCGTTATCCTTTAATGTATGGCAAAAGTAAAAATTGGTTCTTATACAGTTTTCTACGTAGAATCCAGTGGCGTAGTCGTATTTTTGCTGTAAGCTGTCAATTTTTATCCATAAATAAAACTTATGGTTTTCTTAACGGAACACTCTGTATATTTTTCTTGCGTTTGATTGAAAATTTTGTAAGTTTTACAAAAATATATAATACATTATGTGTATTTTAAATAATAAACCTAAAATCTATGATTTCACAAAATCTGCGTAATAACATATATATATAGCATTAGAATTACTAGGTCGTGAGTTAATTATATTAGGATATTACAAACATAGAAATTTTAAAAAAGCTAAATCAATTTTAAGGCAGAATAAAACTGAAAAACTTAACATAATATTAACACGATAGTAACCCCTTAATAGATTTTCGCCTTAAAAGAATTGCTCAAAATGGTTGCCATTTTCCCGAACGCAATGTTAACATACAGTGGTTATTCTTTTTAAAGCATTTAAAATAATTCTGGAACGTCTTTGCAAGTTATGAAATGCCGCATTGGTGGCATTAAGTAGTTCATCTATTGTCCGATGACGGATACTATACACCTTATTCTGCAAGTAAGAAAAATTCTAGCATGGATAGGTCAGGTGACCGTGGAGGCCATCTAATTGGTTCATGAGTACCGATCCACTTTTGCGGGAAATAATTGCCAAAATTTCAAGATATCTGTTAAGACTGCCTTCATAAATGCTGTATTCTATTTGTTGCCCAAAATAAAACAAGCTACGCTAAATCCAAACCGTCCCTGTTGCTCTCTTTCCAATAGCACATGATGATTTTCTTGGGACCAATGCCTAGTATAAAGCTTGAGTGACATTATACTTTTTTGTGTCTAGAAACTTTTACAAGTTTCGAAACTATATTCTAAACTAGTTATCAACCGTATGTACGTCCCTAGATGGCTCTACAATTTTACGTTTTGCGCATGTCAGCACTACATATATTGTGTATAAGATTATCAGTGTGCAAGTCTAGTATTGAAACTTTTAAAGAAAATAGGTCCGGACCTAGTTTATAAAATAGTTTCTAAGGTTCTGAATTACACTATCCAAGTTTCTACAAGTGCGTCTAGTTTTCAAACTTGTCAAAGTTTCTAGACAAAAAAAGTATAATGTCACTCAAGCTTTACGCCTGTTGAAAATACCAGCACTCGAAAAGTAAACCTCGTCGGACCATATTATAAATCTAGCAAAGTTATTACCAATACGTTCTGCATCCCCAGGATGCAAATGGTGAACAATTTTAATCTTGTATGGCTTAAATTTATATTTGGTCAATATTCTTTGAACCCGAGTCTTGGGAACATCAATCTCCTACTGTAGAACTCTGCATGGTTGTGAACGCGTTGCCTCTATACATGCTAAAACGTTGACTTCATTCGTATCGCGATTTTCCTTATTATACTTTTTTGGTCGGGGTTGGATAAACGATCCATGTTCTACCAAATTTTTTTTTATTTGAGAAAACATTAAAAGACAGGGTTGCCTTCTTTCTGGATATCTATCTATAAATCCAAATGATATTTAAATAAACAATAAATCCACATATGTTAAATGATAAATAAGTATTCAAACAAACCTGTTGAAATACAGTTGGAAGCCTCACGGGAGTTTTCATTGCTCACTATAAAACAGGCTAACATGTCATATTTTTCAAAATGTTGATAATTTTCATTTTCAGCCATTGTAACGAATACAATATTATGCAGAGAATATAAATTTTACAACTGACAGGTCTTGACAAGCGCTTAGCAAATGATCATTTAATTGTTCCAATAATCACGGCCTACTAATTCTGATGCTATATAATACGCACTATGTGAAATCATAGACTTTAGGTTTATTATTTAAAACCCACATCATGTATTATATATTTTTGTAAAGCTTACAAAATTTCCAATCAAACGCAATAAAAATATACAGGGTGTTCCGTTAACAAATCATAAGTTTTATTTATAGCTAAAAGTTGACCGCTTACAGCAAAAATACGACTACGTCACTGGATTCTACGTAAAAAAACTGTATAAGAATCAATTTTTACCTTTGCCATACATTAAAGTATAACAGATATACAAGGGGGGTCCCAAAATGCAATATTTTCAATTTCGCCCTGTATCTCAGAAATGTAGCGGGGTATGAAAGTTTTGTTTATACCAGCGTTCTTCTCACAGAAAAGTAGCACGGTATTGTGAAAACCGCACCTCTGTATCTTGACTTGTAAGTGAGATACGCCGAAATATCATCGAAAATGGGACACGCTGTAAAGGGATCGCAGTTATTATCAGAGATAGAGATTAGATAGAAATAGACAAAAATTATCTTCGATTTAATCATTAATTAAGATCATAAATTAACATTTACATTTACTTTGCCGTTATTGAAACACGGGGCAAAATAACAAAATGGCCAATTAGGAGGGTTGTTTACAAAATATTTAAAATTCTGATCTTATGGGAACTATTTTGTAATTTTACACCATTGTTAAGAGCTAAAAATTTTGGTTTCAAAAATGTATGCATGTGTAATGAAAAATTTATAAATAACCTCAAAAATAAATATTTTAATTATTAAGAATAATGCGTTGACATATCGAGTTAACCGTGTAAAACAAATGAGCGTCGCCTTTACAATTAAATAATATTTGCGATAAAGTCGGTATGTTTGAGGCGTGTTACAAGAGCAACAAAAATCTACAAAGAGCAAGTTAAATTATAACTGAAAAAATGTTCCAAATTAAGATTAACATCAAAAGTTTTATCTGATTTAAATTCTAAAGATTGAATTTAAATTTAACTCATTTATAACGTTATTAGTTTAAACTAAAGAAAAGAATTTATGAACTAAAATCTTTTAACAAATAAATTTAGATTTAAAAACTATTACTAATTACAAGGAATTTTCAACTATGTATTACTATTTACACAACTATTAATTAAAACGAATTTTCAACTATCAAAGCTATTTGCACATCACAATTCACAATAAATGTTCAAATTGACGACCTTGGTTTTGCAAACAGAGCAACCATCTTTTGCAGTGCCGTAGGAGGAGTCACGGGCGTGTGTTCAAACTAGGTGACTGGGCCCCCTACATCCTTCTGCTTCTTCGCCGTTTTTCCTTCTGGCGTAGCTCTACATTATTTTATTTTTTGAGGTATAGAAATCAAAAATTATATTAAAAATAGATTTTTTTTTAATAGAAAAATATTTAACATACAATTTAACAGTACTATAAGTAAGTTATGAAACATAAAAATACGAAAATCAATAATCAACATGCATTTTATAAACATTAAAACTAAAAACAACAACGGAACAATTAAATGCTAGTAAATAAAACCTAATTCATAAAAAATTAACTTTTCTTAATTTTACATTAGCAAATGTATTTATTAATTTGGTCATATCTATAGATCGAGCTACATCATTCTCTATTGATATAATTGCCAGAGATGAAAGTCTGTTTTGAGCCACTGTATTTCTTAAATAATTCTTAATTAATTTTAATTTTGAAAATGACCTCTCTGCTGATGCTACCGTAACTGGTATAGTTAAATATAAATGTAAGGCCGTTATAATTTCAGAAAAATTACTACTCGACGATTGATTTTGTATGACTACAAATTTTAATAAATCCTCTATTATCAATAATTTTTCTGGTTCCTTCCTAAAACAGGTTCTAAATGTGGCCAACTGCATGGCAAAATCATCAGAGATGTCACTTTTATATAATATACACAATGATTCAGCAGATGCGTAAATTTCATCGTCTGATGAGGAAATTAAATTTCGCGGTGAAATGATATTAAACCGTTTCGAAATTGTATTTATACCTTGGCATCTATGTCGCAATTGTGAAATAACAATATCAAGTGTTTTGTAAAATATATTAATTTTGAAATTTTCTTAGCTATTTTTAAATGAGTATGAATCAATTGAGTCATCAAAAAAATTTTTATGTGTAGTTATTCGTCTTTCTTTAAACATTATTTTTGTTCCCCATTTCTTTGCCATGTATATAGCTTCTTCCTTTAAGCCATCAAACTTCGAGCGTAGTTCAAGAATGTTGTCATATGCATTAGATAAAAGGTTACTTGCTTCGTGAATGATTTGCTGATAATTTTGCAAAACTTTAGAAACGTTATCCACACATTGTAATACTTTTGTCTCAATTACAATTAAAAATACTGTATCGAACGTCTCGAGGATGTTCTTTAAAGACTGGGCCTCATTAACTTCAGATTTAATAGTTGAAGCTAGAATTATTTTGCTTAAAGTTTTTAGCAAATCGACATATCTAAAACATATAGCGTGTAAGGCATCATGACGAGACGACCACCGTGTAGGTGTCAATCTCTTTATTGTTAGCTTAGAACCATTTTCTGTTGTAGTTTTTAACATTTCCCACCTTCTGATACTATGGCCAAAATATACATACAATTTTTTAACAAAATCATAAAAATCACGTACTTTCTCAACTTTTTTAACTGAATAGTTCAAAATGGAATTTAAATTATGGGCAGTACAATATACATAAGGAGCCATAGGTACCATATTAGATATTCTTGCTTGCTTTATTATAGAATCAGTTAATAAGGCGGCAGTTTGACTAACTACTGGAATAAATCCAAGAAATGATTCTGTGATAACAATATCAGTTATTAGATTATTTGTGTCGTAAACATTTTTAACGTATCTCACCATTAAACTAAGTTGATCAATTTTATAAATATCTTGCGTTGTATCAATAATTATAGAAAAAAATGCAGCATTTTTTATGGAGGTAATTAGGAAGGTGAACATTTACTACGGTTTTCTAATAATGTTTTCAATACGGGGTCGTATTTTCCAAGTAAATTAATAATTGATAAAAATGTTCCAGGATTTTTGGATTTCAACGTTTCATCAGTTCCCCGAAATCGCATATTACACAAAGCTAAAGTTAAAGTGACATCAATAATACGTTCTAAAATTTTAACCCAAACAGATATTTCTCGCTTAATTATATCTTCGTGTTCAGAATCTATCATTTTATTTAATTTCCATGTGTCATATGTTACACAAGATTGAATATGTTCATGTTTCCCTTCGTGCCTTTTAACTGCTTGATATAAATGAGTCCAGTCGTCAAAACCTTTTACAAAAGTATCCTTTGATACTCAAAAAAGCCAACACGGTTTACAATAACATTTATTAGTATGTTGGGAATAATCTTTCTGTGAGAATGCCGTATTTTGTGGTTTTTACATAAATACCTGTTGAAAAACTTCTATTATTTTTGTCTTTGGGAAATGGTCCTTGTTGAGAGCGGACCGACTTGTTATCACATTCAACGATGAAGCGCTTTTGAGCTGATGTCAAAGTGTCACTGGATGAGAATTTTCCAATATCTTGATATGTCTTCTCCGCAGGGCTTTCTTCTTTTTTGTTCATTTTGATCTGTAAATTAATTTTCAAGTATTAAATTCTAAATAATTTTTTGGCTTATGAGTACCTAATTAATTTAAGAAAATAGTGGGTATCTTTATTCTAAATCATGTAGAAAAAAGAAAATTATGTCAATTTAAAATAAAATTAAAAAAAATCGTTACCTGTTGAACCATCAGAAGCTGAAATTGAAATTAGTTGTATTGTCATCATCAAGAATATCAACTAAATTTCCTTTTGGCACTAGCACTGTTGTTGATGTTGATGCACTGGCACTCGCACAATCTGCAGCGTTTAACTTAAAAAAACATTCAATTTTTGGCATTTTTTCTTCTTTTCTGCAAGTTCCGCTCTTTTTTTACGTTTAGAAGCACCGGATACATGACTATAACTACTCATTTTCAATAACTTAAACTTAAATCTTAAATTATTAAATATACTCAATGTACTTCTATAAAGTTCCACCTTTCACGTTGTTCAAATACAAACAAAATTTTAAATTATTATTGTAACAGTGATGGTCGAAAGAGTCGGCACTTCTGCGGCGTATAGAATTTAGATTTAGAATCCAATATTGTGATAAAATGAAAAGAATCCGTGTTTAGACTGTTGAGATTAGCGGCGGCGTAGATTGTTGAGATAAACGGAGGCGTAGACTGTTGAGATAAGAGGCGGTGGCGGTACATCAAGTAGTTATATTATATTACTGCCGAGTGCCGACTGCAGCGGTACTGCCGTGTCACGTGTGCCGTCAAATGGAAAGTAACAAAACGTCTATCGGGTCTATCAGGTTTAGACGGGTGTTTGTTCAACAATTTTTATTTCTGAATTTAATCTTCTAACTTTATTGTCTTAATCCGTTTACATATTACTACATTATAATATAAATTAAACTATGTACATTCAAAGATTCAAAACTTTATAAGGTCACGTTATTTAAAATCGGGCCGGGCCCTTGCGAGCCCGGGCCCGTGTTCATTGAACACAACTGAACACCGGTAGCTACGGCGCTGATCTTTTGAGAACGAGTTCTGAAGAACGTCGAAGATGAACTCTTGGGGCATTTCTGCAAGCAGTGATAATTCTTTCTCTTAACTGCTCAGCAGTGAAGTTAGATCAGGAGACCTAGCCGGCCCAAATATAGGTCCATTTGTTCCTATCCATCTGTCGGGAAATTTTCGATTTAAATAATTATCGTTTTGTAAAAAGTGCAAAAATCTTTCGGAATTTAAATGACCTTCATACATGAAAGATCCTACTATTAAATATTCCGCACCAAATATTCAAACCAAACCGAACTTGAGGTCTCACCTCCATAAAACGTCTTAGATTTTCTGTTGGCCAATATCGCTGAATATTTCTATTAAAAATACCTTTATTTGTGAAATTTGATTCGTCACTCCATAATATTTGTTTTAAATAGAAAGATTTTCATGTTGAATGCGTTAAATTTGGTTGAGAAATAATGTTTTGAGTAAATTTTTATTGATACGGTACTGGTAAAACTACTGGTCCTTTTGCTACTGTGTATGAAGAAATTTGAACTAAAGAAACGGTTGTAGATGTATGAGTGAGTGAACTTATGATATATTGATATTTTATTAACGTGCAGTAAAATATATGGATACATATTTTTGTTTGTAGAAATTTTTGTAATATGGTGAAATACCTAAATTAATATATGTTCAATAATGAAGTTGAAAGAATGTGAAAGAGTTCGTTAGATTTTGCGGAAATAAGATTCGCCCACATGTCAGATTTGCATAAAAAGTTGAGGGATAACCTGGTTAATCTACAGTGTGAATGTAATTGCAATCGATGATTTCTTCGGAAAGTTTTTAGTGAATTTACAAAGTAATTCAAAATGGCTGTGTTTATTTCGCATCATTGGCGTCTTCGTCCACGATGGAACCTTCGACGCGGCAAAGAAACGCGTGAAATACTCAGTTATGATAGGTGAATTTTGATCTTAGCGCGAAATTGTGACATATGAGCAATATGGCAGGCAGAAGGTATATAAGCAAGTGTAAAATTTGAGGAGTAAGTTAAGTGCTACTTGGTTAGAGGTTTTACTCCGAGAAGGGGCGCGCCCGCGTGATAACGATTAGAATGGGTAGTGTTTGTGAAAATTATAGTTTTAGCAGGGCAAGTATAGCCACTGCATTAACCCATAAGGGGATAAATCGTATAGACATTCACATATAAATAATTTAACATATATTGTGAGTTGAAGGAAAACATTAGTGATTTTCTTCAAGAAATAAAAAGTGCTTACGCAGATCAGAAGTTAACACAACAAATATTTTATTATTAGTGTTCAATTGTGGGACGCGTGACCTAATATTATTATAAAGAGAACGAAGGTAACCATTTAAGTGACCGACATAAAAGTTTCATTGACATTGAATGTGTACAATCGTTAACAATACCAAATTAATTGTATAAAAGCAAAAAATAACTTTAATGTGTATATGGAAGTAACTATTTTTTATTATGGTAAACGTTTTGAAGGACAAACATCACAGTATAAGGTGATGTGATATTAGGCTAAAGAGACCCTATACCAGGCACGGGAATGAACAAACCATAGACACTGCGTTAGTGAGTACCACAATCGAGTGCGTAGGGCGAATATACGGCTACCTCTTGTGTTTTGTGCATAGTGCATCTAAGAATTAAAAAAGGCTTACGAAAGCAGATCATATGGACTACAACTACCGCACCGAAAAAGGATTAATTAATATAATACGTAAGAATTAGATTTAAATTTTATTGAACCAAAACAAATACGATTATCATTTAAGTACATTTTTTTTGTTATTGTTGCATTAATTACGGTTCATTCAAAGAAGAAAAAAAGGTAATCGAATTTTAGTTATTTTGTTGTTTTTTAGCTTTAGGAAGGGGGTAATTTTAGTCTTAAGGTATTTATATGTTGGTAGTTTTTTTAAACCACGCCGTTGTATCTATTTACATGCGAATTTGTCAATGTATATCCACTGTTTAATTTATTTTGTCGTTTATTTGTGTCCATTGTGTGCCTAACTTTCTACACCTTCTGATAAGCGAAATTAGTCTTTGCATATTTTCGAATTTAAGGATCGATTGAAAATTGCGTAATGAGCCAGATCGATCACAAAATTTCATTTTAGCTTGAAATATTAATGCAGAACACTACTAACAAAGTACTTATTAATTTTTTTATTCAGCATAAATTACAGTTTTGAAGTATTAAAGTTTAAACCTATTAATGAATGTCTAAATACGATTTTAAAGATAAAGTAGTAATAAAATATAACAATTTTATTGATGATACAAGCACTAACCGCTCTATGTTTGAATTATTCAGCAATTAACGAAAATTTTTTTTTGAGATACCAATTCATTGTTAAACGGATTTCGTTTATTTTATTTAGAGTTTTCTAAATTGGGAATATTTATTTAATTCAAAGTTTTATGACAGAAACATAAATTTACAGGTATACGAGGGATACTTAAAAAGTATTCAAATTAACGTCTTACGATTTGGGAATTTTCATTTGTACAGGGTGTGTTCAAAAAGTTTACAACTCGTGTATTTCAAAATTTTGAAGTGTGATTGAATTTGAATGGTGAATGATTTACTGAGTAAGCTGCAATCCTGTCTTACATAGTCAGATGGGATTCATTTACCATCCCGCCTAAGAATATTTATTCATTTCCGCTATAGGTGGCTTGGCAACCCGCTTATTTCGGTAAACATACGCAACACCTAGTGCGGTTTGGACGTGTAACAAAAGTTTTCATGTGACAACATTGTAAAACTTCTGAATCCACAAAAAATGATGATCCATTATAAAGCAAAACATAGAAAACTTCTCTTTGTACTTTATCAATTTTAATTAATTAGTTAATAGGTGTTGGTACAATTTGAGCTATATTTTGCCTAACCTTGCAAACTTTACAGAAAACTGTTCAAAATTAATTACAAGAATGTGACTATTTTAAACTAATCAAGTAATAATTACCTGTTGTTCTCTACCTTCTGTAACTAATATGATAACCCGTCCTTCTCTTTTTCTTCCAGTTCGTCCCATACGTTGAATCATTCTTATAGGAGATTTATTATTAATGTCAAAACAAATTATTAAATCCACATTGCCAACATCAAGTCCTTCTTCACCAATACAAGTTGATATCAACGTATTACATGTGCCTTGCCTAAATGCTTTTATAACCTACAAAAACAAAATAAATATGTAGGTACAATTTTTACAATAATTGATAAATGTAATACATTACATTAATTTGTTGCTTTTGGGTAATAGAAGTTTTACCCATAAAAATTCTAGGTTTTACTAAAGGTTCACTAAGTGATAATATACCATAAGCCTCCATTACGGTTTCTCTGTACTCGCAAAAAACTATAACTCTTGTTTCATTATTATTTTGTTGCTTAAAGTGATCACACGTAATGTCCCTAAGTTTATAAAACTTTGAATGGCCAAATTTTACTGTATCTGGAATCTAAAGAGATTTATTATAATTACAATCAAAAACACTATTAAAAGATACCTTTGCAATAGTCCCGTCAGGAAGTGCTTCTATACTTAATAACGGTCCCATATATTCTTCAATACTTTTTATGATATTCCTTAACATAGCATTGTCATGAAGCATTGACTTTTCTATACGGTCTGAAATGCAAAATGATATAAAGTAATATATATATATATATATATATATATATATATATATATACAAGGTGATTCAAACCAAGTGTGCACCATTGGTAACTTCTTTATTGTTAAAGCTAAAGCTACAGTATCGGTTAAATTAGCAAACCTATACAATTTTTCCGCTGATTACAATAGTGGAATTAAAAAAACAATTGAAAATCGCGTTTTTGAGTTTTTAGACAAAATAACATATTTTTAAATAGACATATAACATATGTATATTATTATTTTTCAAGAATCTCCAAGAAATTTGGAATATAAATGGTTATTATAAACTCTTTGCTAGGATGAAAAATAACGGAATTATAAAAACCTAAACATAAACTAATTTAGGAGGCTACTGAAACACGTGACGTTAATTTGTGTCAAATGTGTAATTATCTGTTGAAAATAGAACTGATATCGTGTCCTTTGTGTGTTTTGACAATAGTTTTTTCTCATAGTGATATATGTGACATGTTGGAACTTACTTGGTAAATAACAAATGTTCGCTTAAGAGCAAAAGAATATTACGAGCAGTTATATCCATTTCGTGATCAGCCGAATAGTCGATACTTTCTAAAACTCTACCGTAAGTTTAGAACTACTGAGAGTGTTTTTAATAAAAAGGAGTTAAAAAAGAATTGGGTAATTAGTGAAGCAGTTGAAACAGAAGTTATTGGTTATTTGAAGCATATCCCAATAATTCGATAAGTGACATTGTTAGATATTCCAATTTGACTTATGGTCACAGAATACTGAAAAAACAAAAATACTCCCCCTATTAGTACAAACCTGTCCAAATATTACTCCCGGGAGATCCTGAATGTAGAATGGTTTTTTGCTATTAGTATATTAACTATTGTCAATAAAACGGCAATAATTATCGAACTAATCTAAGGAGTGAAGAGTGAAGCTTTTCTAATTGTGAAATGTTTAACAGAAAAAAACCATGGAAGCACATCCTAAAGCTTCTCAGCTTCGTTTTAGTTTTGACATATGGTGTGGGATAATTTCATCTAGAATTATTGGACCTTTTATTTATGAAGGTTCCCTCACTGGTGAAAAATATGTGAAATTTATGCACGAGATTTTGAACAATATTTTAGATTAAGTAGATCTTGTAAACAGACTAAATGTCATTTTTCAGTAGGATGGAGTACCTGCTCACAACTATCAAGAAACTAGTCATCTTCTGAATAATCTTTTTAATGACAGGTGGATTGGAACTAATGGACCGATTTCATGTCCTCCAAGATCACCTGATTTGACCCGAATCGATTTTTTCTTTGGGGTTTATCTAAAAAACCGCATTTATTTAATCTTCTTAAGTAGAGTTGTAGAGCTAGAACCTAGAACAAAATGTTGTTTCATAATCAAATTAATGGTTTCCAGTATTTTTTAAATGTAGTTTTTTTATATCCTCCCAACTTCATTATAAATATCACGATGATTCCATAGCCTCCTAAATTTATAACTCCGTTATTTTTAATCCTAGCAAAATGTTTATAATAACCATTTTTATTCCAAATTTCATGGAGATTCTTAAAAAATAATAATATACATGGTGTTCTATATGAAAAAATGTTATTTTGTCTAACTCAAAAAACACGATATTTAATTGTTTTTTTAATTCGACTATTGTAATCAGCGGAAAAAATTATACAAGTTTGCTAATTTAACCGATGTTTTATCTGTAATAATAAGGAAGTTACCAATGGTGTGTACTTGATTTGGATCAATATATAACACTACCGCCAGCTAAAAACCAGATAAGTTCAATTTTGCACAATTTTAGGTAAATACATGTTAAGAATATAGCTATTAGTATCTATCATTTGGTAAAAACCAAATACGTATATTTACCCTCCAAAGTACAAGAAACTGGATGAGAATATTTAAATACATATGTCTAAGAAGTTGTATCATTAAGAGTATAAGTTTACAAATTTGTTTATGAAAACTACTTTTTTACATATCTGGTTTTTAGCTGGCGGTAGTGAGATATAGAGTGTCACAGAATAACTGTTCCTAATTTTCAGAAATGATAGAGGACACTTAAAGAAACATTTTTTATTAATAAACTAGTGTCGGGAAATTTCTTAGTGTCGAGATGAACTAGAAATCTTTAAAAACAATCTCAATTACAAAAAAAATTAGGTATTTTTACATTATAGGAATTGTTCGAAGTTACGACCACGATTTGGATACACAAGTTCTAACGATGTATAATTCTTCGTAATAACTGTGGATGTTCACTAATATCGTCAAGCGACAGAATGAGCCACTAACTCTTGTTCTGTATTAACGGGTATCTCATAAACCAGCGATTTAATATCACCCCATATACAAAAATCAACTGGAGTCATATGTGGTGAACGTGCAGGCCAAGAAATCGGCCCACCTCTTCCGGTCCATCCATCTGGAAATTGTGCATTTAGATAATTTCCGCAATTTAACCCAAAGCGTGCGGGTGCACCACCATGCTGGAAAACAATATTTCTTTGAATATTAATTGGGACATTTTCAAGCAATTCTGGAAGAGTATGTTCCAGAAAAATCCTATACACATGACCATCTAACCGTGCAGGCAGTAAGTATGGTCCCACTACATAATTGTCAACAATCCCAGCCCACATATTAACACAAAATTTCCATTGATGATGTAACCTGCGAACGGCGTGATGATTTTCTTCGCTCCAAATATGACTATTGTATGTATTAAAATAGCCATCTCTTGTAAAACATGCCTTGTCTGTCCATAATACACTCCTAGGAAATCTTGGTTCGTCGTTAATTTTATTCAAGTAGCATTTGGCAAATTGAAATTTTTTGGGATAATCAGCTGGAATTAACTCAATTAACGATTGCACTTTTGAATGTGAAACGGATGCTTCTGGTATTATTTTAATACCCTCCATAGAGAAGTGTGGGTTGTATTCATCACATGGACAATGGTACAAGTGCTTGTTTTCCGGTTATTTTCAAATTGTTGCAAAACTTGGTCCTCAAAGTCAACATTTCGGATTGTATGATTGACTCCCGAATCTATTTTCTTTACTTGAAGTTCACCAGTATCTCGAATACGCTCATACAATCTTGAAAATGTAATTTTTAACTAAAAAATGACAGGGAATGTGACGCTGAGGACGCTGTTCAGCATAAATTCGCCATATCAATGTCTGCTAATCCAATATTTGTAAAAAGATGCATTTGCAATCAACACTAATTTATCTAATAAATACTCATTTGTGACTCGAAAAATGACAATTAAACACATTTATCTAATGAGTAATAATTTGTGACACACGTAAAATGACACCAACACCAACAACTGCTACGAAAATAGTTGTTGTTTTTCATAGGTTGCTACACTTTAATTAATTTTATCTCGACACCAAGAAATTTCCGGACACTGTTTATTAATAAAAAATGTTTCTTTAAGTGTCTATCATTTCTGAAAATTAGGAATAGTTATCCTGTGACACCCTATATACACTGTGGCTCAAAATAAAGTACATTTTTTAACTAAAAATTACTTTTTTGTTTTTAGGGCGCTTTTTTCATGAATACTAAACTACCATATCCTCGATAATACGGCAATATTAGTTTTAGCTAAATTTGAACTGATATGCCCTTTTGACAGGTGAACTATCCAGAATAATTCAGTAAAAACAAAATTCTCCGAATTTCTTGGATTCGCGAAATATAATTTTTTTATTTAAATAATACCAGTTCTTTAACGAACCTTCGCCATAAGCTAAAAAAATGAAATTTGGTGAAAATCAAGACAATATATTTTTAAAACATTCTTGTGCTATTGATTGATTTTTCCAACAGGGATACTACCACAGACATCGTAACAGTCTTATTTGAAATAAAAGATGCTCTAATAGGATTTCTGTCTTAAATTGTATGTCAGCGTCTACCCTACTATTTTGGGTATTTTGAGGTGGCCTTAAATAAAATATTTTTTTAATCTGAAAACCATATTTTTCTAAATATCTTCACGAGAACGAACCTTATTAGCAATAAATTACATCTTTCCCATCGTTTGTATCTTACATTAGCGGTAAGTTTTGTTAGGTGTGTTAAGAATTTGTTTGACGTTTATAAGTGAAAATGTCAATATTAAGCAGTAAGTCATAACTACTCAGATTGTCATGGAATTTGTTGTACGTTTATAAGTTGAATTATCAAATTGGTTAGTCCATAATGCCAGTTTTAAGCAAAGAAGAAGACAGAATTTTAGTTAAATATTACCGTGAAGAATTTAATTATGATGCAAGAAAAATTGTGAACGAATTTCCACAGAAAAATTGGCACATTGGAACTGTAGGAGAATTTTTAAAACATTAAGGGAAAACAATGGGTCTATTGAACATAAAAGGGGAAGAGGAAGGAAGCAAAGCTTGAGAACTAAAGAAAATGTTGATAGGGTAAGGGTTATTATACAAAATTTGCAACCTGCCCAAGCTGTCGGAACTAAGAATATCGCAAAAATAACTAGGATTTCGCGTACGTCAGTTCAAACAATCATTAAAGAAGATTGCCATCTTAAAATATTAAAAAAAAGTGTACTGTCCAACGTAAGAGAAAAAGATTGGAAAGATGTAATTTAATGCTAATATGTTTCGTTCTCGTGAAGATAATTACCTGGAATTCAAGAAGTTTGTCACAGCGGTCCTATTCACCCGAAGACTCAAGAGGCCTACGGGAAACGTCTCCATGTTCGGCCAGGACATCCCATGGAGGATTCCGTGAAATACCTCGGACTCCTCATGGACAAGAAGCTCCTATGGAACCAGCACGTCGAGGACAGAAGAACGAAAGCCCACGGCGTCATCAAGAAGCTCTACCCATTGATGGGAAGAAACAGCGTCCTCACGATCGACAACAAGCTGCTGATCTACAAGGCAGTCATCCGTCCGATGCTCACCTACGCCAGCGAAGCATGGGCCTACGCCGCACCAAGCACGGTAAGACGACTTCAAGTAATGCGAAACAGATGTTTCAGAATCATCACGGATGCACCATGGTACGTCAGAAACGCGCAGCTCCACAGGGACCTCAAGATGCCGACCCTCACGGACTTTATGAAAACCGCCGCAGCCAACCAAGAGAAGGTACTAGCGGCCCACCCGAATCCAGCCATCGCGGGATTATGGGTCTACGACGCCAGCAACACCAGGAGGCACAAGAGGCCGAAGATAGTGTTGTGTTAGAGTTAATATGAACAATCAAATGCCATGTAGTTACACATTCTTTTTATTGTTACATATCTTAAGTTAGTTTAAGCTAGGTAGGAATGAAATGACATGTATATACTATGATTGAATAAAGCAAGGTCCGACGAAGGTATAAGGGGCAATGGTGCCCGACGTACCGCAGTCAAATCGATTAAAAGTAAAAAAAAGTAAGAAGTTTGTGACAATTACACTTTCCAACAAGATGGTGCTTCGTCGCTCACTTCCCGCAGTACAAGGATGTATTTGAATGAAAATTGCCCAGATGATATCGAGCCAGAGATGTGGCCACCTAACTGTCCAGAATTAAATCCTGTTGATTATTCAATTTGGGGAATTTTCGAACAAAATGTGTATCACGGACAACAATTTAAAAGCATCGAGCAGCTCAAAGAAAGATTGCAGTTTGTTTGGAACAATTTTGAACAGGGTACAATAAATAGGTCTATCAATTTATGGCGCAGACGAATACAAAAAGTGGTAAACAATAATGGTGACCACATTCATAATAATTTGCTCTAAATTATAAATTATTTAGCTTTTTATCTTAGTTGTGTTATTTGTTAAAATGTATCTCCCTATTTCAATTAAAAAATAATACTTCGCAAATACGAGAAATTCGGAGAATTTTGTTTTTACTGAAGTATTCGGGTTAGTTCACCTACCACAAGTTCAAATTTAGCTAAAACAGGTTTCATTTACAACAAGCTTAAATGCACCGTTAAAGAAAAAGTCCGGGCCTGTAAATCAATTCCTTATCAGTTAACACCTTATCTACTCTTGCCGTCTTATTGAGGAAAATAAATTGCCCTAAATATATATATATATATATATATATATATATATATATATATATATATATATATATATATATACATATAACATAATAGTGGTCTTTATGGCAATTTTCTATAAACATTGTTATAGTGACACTAAATATATATATATATATATATATATATATATATATATATATATATATATATAAACAACGATTTGGAGGTGGAAGATTACGCCTATACCGTTGATTTGAAAAAATCTTACAACAGATTATTCTAGTCAACATCTTGAAAAAATATTTTTGTATATACAGGACGGCCCATTTTCAAGCACTACGCAAAACTTGTGTCTTTTTTAATGTTATTGACATTTTTATGTACAAAAATTAGTCAATTAAGTCGGCTCCTGTTCCACCATCTTGAAAGACATCGAAGTGACATTTTCGGATTTGTTTTTCCAATGTATCTAGTTTTAACTCCTATGTTCAGATTGCAGACTCCTTACTCTACATATACAGGGCGGTCCATTTTGCTCAATATTATTTTTCTCATTTTTTTAAATGGCACACCCAGTATTTTATTACAAATTTGAATAGCATTTTTTTACGAGCTTTCAATAGATACTAACTTTGTACTAACTAATCCTAAGTGTTGTTGAATTATTTAGTGATAAAGTTGAAAATTGTAAAATTTTGTTACTTTTTTTTGAATTTGTCACAATAGGGCATACAAAATAAATTAAGACAATGTCATAATTCACAGAAAAACAATGAATGAAACAATGCTAATTGCAGTAACAAAATTTTTACAATTTTCAACTTTATCACTAAATAATTCAAAAACAGTTTGGGATAGGTAGTAGAAAGTGAGTATCTATTGAAAGCTCGTAAAAAATGCTACTCAAATCTGTAATGAAATACCGAGTGTGCCATTTAAAAATAATGAGAAAAATAATATTGAGCAAAATGGACCACCCTGTATATGCAAAGAAAAGAGTCTGCAATCTGAATATAGAAGTTAAAACTTGACAGATTGGAAAAACAAATCCCAAAATTTCACTCCGACATCTTTCAAGATGGCGGAACAGGAGTCTACTTAATTGACTAATTATTTTACATAAAACTGTCAATAACTTAGGAACTGTTAGTCACAGAGACCAACAGTGTTTTTGCTCAGCATTTAACAGAGAATTCAAATATATATATATATATATATATATATATATATATATATATATATATATATATGTATGTGTTCCATTAAAAAAAAACAAGTTTAGTGTAGTGCTTGAAAATGGGCCATCCTATATATACAAAAATATTTTTACAAGATGCTCCTCGTTGTTGACAACAATAAACTGTTATAAGATTTTTTTAAATCAACAGTGTAGGTGTAATCTTCCACCCCCAAATCTTTGGGACAACATATATATATATATATATATATATATATATATATATATATATATATATATAGGGTGTTCAGAAAGGTGGGTCATAACTGCTAGGACATATAGAGGGACTCAAAATAACCCAAGTCTTCATTTGAATTTTTTTCCTAACTGCCTTGGTTATGGAGTTATGCCTTCAAAGTCAGAAGTTAAAAATTGAATTTCATTGATAATTTTTAAACCGCTTCTTTCATTACCATGACTACCTCATAGAAAGGCATTTTTTGACACTTAACTGGAATTCATGATACCTTTATTGTATAGGTAAAGTCAAAATTAAGATTCTAAATTAACACAATTTTTGACAGTATTGATAATTTTGGAATTTTACTATAGTAGTTTCATTCCCCTATCATTTAGCAACAAAAAACGTACTCTTGTGCAAAATCGATATCTCTTACCGTTTTCGAGAAAAATGCATTTTAGTGAATCCATGTAAATTGCAAATTAAGTCAAAACAAAAAAATTTACTATCATTCTGCTAAGTTCAATAGAATTTGAAAATGAATACTAAACGAAAAAATATTGAAATAGTAAACTGCTTTTCCTGAACATTTGCATTTTTGAGTTAGGTATACTTATTGCAAACTTGCACTAAAGCGGCTAACTAATGTCTTCAATATTATTATAAACAACACAATAAAAATAAAGCAACGAAAAATAACTGGGATTGCACTAAATGCCTAAGAAAATTGTTCAATATGAGCACCTCATTTCACTACACATTTTCTAAAATTACTTAAGGTATGCTGCTGTACTCGAAACAGCATGTTTGGATCATATCTAATAACGTCACATTTTGTTAATACCCTGTCTAAAAGTTCCTCTCTGCTATTAACAGGTGTTGAATATACCAATCCTTTCAGGTGGCCCCACAAGACAAAATCTAAAGGATTAAGGTCGGGAGACCGAGGTGGCCATGAGACGGGACCGCGTCGGCCTATCCATTGATCTGGAAATGCGTTATTTAGATAGTCTCTCGCATTTCTACTAAAGTGGGGGGGCGCACCATCATGCATAAACCACATGCCGTGTCTAGTGTTCAACTGCACATCGTCCAGGAACAAATTTAGATGTTCTTCTAAAAAATTGCGATATTTTGCTCGTGTTAACGTTCCATCAATTACACACGGGCCTACTAAGTTGGTATTAATTATTCCCATCCACACGTTTATTAAAAATCTGTTTTTATGTTTTGCTTGTATGATGGCGTGTGGATTCTCATCGCACCAGATATGCAAATTATGAGAATTAATAATTCTATCCCGTATGAATCCAGCTTCATCAGTAAAAAGTACCTTGCTAATAAATTCAGGTGTTTGTTCTTGTTTTAGAAAAAACAACCTCGAAAATGCTACGCGGGGAGGGTAATCCATTTCAGACATTGCATGCACTTTTGGCAGATGATGGGGATATAATAATTGCTCTTGCAGGATATTATGAATTGTAGATTTTGAAATATTTGTTTCCATAGCAACCCGTTCCTCAGCACTAGACCTTCCATTATGGTGCTTGGTTTTAAATGATCCTACGAAGTACATTGTAAAGTAAGGGAGATTTAATTGTGATAGAGCTTAATTTCCTATGAAGTCTTATAAAAGTTCTACGATTTAGGAGCCTCCTATTAGGAAAGCGATAGGCATAAAGTCGAACTGCTAAAGAAGCATTTCCTTCTGACAAACCATACATTAAATGCATGTCTGCACACTCCTCATTAGTAAATGCCTCCATATCTCTACTACAGTTTTAGCGGTATTCACTTTTTTCGGTTTTTATTAACCGATTACACCAACAATCAACAATGACAGTCATTTCCATAACAACAGAGAAACGTCACTTACAAAATGTTTATAGATTGTTTGTTTATTTAGAATTTACGTTTTAAATAAAATAGTACTTTCGAAACCGTTCGAAACTTAATTTTGACTTTACCAGTACAATGAATTCCAGTTAAGTGTCAAAAAATGCCTTTCTATGAGGTAGTTAGGGTGTCTAAATTTCATAGTAATGAAAGAAGCGGTTTGAAAATTATCATTGAAATTCAATTTTTTACTTCTGACTTTGAAGGTCGATAACTACATAACGAAGACAAATAGGAAAACAAACTAGTGTTATTTTGAGCCCCTCTATACGTTCTAGCAGTTTTCACCACACCTTTCTGGCCATCTTGTGTGTGTGCGTTATATAATTATATATATATATATATATATATATATATATATATATATATATATATATATATATATATATATATATATATATATATATATATATATATATATATATATATAGTGTGTCCCGGATTGATTGAACGACTCTGTAAAAGGCAAAAAAATTTTATTTGAAATTTGAGCTTCTGGGGTCCCACCCTGCTTGGTTTGAAACTAATTTGTGACAGAATTTTGGTTTCAAACAATCACGTGTGCTTTGGAAATTTTGAAAAAAATGATTTTTCACTCCAGCAAAATTCCTTTTCTGTAAGAGATACGACAACAAAATTTGTTATGCATTATGGTGTCAATTTTCACAGTAACCAGATTAGTTTGAAATTTTCGGTTGTTAAACGTTTATGTCAAGTTACAAGAGAATAGTGTGAAGTGTCAAATCACTACTTTAATAATAAATAGCGTTAAAACAAACTGAATAGTACCACTTGTGTCCCTTTTACTGTTATTTTATTCTGTAATAGTCAGAAATGATGACAACAGAACAAAAAATTTATTTAATTCAGTGTTACAGTATTGTTGAGAGATCGATTTCTTCTGTAATTAACCTTTTTAATGAAAAATATTCTGATGCAAAAGTACAAAAATATGTGAGTTGGCTAATAAAAAAGTTTTTGCAAACCGGAAGTGTAAATAATTTTAAAAAACAAATGAAAGCTCTGTATGAAAATGATGCAGCAACATTGATAGAATTAAATTCGGTAGAAAACGATCCAAAAATGTCATTGAGAAAGCGAAGTAACAATTCAGGTATAAGCGGAGCACATTTGCAAAGAATTTATACAAAGTTGTAACATCCATGCACTTAAAGCACAATTTCTTCATACGCTAGAAGATGGTAATGAAGGTAAAAGATTAGATTTTTGCTTGTTTCACAACAATTGGCGTCCCTTCGCCTCAGAATTGTAGATTTTGAAGCGAAAAAATCCACATTACCAAATTAATTCCAGAAGGCAATACTTTAGAAAAACAAATGTATGGTGTTCAGTTTCATGTAGACTTATTCGGCCATTGGATATTGAAGGAAACCTTAATCATCATGTATTCTTGAACAGTTTGTTGATGAACTTCCTTTACAAATACGCCAGACCATTCATTTTCTGCATGACGGCGCCCTACCCATTCTACTGGTCTTGTTTCCAGGTGGTTAAATGAATAGTTTGGCGAAAGATGGATTGGGAGAAACAGGATGAGATTTTTGTTGCCTCCAAGGTCACCTGATCTTACTATTATGGATTTTTTGTGTGGTGTAGATTAATACAATTAGTTTACGCTGAAAGAATTCCAAATGATGTTGAAGAGTTAAAAAATAGGATTCAAAACGCTACCGCAACAATTACCTTGTAACAGATACAAAATTCTTATAATGAATTACGTATTGAACATTGTGCAAACTTACGAGGTGTCATAAGTCACATTAGATAAGTAATTTTGCTTAATTGCTTTGTTATTGTGGAAGGATGATTATCCAACAATAAAAAGAAAGTTTCCTTCATTTTCCACAGTGGTCTGTTTCATGAGATCTGCGATGGGAAATGTACATTACCGTATTTTCAATTCTGATCAAATTTCGTTAATAACATGAAAAATTTAAAAAAAAAAGTTGGCCTAGAGACTTGAAATTTTGCATTCATATGTAGTTTTTCATTCTGAACAAATTTTTTAGTAATATTTTGTCGTATCTCTAACAAAAAAGAACTTTGGCTAGTGTGAAAATCATTTTTTCCGAAAAGATTCGCAAAAATTTAGTTGCTGATTCTACATGAAAAATGAGTGTGACAAGTTCCTACAACACTTTTTCGAAAACTCAAAAATAACGGATCTACAGGGCGTCAAAGTTAGATTTAAAATTTTTTTTTTTAAATAACTTTTTTGTTGGTAACCCGGTTGTTTTAAAATTTGGTACACTTATTAATTATGATCTTTTGTATTATCGGTCAAAAGTTGACATTTGTCCCTTATTACTAAGGGGATGAACTCAACCTTTCCATCTACTTAATAACCTATAACTTTTTGATTTTTCAGTTTTTGTTGTGTACAGTTTCAAAAAATAAAATGGCGCTTAAAATTACGCAAAAAAGGTTTACTTGTTACATCTCTCTAAAATAAGCCGTTTTCGAGAAAACCTGCTCTGAAAATTGTCTTGCACGCTGTGAACAACAACGCACGTTAAATTATTTTCAATGTTTTAACACGGCGTGCTGCGGAAACAAGTGATATGGTTTCTATGGCAACGAGGACACATGTAAAAGCAATTTTGGCACATTGTAAAGTGTAAGAATGAGTGTTAAAATGTTTTGTCAGTAATAAAATGTTTGAACTCACCCTGTAGATCCGTTATTTTGGATTTTGTATCAGTTTTAGTGCATGAGACGAAAGAGCATATAAAAACACAAAAAAAAAAGGTTTACTTAATGCATACCTCAATTGTAATTTTACGAGTTTCAAAACCGAAGAAGATGAAATAATGTTAATTATTCAAATATTGAATTACGTGATATGCATATGCAAATTTCGCGACTTTTGACAGTTATCACATGATCGGTCTATTTACAACACAAGTCATATCACGTGACACCAAAAGTCGCGAGACTCGTCCACGTGAGTATCCAGCTTTAAACAAGGATGAATGTCAAATTTTGAGTCTTTATAAAAAAAAGTGTGTTAAAACGTTGAAAATAATTTAAAGTGCGTTATTGTTCACAGCGTGCAAGACAATTTTAAAAGCAGATTTTCTCGAAAACGGCTTATTTTAGAGAGATGTAACAAGTAAACCTTTTTTGCGTAATTTTAAGCGCACTTTTATCTTTTGAAACTGTACGCAACAAAAACCGAAAAACCAAAAAGTTATAGGTTATTAAGTAGATGGGAAGGTTGAGTTCATCCCCTTAGCAATGAGGGACAAATGTCAACTTTTGAACGATAATACAAAAAATCACAAGTAAGAAGTGTACCAAAGTTTAAGGCAACCGGATTACCAATAAAAAAGTTATAACAAAAAAATTATTTTTTAATTCTAACTTTGACGCCCTGTAGATCCGTTATTTTTGAGTTTTCGAAAAAGTGTATAGAATTGTCACACTCATTTTTCTTGTAGAATCAGCAATAAATTTTTATATTTTCCGACATTATATATATATATATATATATATATATATATATATATATATATATATATATATATATATATATATATATAATATATATATATATATATATATATATATATATATATATCAGTGTCCCATAATTGGCGTAAAGATTCTAACAAAGCAATTTTCAAAACAGGTTTTCTATCAATTTTTGGGCTGGAATTGTTGGAAGTAATACTACGATACGCCAAAATCATTTTCAATTACTTCGTGCCTCCCAAGTTATACGACGTCGAGTTAGAACGTGTTCAGAACAAAAAAAGAAAACGTAATCGAGCAACTATTGTCATAGGTACATTATTAAGTAACGACTAAGAAAATAAAACATTGTGTAATCAGCGTTTTCTTATTACATACGTAGTTTACTTTGTAGTTCATTAAATTTCTATTTTTATGCATGTATGTTTGAAGCTACTGCAACTATTCATTTATTAAACAATTTTTATGTATGCATCTACATACTTATTACGTGGGTGATTAAATCCCAGGACTGACATACAAATAGCCCCGCCAATGCCATGTGGCTTTTGTTTTTCGGTAGTACGAACTTTTAAACTACACTTGTAAAAATTTGGTGACATTCGGTTCAATAGTTGTCGAGATATTGAAGGTTAAGTGACGCTTCATGTGTTTTTGTTTAAATAATGGATAAAAATGAGTTTCGTACGTTAATCAAACACTGTTTTTTAATGGGGAAAAATACCGTTCAAGCTCTGTAATGACTGGAAAAGTGTTACCGAGATGGTATGCGTATTTTAAACGCGGTCGAACAACCACCGTAAAATATTGAGAATTCCTCGGGTATGTCCGTAAGGTGTATGTCTGTGCAGATAGTTTCCTACCTCGCTTGTCTGAAAGATGTACGCCTGTTCAGTCTAGCATCCTTCTAATTAACCAAAGGGTGTATGCCCGTTTGATAAATTAACCTATCCCGTCGCCACGTACCTCAAATACACGGTGGTTAAATGAATAGTTTGGCGAAAGATGGATTGAGAGAAACAGGATGAGATTTTGTTGCCTCCAAGGTCACCTGATCTTACTATTATGGATTTTTTTGTGTGGTGTAGATTAATACAATTAGTTTACGCTGAAAGAATTCCAAATGATGTTGAAGAGTTAAAAAATAGGATTCAAAACGCTACCGCAACAATTACCTTGTAACAGATACAAAATTCTTATAATGAATTACGTATTGAACATTGTGCAAACTTACGAGGTGTCATAAGTCACATTAGATAAGTAATTTTGCTTAATTGCTTTGTTATTGTGGAAGGATGATTATCCAACAATAAAAAGAAAGTTTCCTTCATTTTCCACAGTGGTCTGTTTCATGAGATCTGCGATGGGAAATGTACATTAACGTATTTTCAATTCTGATCAAATTTCGTTAATAACATGAAAAAATTTAAAAAAATAAAAGTTGGCCTAGAGACTTGAAATTTTGCATTCATATGTAGTTTTTCATTCTGAACAAATTTTTTAGTAATATTTTGTCGTATCTCTAACAAAAAAAGAACTTTGGCTAGTGTGAAAAATCATTTTTTTCCGTAAAAGATTCGCAAAAAATTTAGTTGCTGATTCTACATGAAAAATGAGTGTGACAAGTTCCTACAACACTTTTTCGAAAACTCAAAAATAACGGATCTACAGGGCGTCAAAGTTAGATTTAAAATTTTTTTTAAATAACTTTTTTGTTGGTAACCCGGTTGTTTTAAAATTTGGTACACTTATTAATTATGATCTTTTGTATTATCGGTCAAAAGTTGACATTTGTCCCTTATTACTAAGGGGATGAACTCAACCTTTCCATCTACTTAATAACCTATAACTTTTTGATTTTTCAGTTTTTGTTGTGTACAGTTTCAAAAAATAAAATGGCGCTTAAAATTACGCAAAAAAGGTTTACTTGTTACATCTCTCTAAAATAAGCCGTTTTCGAGAAAACCTGCTCTGAAAATTGTCTTGCACGCTGTGAACAACAACGCACGTTAAATTATTTTCAATGTTTTAACACGGCGTGCTGCGGAAACAAGTGATATGGTTTCTATGGCAACGAGGACACATGTAAAAGCAATTTTGGCACATTGTAAAGTGTAAGAATGAGTGTTAAAATGTTTTGTCAGTAATAAAATGTTTGAACTCACCCTGTAGATCCGTTATTTTGGATTTTGTATCAGTTTTAGTGCATGAGACGAAAGAGCATATAAAAACACAAAAAAAAGGTTTACTTAATGCATACCTCAATTGTAATTTTACGAGTTTCAAAACCGAAGAAGATGAAATAATGTTAATTATTCAAATATTGAATTACGTGATATGCATATGCAAATTTCGCGACTTTTGACAGTTACCACATGATCGGTCTATTTACAACACAAGTCATATCACGTGACACCAAAAGTCGCGAGACTCGTCCACGTGAGTATCCAGCTTTAAACAAGGATGAATGTCAAAATTTGAGTCTTTATAAAAAAAAGTGTGTTAAAACGTTGAAAATAATTTAAAGTGCGTTATTGTTCACAGCGTGCAAGACAATTTTAAAAGCAGATTTTCTCGAAAACGGCTTATTTTAGAGAGATGTAACAAGTAAACCTTTTTTGCGTAATTTTAAGCGCACTTTTATCTTTTGAAACTGTACGCAACAAAAACCGAAAAACCAAAAGTTATAGGTTATTAAGTAGATGGGAAGGTTGAGTTCATTCCCTTAACGATAATACAAAAATCACAAGTAAGAAGTGTACCAAAGTTTAAGGCAACCGGATTACCAATAAAAAGTTATAACAAAAAATTATTTTTTAATTCTAACTTTGACGCCCTGTAGATCCGTTATTTTGAAAAAAAAAATATTTATTGATTTTGATTTACTGTAGTAATTAACCCCCGCTTTACATAAATAATTTAATTACCCAAATACATAGTGTTAAGGAGTTAATTATTAGATATCAGATTACATTTTTGAATGACAAAATAATACTTGAGTTCTTTTATTCCAATCCACAGAAGTAAAAAAACACGCCAAGAAACTTCATTGCCAGCTACGGAAGCCGACCAACGCGTCTAACCAGTCCAGGTAGTGGTTACCTGAGGGACCCGTCTGTCCGTTTTTTTATTGTTTTTATTTGTTACTTTTCGATTTATTATTTGGTTTATTTTATTTAGAATTAATTTTATTTTCTATACAAAGTAGGTTAAGTATATTTAGCTAGATGTGGATAAATTGGGAATAAAGGATAATTAAAACGAATTAGAGTGTTTGTCAAAATAAGGTAGTTGTCGCAATTATTCTCCGAACCTATACCCTTCTCTAAGCTACAACCGGGCAAACTAAAATAGCTAAAGTAAAGGGAGCTTTTACATTGTCTGTGAGTAATCTACAACCATTCTCTTCTTGTGATTGTCACATTTGGTTACAATTACCTGTGCTCTCCATGGAGACAACAATATCTGCACATAAATTAGGTAATATATGTATATATATATATATATATATATATATATATATATATATATATATATACACCTCGAAATTAGGATATGTGTTGTTTTGTAGTTGTATGTCTGCGAACACGTAGCCAACAATAGCAGATTTGAATTTAGTAGATGCCAATTGATATGCTTCCGCTACTGGAGATCAAGTTTAATTTAAGTCGTTCACATAAATATTTGCTCATATACGTTTCGGAACTGCCAGCATCCATTAATGCATCTGCGTCGGTATTGTTTACTTTGATTCTAACCAGAGATATTTTTAGGCATTTAGGAGCTGCTATTAACTTAACGTACTCTTCGTACTGCTTCGAACTACTAAGGTCATCAGGGGTAACCGCTGTTTTACCAAGAGAATGTACCAATCCACAAGTCTTTGAAAACGATGGTGAAATTGAACGATTTACGATACGAATTGCTTCCACGTCCCCCATATTCACCAAATCTGGCCCCATCTAACTTCTACCTGTTCAAAAATCTCAAAAAGATGCTCCAGGAGAAAAGATTTGGCTCCGATGATGAGGTTATAGCCGTAACTGAAGTTTATTTTAAGTCCAAAGACAAATCGTTCTATAAGAAAAGCATCGAAAGTTTAGAAAAACGTTGGAATAATTGTATCGCTATAGAAGGTGACTATGTTGATGAATAAAGTCGAATTTTGCAAAAAATGTGTTTGTACCATAGTTAGGCCCGGGTTTTAATGACTCATGTGATATTACCTAAGTTTTCGATGTACAACGGATGTCCGGTTACTAAGGCACATTTGTGAATTACAGACAGACTACTTTATACAGGGTGTTAAAAAAAAAGTGACCCTGTTGCTAGGATAGGTAGAACACTGAAAAATAAGTTGGTTTTGCTTAGTAAAAAATTTTCGAAACAGCATCCGTATTCAAGATACAGAGTTTTAAAAAAAATTGTTATACCCATTTTTTACGATTGTCGAAATTCCTGGCAACATTGTAATAAAATTTTGTTTATGTATATGTTTTTATATCTGGCTGTTACACTGCCAGTTACACGGTTCGTAACGAGTAGTTTCAAACGTAACTATTTGAGGTTAGATTTATTAGTCCAAATTTTAACTGAACTAAAACATCATTCAATTTTACACCAAAAAGGTACTATTGGTAAAACTCGGAATATTTTGATTTGAAAATGATGAAGTAATAACTGAAGCTGGTATAAAGTAAGTATTCTTATTAAAAACCAAAAACAATAACAATATTCTAAGGCTAAAGTTATTAATTAAAAAAAGAATCCTTGACGCGACAAGGAATATTTAACTCTCATAATGCACACTACTCGTATGATGAGAATCCACATGTGAAAAGGGTATCACATTACCAACACTTGTTTAAAGTTAATGTTTAGGCAGCAACTTTAGGTAACAAATTAATTGGTTTAGAAAATCATTTATTCGAGATATTAGAAGATTTAACGCTAAACGAGCGAAGATCTCTATTTTTTATGCATGATGGAGCTCCCCCGCACTTTGATAGGTGTCGTAATTGGTTGAGTAACCATTATCCGAATCGATGGATTGGTAGAGGTGCAGAAGCTCGGATCCATTGGCCTCCACGGTCATGCGATTTCAATTCTTTGGACTACACAGTTTAGTCATATCTTAAGGAAAAAGTACTTGCTACAGAGGTAAATTCACGTCAAGGGTTGCAAGACAGAATTGAACAATGACTTCATAGCTGATCCTCAACCGGAAGATTAATGCATTCTTTAGAAAAAAGTATAGATTTGTGTATTCGCGAAAACGGAGGACATTTTGAACACTTACTCTAACTAATTGAATATTTCATGTTTTTAGTCAAATTTATTTTAATTTTCTTCGTTTCCTTTAGCCTTAGAATAATGTTATTGTTTTTGGTTTTTAATAAGAATACCTACTTTGTACCAGATTCAGTTATTACTTCATCATTTTCAAAACAAAATATTCCGAAAACGGTACACAGTATCGAGTTTTACCAATAATACCATTTGGTGTAAAATTGAATGGTGTTTGGGTTCATTTAAAATTTGGACTAGGAAATCTAACCTCAAAAAAGTTATGTAAAACTACTCGGTACGAACCACCATGTAATTAGGACCTTCTATGAAAGCCATATATAAAACCAAATTCATGGGATGTGTCAGCTTCCAAAACATCTTCATACAAAATTTTATTACAATGTATCTTGAACACGGATGCCATTTCGAAAATTATTGAATAAGCAAACCCCACTGATTTTTAAGTGTTCTGTCTATCCTAGCAACAGGGCCAACTTTTTTGAAACACCCTATATATAAACATACACTATGTATGATTTATTTGTTTTCTGGGCCAATTTGAAAATATGAATTATCACAATGCTCGATTTGGTAACATAACCTTTGAATTGATTTTACTCAAAAACGGTGTATACTAGCAAAGTGAAACAATAATACCTTTTTTCTTGAGGAAAGTCAAAACTTTATTAAATTTGAGGTTGTAATAGTAAAAAAAAAAACTGCACATAAAATAGTTAGGTTATTTTTTACTTTACCCCCTCACAATTTCAGACGTTCCTGATCGAAAAAACATATTTTTGATCAGAAAATCTGTTTTATCACTTAAATTTTAGAGTATATGCCAAATTTTAGACTTTTACTCCAAATGATTGGGTAAATATTAAAAATCCCTTAAAAATCCGCCTTTGGGGTGCTCTTAGGAAGAATTTGTTGACACATGTTTATTAAACATTTTTTATTTATTTTAAGCCGTAGAATGCACTGTTAAAACCTTTTACGCTAATTATGGGACACATATACATATATTTGTTAATTTTTCTAGTTCTATTAGTCTATTAACATAAAAATTTCGACCATTTTATAAACAACACTGAAATCAACGTTTTATCTTCTATTATACATTTTAGATCTTTCATTGAAATAGTACTCACCCTGAAAAAACAAAAGAAAACTTCGTAAACCGTGTCGTAGCAATAATTCAAATGCATAGTATAAAGTATGGCATATGTTCAAATACCTCATAATTTCGGAATAGTTTCGATCTCTAAAACATAAGTTAAAACATGAGTATGTAAATCTATTAACGTATTCACCTGTTTTGCTTATTTTGTTCTTGATATAATTTCATAGTCATAAAAATTTTTCCTTTAGTTAACATACTACAATTTCCTGTTAGAACTTTGTGTTGCATTAAAATTCTAGTGTATTTTTCTAGAACCTGTAAAAGAAGAGCTTAATAAGTTTCCAAATGTAATACCAATGTCAAACTTTATTAGTTTTTGTGAACCTTCTAAATCCACTTAATTCTAACCGCGGGGCTAACTTGAACCATTTTACCACAAGTATTACGGGACGTCCACAAGAATTTGTCCACGTTGTTAACAAATATTTTAGCACATTCTTAGTATTCGATAAGTGAACTAAATATTTTCTTTAAAAATTTTTCAACACTTCAATAAAAAAATTCTATCTATGAAATTCAAATTCTGGACCGATAAACACTTTGTTTCTACGTAATTCTGAAGTCACCATCTTAAAACAATGCGTGGAGTTCAAAAATTAATACTTAGTTACCTTATTTAACTGTACTATTACGAGTTTTCCAAATTCAACGTCTCTTTATTGGCTGCAAGTATATTGATAACATGTAAACAATATTTATACTGCTGCCAAAAATGTAATGGTACCCATAATTTGTCCAGAATGGTAAAAACTAGTTAATACTAAAATATAATAATAATGTGGTCCCAATTTCATGACTCCTTCCGGGCTCACTTATAAACAATTTAACATCCTAAAACAACCTTAGTGGGGAATTCATTATTTATCTAATATACAATGTATATAAACCTTATGAAAATGTACACTTTCACCATTATCACACATAATAAAATACTTATTTATAAAAATTTTTCAACTTTGACAAAATTGTTTACATCTTTAACAATTTTAACAAGTATTACTACTGATGAAGATAACTGTAAGTGTTATCGAAACGTTTAGATTGTATAATATAAAATACACCATTAAAAAACCCAAAAAAGATAAGTATTTTATTATATACACCTTGTTTACGGAATAAATAAGAACATAATTTAATTTCATCACATCATAAACCTTCTTACACCTTAGTTGAGTTGATCGCTTTATTTGCAGTTTTTGTGTTTATAACGCGACGTTTCGGAAGTGGCCTTTGCTTACGCCATCAGACTTAGTCCTGAGAAAGATTGATTTCGCACTAATTTACTATTATTATTTTCCTCAACCTTGAGCTTGACCACTCTCCGATTCGAACATGGTACTTTTTACTTACTAGCCTGATACCTTAACCGCTGAGCCACTGACTAATCCATTATATATTCTTTAGAACTTATATACTGGGTCTAAATCAAATAAGGGCCACCCCTGTACCTTTTGAACGGATCGTTAGATTTTGTTCAAATTTTGAAAGGTTTATATTACTGCCAGTTTGGGATGTTTTACATAAAGAAAGCAATATGGCCGACTTCCGGTTTCACCGGAAATGACAAACACTAAAAATTGAAATAGAACACCCTGTATATTTTTACATATTTGGATTCTACGGCTTTAAATACATAGTTCATCTGTCAAATGTCAACTCAGACGCCATTTTAATTTTATTTTTTTTAATATTTCTTTAATTTTAGATCGTTATGACGTCAAGCAAATTATAGTTAATTGACGTAGAATTACCCCCACAATATTATTTTTCCTAATAATTAATTTTTGTGAAGTTTGTTAACGATTAAATTTAAACATTACGGTTTTTAACTGAAACTTACTTTTCCCAATAGAAACATACACGGGCCACCATGTACATTAAATATTTCTTTCAAGTATCAGTAAAACGATATACATCGTAATTTCCTTAGTTCCTTACTAAAGCAGTAATCGCGTTTTAACACTACTACACTATTAAAGGAATTGCTGCATACAATGGGTTTTCAGATGAAGTGGTTATGATTACAAATAGGAAACACATAGGATGAGGGTTAAGAACGTAACTACATTAGGTAACGCTAGAGAACAAATAGGAACAAAGTATGTAAAGTTACCAAACTATCCTGTTTATACAAAAGGTCTATCTAAAATCTTTTCCAAAATTAATTTGAACACAATCGCTACTTAAGATAATAGTTTGCAAACTCTTTTAGGCAACCCAAAAGATAAAGTGGATAACCAGGATAGGTCGGGAATTTATAAAATTAGTTTTAAAAACTGTGATAAATATATGTGAGGCACACTAAACGACCTATCAAAATTCGTTTTAAAGAACATTTAGCTCACATAAAATACAAATGTTGGGACAAGTCTGCCGTAGCCCTACATATGTTTGATAAAAATCATGTAGTTGATAAGGTATCATTAATCAAACATGTCTGTAATAAGCACTGAACTTAATTGTTATGAAAGTAACAAATTCTAATGAATAATGATAATGAAGGACCTTTAGGCTATTCAGAACTCATTAAACTTTCATAACTTTCACTTTCGCCAGATAAGCAACGCTGATGATATATGTTAGAAATTTTTTTAGTTCACCCTAGTCGACCGCTGATGATGACAGCGTAGCTATCGAAACGCGTTCGGTGTTTTTTAATTTTGTGTATTTTGTTTGTTACAGATCCTGCCATAGTTCCAGTGTTCCAGATTTTTCAAGTTAGATGGCTTCCCTCAAAGTTGAGGAACAGGTATTTCAAAATTAAGACTAAGATATTTTTAACTAATATGCTGGTAAAAAGTCGCTTGAATTTGCCAAGCGGAAATGGTTAAATTTAGAAATTAAATGTCATTATTCAAAACTAACAAAGTTAGAATTAGAAGCCTATGACTTACATTTAAAACTGGTAACAGGTTTAAATGCTAATGAATTTGATAAGTGGATTACTTTTTTACATCACTTGGATGAGGTCATTGATCATAAAGTTATTGCTAAAAGATTTATACATCAGAAGAAATTGTCAAAATTATGTAGATCCAACAAACAAGTCAAGCAAAATGGTAATGCCACAAACGAAAATATCGTTATTAACAAATCATCTGAAACGTTTAACAAAGAAGAAATAGATTTGTTAAATAAAGGTTTGAAATATAATCTTAATTTTAACAAACCTCCGTTGGATAAAATCATAGTAGGCATAGAAAGTACGATTAAATCATTGGATGAAAATTGCAAAAAGTACGTTAGACAAGCACAAATTTCGGAAAATGTCCAACAGGGGACAAAATTGAATTTAAATCATTCAGAAGTTCGAATTGTTAAAGATCTCAAAAGTAAAAATTGTTTTTATCTCAAAGCAGATAAAGGCAATCAAGTAGTCATTTTAAACAAAGAGGATTATTTTGCTTCAGTCAAAAAAGCTCTTAGATTCACGTTCTTATTTAGTAATTACCAAAGATCATCTTCCTAAAATGATTACTTCAACTAGGAAGGTTTATTAGCATGTAAAAAAAGAGTTGTAGATGACTCGCTTAGGTTTTGGCTAACGGTTTCCAATCCGGTGCTTCCTAGAATGTATTGCTTGCCTAAGATTCATAAACCAGGTAATGCTATGCGACCCATTGTTTCTGGTATTAAATCACCTACTTATCTGCTGTCCAAATGGTTATCTAGTAAATTTCATAACCTCTCCTACCAACAGCCCAACTTTAGTGTAGCAAATTCGTATGAATTTTTGATAAAATTAAAAACATTGAACTTACAGAAAATGAAATTTTGGTCTCATTCGACGTTAGTTCACTGTTTCCGAGCGTTCCGATAAATCAAACCTTAGTTTATTTAGAAGATGTTTTAAAACAAAACCATTTGGACGATAGAAAAGCAGAAGATTTTCTTGAATTAACAGATTTGTGTATGAAACAAACCTTTTTCAAAATTAACCATCAATTTTTCCAACAAGAACATGGTAAGGCAATGGGCAATAAGCTTATCTCCGTTTATACGCAATTTATTCATGGGTAAAGCAGTAATTTTTAATTTTCTAATTTTTATTAACACAATATGTTCCTGAAGCCGACTTGACAAACATCTACTTCTGTATTTTCACTAATAACATATTTATCTTCGTGATTCATTTTCGTAAGTTGAATGACGTCGTTTGGGATGATTTCTATCGGAAAATCGTTCGGCATACAACAATGCCGCCTAAGCGGATTTTTTTCTGCACTCTCCGTATATCAACAGCATGTAAACTTTCTCATTTTGAGAATAACGGAATAAATTTGCTATTTGGAACATAAAAACTAATTAATCATTACCGACACTTGTAGAGATATTGTAAACAACTGGACTAACAAAATGACATTTTTGGCTGTCAACGTATTCCAAATAAATGACGATCACCCATAAACGCTAATGACGTAAAGTCAATATCATAGATTCCTCTAATTTTTGTCAAAATCTAATATTTATGCCTTTTATATCACAAAAGAAAGTTTTAGACATGATAGGTAGATAAATAACGCACTTGTAGTCTTTCCAGCTAAATTTGTCAACTCTGGATAATCTAAAATATAGGGTAGAGAAGCATCTAACAGTATAACACCAGAAATGTTCACAATGTACATTAATCCTATTAAAAGAGTACACTGCTGTTTGGAAGAAGGTGGTGGCCATTTTGAACACAATTAATTAAAGATAAAATCCAGTATTGTAAGTATGTCTGTGTACTCTTTCCATCTAAATTATTAGAATATGTTTTTTTTTAATTAAAACAAAACTCTTATACATTACTTAGACAAGAGTCGGGTTCAGGAGCATGTTGTTTAATAAAAATTAGAAAATTAAAAATTACTGCTTTATTCAGGAACTAAATATACTATGTATATCATTTTACTGGTACTTGAAAGAGCTATTTGATATACAGGGTGGCCCATTATTTTTAAATTTAATCCTTGAAAAAGTTCACAAAAATCAATTATTAGGAATATAGCATCTAGAAGTAAAAAAATATTAAAAAAAAAATTGAGTTAACATTTTACAGATGAACTGTATGTATTTGAAGCCGTAGAATCCAAATATGTAAAAATATAGGTGTTCCATTTAAATTTTCAGTGAAACCGGAAGTCGGCCATATTGATTTTTTATGTAAAAATCCCAAACTGGCTGTAATATAACCCACAAAAATTTAAACTACATCTAACGACCCGTTCAAAGAGCTTAGATGCAATACACCTGCGCAATAGGTTAATGTGCAACCATACATATACAAAAAAAATCATAATAAAAGAATTCGACTCAAGTCCGGAACCAGAGCTTCAGACCTGATTACGCTATAAAAACAAAAACTGTGGAAATAGGCCAATCAACTAATATGAGACCACAGTTATAAAACACTTATAAAATACACCTGATTAAACTTTAACCCAAAATATCTTTAAAACTAGAACTATATTTGTGTTTTTACATTTTTCATATTTCACAAATTTGTTTTAACATCTCAAGTTGTTCTTAAAGATATTACCATTTACTGGGGACGATAACTACAATTATTATCGAAACGTTTCAATTTATATAAAAGATAAATAAAGAAAATACACGATTTAATTACTCAAAAGATATGTATTTATAGTATTTGAAGATGAACGCTTATAATTCTGAATAAAACATTTACTATTAATAATACCTATTTCAGCAAAGTAATAAGTTAATGTAAATATTAGAAAGTAAACATTTATAATAATCGTAAATATATCAAATTCTGAATCTACTGTTGGAAGCTTTGTAAAAGAATTGATCAGAATGTGACAATTTAAAATAAGAACTTTATGTCTATCAATTTCCTTTCAAAAGTTACTTCTTCTATTGTATTTCATTTTAAAATAAATTATTAATACACTTCCAACAAATGAAAAAATGTAAAAATTGTAGTAGTATTCCAAACTTGTGCCTTGTTTTATAATATTACTATAACAGTTTGATTTTAAACATTTGAAATGAAATGGACTATACATAGCTTGCCCTCAGCAAACTTGGAATTATAAAGAACTCAAAAATGTTCATAATTTTGATAATGTTTTGATCATTTTCCATGAGATACCATTACGGAATATTAAACATTCCTACTCTAGTTTTAAATGCTGTATATAAATCCACTTTAAAAAACCTAAAGTTTACAAAAATTTTCACAATTTCCACTGCCTATTTTGACTATGTTCCCGTTGTTGGATTAGAAAATTTGAAATGGTAAAGTCACAAATCTCATTAAGCTTATCCTGGATCTAAAGTCAAAATTCCAAAGTTTGATAAACATTGGGACACTCACAATCGCATAGATTGAATTCATATACCCAAGGAAGTGCCTTTTGTGCTATTTTTACGCTAAAGGGAAAATGCGAATAAAACATTTTTTTAGTAATTATTTTTCGAGTTACAACCCAAACATACATTTTTTTAAATGGTAATTATAGGTGGTTATGGACTCATTCGATGGCTTATTTTTTTCTGATTTCAAAAATGTATAGCTTTGTATGTTTAATATTATTAGTTTACTCACAATTTAAAAAAAATAATTATAATATTTATTAAACAAATTAAAGCGTGCCGTGAACATTTAAATATCAAAATAAGCTCATATTCTACTGTGGAAACAAGAAATAATGTACTACATTATCAAAACAAAAAAGTTCTAAATAAATTTAACTTACAACGAAGAGTAACAGCAAAAAATATAAACAGATTACACAATCATAGAAGTGCTTCAAAATCTCGTTTTGAACTTTTAATAAACTTTGGGTTCTAATTTGTTGTATACATGCAACATGAATTTTATTTTTTAAATCGTCTAGATTACCAGGTTTTACTCTGTACACCTTGTCTTTAATTGCACCCATAAGAAAAAATCCAGGGAGGTTAAGTCTGGAGATGGCGGCGGCCAAGCTATTGGACCTCGATTTCCTATCCAATTATTAAAACGTTCCTGTAAATAGCGATTTAATATATTGTTCTACGGTTGGGTGCGCCTTAGGTCAGTAAAACTTTCCACTACATTTAGTACAAAAATACAGGGTATTAAAAAGTTAGACCCATTAACAGTTTAATAATTTTTTAATTTTAACGCCCTGTAACTTCTTAATTATCAACATTTTATTAAGGTCATATTTGGCAAATAGTCATAATTTTAGGTCAGTATTCTACCACGGTTCTATGTACCATTAATTATGGGACACCCTGTATATGCTTGTGTAATGACTGACCCCCACATTTCAAAAGTTGTGACTCTATTCCATCTTCTCCCGTTTCTGTTGGATAGTCGTTTTCTTGCTGTTGTAGTGTTGTCTCGCCTTCTTCTGGTTGTTCTATGAGTGCTTGTTATTCTCTTGTTCAATTTCTTACATTTTATTATCCATCCATTCGTTTTTTCCCTCTGTATATTATGTTACTTTGTTTCTTTTTATTTCATGTTCTCTTCTGTCTTAGTCTCTTCTTGTGTTGATCCATTTGACTCTAGCTTCATTTTTTTTGTATTCTTGCCTTTTCACATTCTTCATTATACCAATCTTTTGTTTTCTTTTTTGTTATACTTCTCCCTAACACTTCTGCCTTTCTCTGTTTATTTTGTTTTATCTCGCTCCACAATGTTTCTATATCCTCTCATTTATTATTTCGTGTTGTGTGTTTTTGGCGTATGCTTAGCTTGAAATTTTCTCGTCGTTTCTGCTGTCTGAAGAGCTTCTACGTTTGTTTTTGTTACTGCCCTTTTGATGTTGTGGTGTTTCCTTATATGTATGTTTCTTAGTTTTGCAATTACTAGATAGTGGTCTGATTCGGCTTGTGCGGCTCTACACTTTCTCGTATCAGTTGTTCTGTTGCTTATCCCTTTCGTGGCTAATATGTGGTCAATTTTGTTTTCCACTGTGCCTGCTGGTTGTCTCCATCTTGCTTTGTTTTTTGGGATGTTCATATTTTGTTGACAGGAGAGTTATATTAAATGGTCCTGCTAACTGGTATAGTATATGTCCATTGTCGTTCGTTGTTTCGTGTATCGCCCCTTTTCATTTCCTCTCTCTTCACTCACATAAGGTTCCTTTCCTATTTGGACATTTGCGTCTCTCAGGATTATAATTTCATCTTTTTTTTGGTATCTCTTCGCATAACCTTCTTAAATTTTCGTAAAAGCGATCTTTTTCGTCTTGTGTTGCGGTTTCCGTGGGTGCGTAAATGTTAGTAATTGAGATATTCGTGGTTTTCTATAGCCTTATTGAAGCTAATCTTCCGTCCACTGGTGTAAATTCTGCTATGTTCTTTGCCAACTCCTTTTTTATGTAAAAAGGTATACCGTTATTCCCTCTCCTTCTCCGCTGTATACAAACGTGTATTTGTCTTTTGTTATTTGTCATCCTCCCATCTTATCTCTTGTACGGCTGTGTATATATGTATATTTCTAGTTCCCTTGCTATTTCCTCCATTTTTCCTGTTCTCAGCAGTATTTGAACATTCATTGTAGCAATTTTTATCTGTTTCCTATTGTTTTCCTGTTTTGCCTTCTTCTTTTCTTGGTTTGTGGTCGTTATTAATATGTTTTTAGCGTTGTCGTTAGCCGGGTCGGTTGTCGTTTTTGGTTTATAGATTGATGTTGGATCAGTTTTTTGGTTTATATCTGCTGGTTCTCGTTATTTTTAGTATTTCTTCCTTTTTAGGCCTTCTTCTGTTGGGGTCTTTCGCTCACTTTCCTCGTCACCCCTTTACCAGGCGGGGTTTATTTTAATTTTGCGCTACTCCCATTTTGTTCTTGGGTTTCAGGGTTTTCTAATTCCTCCAGGGAGTTTGCTATACCATTTATAACGAGCTTGTTATATGTAATGATCGCTTTATCTCCATTTTCCCTTGCTTCCTTCATGTGTTTCACTAATTCTTTTCTTTGACACAATATTTCTTTAGGTTAGTCCTCGCTTATCCTCCAATTTGTATTTTGTTGATATTTTGTGGATCATATAATTTCGAGCTTCTTATTTTCGTTTTTGATTTCTACCATTATTGGCCTTCTTTTCTCTATACTTTTGATATCCGTTATGTCTTTTTGTTTTGTTTATCACTTCTTTTATCTTCTGTTGGTAAGTTTGTAGGTTCTCGTTTTCCGTCTCCTTTATGCCAAAAATCATTAGATTTTTCTTTCTGATTTCTCATTCCTGCCAGTCTATTTTCCTTCCTTGTTCGTTAATTTTGCATTGTAGTATATGGTTTACAGATCTCTCTCTTGATTTTCTTATTTTAGATTCAGTATCTCCGACTGTATTGACTCCAGTTTGTTTTCTATTCTGTTTTCCAGCTCCTCCGCATTTTTCCCGTTGTCTTCTAGAATCATTAATTTATCCCTCATTTCTTTAAGAATGTTCTCCATTTTTTACCCTGAGTTTAATTTTGTATGTTTGACGTGTAGCGGTTTTGAATCTGTTTGGGTTTAAAATGTCTGTTTGTACGCGATTTGTTTTATCTCACCGCGGTAAAAATCAAAGGCGGTTGACTCGCCGAACGTAGACTCTTATCGGTGTTTTGCTTAGTTACGCAATGTGTATTCTTCTGCTGTGATTTATTAAAACGCGAATTGTCTTATGTATTTGTATAGAGATTAGTTGACAAGAATTATACGCTGTATTTATCCGGCCGAGGTTATTTCCGCTGTGTAATTCGCCTTTGCAATTAGGTATCACATCAAGGCCTGGCTTTGCTATTGCTGTTCGCGTGTAGACTTTATTTGTAATATTGTGGTTTCTACTTACAGCATTGTTGTTTTTTCTTTGTTACACTGATGCTGATACACAATTGATTTTTCAATCCTAACTTGCTAACTTTATCGGTTTAGATTTCTTCGGTAAATTATTAAAAATAGCGGAGCACATTCGCTACACTGCACTACACTCAAATTTTTACAATCGAAACAAGTTATTTGGTCTTATACATATAAAATTAAAATGCTCATAGCTTAAAAATTTAATGCAATATATAATAAGGATTAATTTCAATGTAGATAAATATATTTGGAAAAGAATTAAACTATAGCAAAAAAAGGGGCGAGAGATTAAAGTATAATAGATTCTCCATTGAAGGGTGCCGAACATGTCTATTTTAGATGAGACAATTGCATTTATGAATGATCCAAATAAAATTATACAAAATCGAATCAAATGTTTATATTAAAAATTACATTCATCAGGTATATTTTGGACTTACGTTTGTTTCTTTTAGGCTATTATTCAGCAGCATGTATCCTTTCGTTTTGCAATAAAATCAATTTTTGTTAACTCTAGAATACTAAACTTATTTTAGTGCTACATAAATACTAAACATCCATACCTTTTACGGCTGATTTACTATAACTGATCTGAGCCTATTTACTCACAAAGTCAACAAAAAAACAACAGAGTATTGATTGATACATTTACACAAACTAGTTTATGAAAAATTGTATTAAAAAAACAATTTAAATTAACATTATTTGCAAATACTGGCGCGGAGTTCTCTCCAGATTGGTTTGTAACAAAGAGCACGGTAATTGGTCGTCATTCGGTAAAGGCAACGAGGACAATTTGTCCTTTGGGATATACTTCTTATGGAAACATTAGTAGACATTTTCATTTTCAACCTTTAATAGATATCGCAAGTTGCCCTTTGGAATATACCTCTTGTGGGAACATTAGTAGGCATTTCCATTTCCAGCCTTTCATAGATGTCTTGGTAAATGGGGTGCCGTAATGATGGTATATCCTTTTGAATGTGTTAACAGTTTAATAACTCTACGTTTATCGACATTTTCCATTGTTTTACCAAACACGCCATTATTCATAATTTTATAGAAATCCTTTTCGAACTTGTTCTGTGCTGTGTTGCGGAGAGCTGTATTAAGGTCTACGTATGGTATTAGCCACGGACTCTGAGGGAAGCGTAAAACCCTATGAATACGAGTAACAATTAAGCCATGCTCTATACATTGTTTTAAATAGCGGTAATGTATAACGTAGTTGGTCTTATCACACAGGTTAGGGATTAACTTCTCCTCCTGGGAATGTGGTGCGCAGATCATTTCAGGACAAAACGGATAATCGTTGTCTTCGTCATGCAGATGGTGGGGATAATGTATATCAACCTCCAGTACAAATCCAACATCAGCGTCATCATCAATCTTTAATACGTCAAAGTGATCTATTTCCTCTTGAGGTAACCACATAAAGCCGTCGTGGGGCAGGTATTGCTGCATACTCCAGCCGTATAAATTCGTAGCGTCCAAATATTGTAAAAACACTTTCGGTTGTTTAGGATCATAGTTTGGAACAAACTCGTTATTAGCAATGCTTCTCCGCTTGATACAAGTACTTACTCCACTCCGAATACCTTGTTTAAAAAAGTGATACATATCCATATCCGTCAGTAATGCTAGCTTTACTTTCGTACAGTTCAACATGGCATCCCACGCCAATCCAGGCAAAGTGACATACTGTGCAGGTTCTAACCCATACATAATCTCCTAAAGTTTTCAAACACGTCAGCCAATAACAACACATCTGATTTTAAATAAATATCAGCATAATCACCTAGTGTATTACACTTAAAGTGATCCCATACCAGTAGAACGCGACAGTATTCGTCATCGGAAATATTTCCATCGCGCATTTTATCGTAGAATTTGTCATATGATGGCACCGTGACGTCGTTAAATTTACTAAAGCTGTCTACGTACGCATAAGGGAAACTACCTTTCTTTCTCACTAAGTTGAAGTCGCTATCATTACTAAAATATTTCCGTACCTCGATACATTGATCATCTGATAAATTCTGAGATAGAGTATCTAAGGATGCAGCCATGAATCTACAACTATCGACGATTATGATTATAGATCATACATATGCAATACTTATCCACAGATGTGATTTAGCACATCAATAAATACTGTGTAAAGAATTGAAATCCTTTATGTATAAAACGTAAATTAACTATTTAAGAATTAATAATTTTTAATTGTACAGAGCAGAAATAATCAATAATTAATTTTTTTAATCCTCTCTATTGTAAATAGAAATCGTCGAAAGCTTTCTGCAACAGAGCTCCCTACTATCCACGGACCGCCCCCAAGAACATCACTCAGAAGTTTACGTCACGGCGGCGGTAGCCACCGACTCCCACCACTGAATTTGTATAAAACCACGATTTCCGCTACCGACAAGCTACCTTCGCGTCCGACATTCCCGAAGTCACACAACCCGGAGTAGTCGTTGCGCAGTTTCCGGATGACAACGCCTTCTGGACGGTTAATCGGAACAGCGAAACGACCTCCCGCCTCATATCCAAAACCCTTCGGAACTTCTCCAACTGGGCGAACCGGTGGAGAGTCTCCGTCAATCCCACCAAAACCCAAACAATCCTCTTCCGACATCCTAATTACACCAAAGATAAGTTCCCAAACCTTGCCACCAGAAACGTTTCCCTCACCCTAAACCAAGAAAGACTCCCACTCCAACAAGAAGTCACCTACCTAGGAATCCTCTTTACTAGAACCCTCAATTGGCTCCCCGATGTACAAAGAACACTTAACAGGATAAGAAACCGCGCAAACCTACTGGGCGCCCTCCAGGGTAGAATCAGAGGTTGCCACAACACACTTACACTTACAAAACATATATTCGCCCTGTTATGGATTTCCGAGCACCCATATACACGAACATAAACCCCAATCACCTTTCCTCTATTGCTTCCTGTGAACGCCGAATATACGCAGATTACCTCTCAGGTACCCTAGCGACCTCACAACACAACACCCAAACATACCAACCTTCACACACAGAATCCAAACACTACAGAAAAACTTTGCACATAAAAGAATCTTTGGCGACACTATCTCTACCAAAGAGATTCTTACCACACCCTACAACTACCGTTTTCCCCAATTCCCACGAAGAAAACCTAAAATAAAATTCAAACATCCCCCTGCGATCCTTACACAACTCCTACACGACCTCCCCGAGGAGATTCCCTGGACAACATCCCATATGCCCTCCGCATACCCCCGTCTATTCGATGACGACCCAGCAAGAAACCGGACGACGAATCTAATAATCACACTAAGAACGCTACACCCCACTAAACAACACACACTTTTAAGCCAATTAACGCATTATTAAATATTAACTAAATAAACCTTTTTTCTTTTTTTACACCAAAAATAAGCACATCTCATGATTGTAAACTACACAATAACACAAAACATCGCAAGACCAACAAATATGGATTGACCAGGGCCGAAGAGGAGGACTCCTGAACAGTCTACAAATAAGATATATATATATATATATATATATATATATATATATAAGCTATAAATAAGTAAATACTAACCATAAGCATGAGTACACTAACAACAAAAAAATACCGACAAGCGATCAGATTAAATGTTATTTTATCCCCGAGTGTATTTCAGACACACTTTTCCGATTGATACAGATTCATTTATTTATTTTTCCTCATTTATTCCGACTCTCTCATCTTGTGCATCTCCAGCAGTGACCGGACCCGCTTCCGAGTAGTTTTTACTTGGGTGTTCGATATCGACTAAACATAAGTTTTTCTTAAACAACACCTACACCAGACAATTCACGTATGGAAGTAAGTATGAAACCGCTTCATAAACTCAATGGCCGGACGGGAAGTAAGTCTAGTTCGCAGACACAAACACATAAGGTATTCTAGCTAGTAGGACGCCCTGGTTCTACGAGTTACTTCAGTTATACACACCGACACACCTGAAAGGTAGAATAACCGTGCTTGACGAAATCGTGTGCAAAAGTTGACCCAGTTCCAAAAACCGCTTCTGTAATCAATTGAAAAATTACGTAAGAAAAACATTACTTCTATTTTACTTTACGTAATTTTCTGTTCAAAGTAATTATCTCTAAATTCGGTTCACAAAACCCCGATAACCCGGAAATAGGACCGAGAGAATTTACTCACAGTGTAATTTTCCTGTCGTCCCATTTAGTCCCGCCGGTCTGCTAAAACCCACCTCTTAAAACCTGATCACGTTCCGCTAAGGTGGAACAGAGTAATTGAAACCACCATCTCAATCACCACCACCCAACCATACGGTAAGAGAGATTAACATAAACGCCATGCGTGATAGTCCACTATTCTCCGTATTTTAATTAAAGTAATACTTTATTTATTCCTATATCATTAGAGCCTCCATAAAGCTACCACCATTCCCGTAATTGTTAAAATCAAATTAACAATCCACCAAAACACGTTAGTAAAATTCCCAGTAAACAACGTTCCCTTTAAAAATAAAATATCGATTTTTTTTACGAACATTGACTCAGAAACATTTCTTTAGAGATCTATAAGAACTGATAACATTGAAATAAATCTATCTTTTAAAAATATTACCAAAGAGAATTTAAAACCCTTACCGTGATAACATTTATTCGCTACCTGAAATCAGAGTTGCATTTAATAAATTTTATTCATTTACATTAACGTATTTTGATCGAAATAATTCAGTTCTACATACATAAAGACAAAATTTACATCGATTGGGGCTTGTATTGCAATAGCTCAGTTGGTTAGAGCGGTACTCTAGAACAGTACATGTTGTAGGTTCAAATCCTACTCGACGTAAAGTTTTTATTTATGTGTTTAATAAATTAATAATAATTTTTATTCACAATTAGTTTGTAACATACGGTTTTTTTAACCATTTAAAGGTTGAAAAGTGAATGATTCTACGGGTTTACTTTAAGCGGTCAGTAATAACAAAAAAAGGAGACAGTAATGAGATGAAGCGTTCAGTAATGGACCACTTTCCAACCTGTGGGGGAGCTACTATCGATTTAAACTATCAATGTCAAATTGACAATATGCCAATTTTAATAAAGGGTCAAGAGTATGCAACCATTTTTTCTCACGTGCATAGATGGTGAGTGAACGCAAACAACACGTTTTCTTTAATAACCATATTTAATAAGTGAATTATTGATAACAAGTAACGACAAAACCAATAGAAAAATAGTAAGCATAACATTTATGGCTTCTTATTAAAGTAAATATTAAAAGTCGCATTGTCACAACCTTCAATATTAAACGAGAAGCAGTGATGAATGTGTTCCAAAATTTTTTAATTTGAACTATATGTTGCTTGTTCTTTAATTGTGTATCCCTATTTATTATACCAAGAATAAGAAAATTACCTTTTTTTGTTTTGGAGATATTTCAAAAATCAACTTTTTTTGTAACTTTGACACCATGTAGGTATCTGGGAAACGAAGCAGTATAGGACTAACGTTCATATGAAAGTTTTGTGTTAAAATGATTAGATCTATCATTCCTTGAAATACGGGTTCCTCACGAATCACCCTGTATGTACACGCATTCCCTTATCTTTGCTTATTGCACTGATCATTGTCAAATTATATGGTGCATTCAAGAGTTCATCTACAAGATTGACAGACGTAAAACAATTATCGATTGTGACATTTCTTTTCCTTCTGTGTATTGATTTTTGTCAATTTTTACCTTCCAACCTACACATATTGACATATGTCATGCAATTGATTTTTTTTCACTAATGCTAAATCGACTTATATGGTCATTTTACAACATTTGATAAAGTTTCGCCAAGTTTGGCCATGAGTAGATTTGGGGGAGAAATTCACTGGTGGAGAGGGAGGTTTATTAGTAGTTTTTGGGTTTTATGAAATACTTCTTAACCAGCTGTACATTTCACAGATATAAAAAGACCAATATATAGACCTTAAACATATTGATTGATTATGTTCTATGCAAAATATTGATACAGTGCGTAATTTGGCGGCAAAACAGTTCTTCAGGTAGAATTAAAGTGCTAATTCAAAATTTTTAAAGAAAATTGATTTTTACGTACCTTTTCTTTATAAATTTTCTTAATATAAAGCAAACTAAGTCTAAAAATTAGTTAAATAGGATTGAAATAGAAGGGGGTGGCTTTGGAAATAGCTAGCATCTAGATTTCTATTAACCTCTATCTGACATGAAGTTTTAAACGTCAATCTAACATACATAATCATTTTTGTTTTTACAGCGTTGCTTATTTTCGTTATGAACGTATTAAAAAAGGGGATGCATAATTATCCTAAAAAAATACTATTAAAATTATTTCATTTCATTTCATTTCCACTTTCTAAGCTGGAAGAAAAAATAGCTTTCTCACATATGGCTCCTCATTGCTGATGAACAAATCTCAGGTCTGATTAAGGGATGAATTTCCTCTTCATGAGTCACTGGAATTGTAGTTTGCCTAGCATATTTGCATGCCTTCTCTTTGATATACAGTGAAACCTGTATAATTGGGATCTCAAGGGACCTAGGATTTTTTATGACTTATAGGGGCTTTTCAGTTACCCAGTTTCTCAAATAGGCAGGTTTGAAATGAGACAGTCCCCCTAAGAGAGGCTGAAATGTACAGTTTTTCATTTACAGGTGAAAATGTTAATGAAAAATGCCTACTTTGTGTTGTTACATACACATTATACAAAGCACGTGTGGAAGACATTCGAATGTTGGTAACCTGTCCAAACGTGATAAATCGTCTTACTTATAGAGGCTATTGAGCTACAAAAAGAGGCAAACATTGAAAAAATCCAAGAAATCAAATCTCAATTAAAAAGGTTTAAAAACTCCCAGTAATAGAGGTCTTTCCATACAAAAGTGTCAGGACCTCATTGTAATTATCAGTAGCAGAGATTTTTCACATATCCAGGGTCCACTTAACCAGGTTTCACTGTACAGGGTGTCCCAACGATAGAGTAAAGTAAGTTTATGCTTAACTAGAATTATTTGTGTAAATATTGTATGGACCATGGGGTAGAGGTAAGAAGTGTGCATTTTTTTAAAATATTGGATTTAGTTATACAGGGTGTGCCAGAAAAGCAGGATTCGTGAAAAGTATGATTTTTTTAAATAGAACACCCGTATTTGATTTTAGTTTTAATTCTACGTGTCCATACAAACATATTTTGTCATACAAAAGATTGGCTGAAAGTTTTTAGTTCTTGAGATATTCGCGTTTAAAGATTATTATGGTCATTTTCGTGGGGTTGATGAATGGGCAATTGTTCCGTTATTTCACAATAAAAAATTGATATTTCGTGTGAAAAATGAGTGATATTATACTAACGTTTAGACCGAGTAGTATTTCTAATTTTCTCAACAGGGTGTTTGTTATAACCATTCAAATTTGAAAATTCTCAAATTAAAAAATCAGTTTTTTTAATTGCACACCCTATATATTTTTATTTCATTTTATTCGGGATTAAAAATCTATCATTTTGTCAAATATATCCTATATCTATCTTTGATAGTTTTCTTAAACAACACCAAAGACAATACACTGGAAGTAAGTCTGAAACCGCTTCATAAACTCAATGGCCGGACGGGAAGTAAGCCTAGTTCGCGGACACAAACACATAAGGTATTCTAGCTAGTAGGATGAGATGCTCGCCATGGTTTTACGAGTTACTTCAGTTATACACACCGACACACCTGAAAGGTAGAATAACCGTGCTTGATGAAATCGTGTGCAAAAGTTGACCCAGTTCCCAAAATCGCTTCTGTAATCAATTGAAAAATTACGTAAGAAAAACATTACTTCTATTTTACTTTACGTAATTTTCTGTTCAAAGTAATTATCTCTAAATTCGGTTCACAAAACCCTGATATCCCGGAAATAGGACCGAGAGAATTTACTCACAGTGTAATTTTCCTGTCGTCCCATTTAGTCCCGCCGGTCTGCTAAAACCCACCTCTTAAAACCTGATCACGTTCCGCTAAGGTGGAACAGAGTAATTGAAACCACCATCTAAATCACCACCACCCAACCATACGGTAAGAGAGATTAACATAAACGCCATGCGTGATAGTCCACTATTTCTCCGTATTTTAATTAAAGTAATACTTTATTTATTCCTTATATCATTAGAGCCTCCATAAAGCTACCACCAATCCCGTAATTGTTAAAATCAAATTAACAATCCACCAAAACACGTTAGTAAAATTCCCGGTAAACAACGTTCACTTTAAAAATAACATATCGATTTTTTTTACGAACATTGACCCAGAAATGTATAAAAAAAAGATAACGTTGAAATAAATCTATCTTTTAAAAATATTACCAAAGAGAATTTAAAACCCTTGCCGTCATAACATTTATCCGCTACCTGACATCAGAGTTGCATTTAATAAATTTTATTCATTTATACATTAACGTATTTTGATCGAAATAATTCAGTTCTACATGCATAAAGACAAAGTTTACATCGATTGGGGCTTGTATCTCAATAGCTCAGTTGGTTAGAGCGGTACTCTAGAAAAGTACATGTTGTAGGTTCAAATCCTACTAGACGTAAACTTTTTATTTGTCTTTAATAAATTAATAATAATTTTTATTCACAATTAGTTTGTAACATACGGTTTTTTTAATCTTTTAAAGGTTGAAAAGTGAATGATTCTATGGGTTTACTTTAAGCGGTCAGTAAGAACAAAAAAAGGAGACAGTAATGAGATGAAGCGTTCAGTAATGGACCACTTTCCAACCTGTGGGGAAGCTACTATCGATTTAAACTATCCATGTCAAGTTGACAACGTGCCAATTTGAATAAAGGGTCAAGAGTATGCAACCATACTTTCTCATGTGCATAGATGGTGAGTGAACGCAAAGAACACGTTTTCTTTAATAAGCATATTTAATAAGTGAATTATTGATAACAAGTAACGACAAAACCAATAGAAAAATAGTAAGCATAACATTTATGGCTTCTTATTAAAGTAAATATTAAAAGTCACATTGTCACAACCTTCAATAGTAAACAAGAAGCAGTGATGGATGTGTTTCAAAATTTTTTGATTTGAACTATATGTTGCTTGTTCTTTAATTGTGTATCCCTATTTATTATACCAAGAATAAGAAAATTACCTTTTTTTGTTTTGGAGATATTTCAAAAATCAACTTTTTTTTGTAACTTTGACACCATGTATCTGGGAAACGAAGCAGTATTGGACTAACGTTCAAATGAATTTTGTGTTAAAATGATTAGATCTATCATTTCTTGAAATACGGGTTCCTCACGAATCACCCGGTATGTACCACATTCCCTTATTTTTGTTTATTGCACCGATCATTGTCAAATTATATGGTGCATTCAAGAGTTCATCTACGAGATTGACAGACGTAAAACAATTATCCATTGTGACATTTCTTTTCCTTCTGTGTATTGATTTTTGTCAATTTTTACCTTCCAACCTACACATATTGACATATGCTAAATGCTAAATCGACTTATATGGTCATTTTACAACATTTGATAAAGTTTCGCCACGTTCGGCCATGAGTAGATTTGGGGGAGAAATTCAGTGGTGGAGAGGGAGGTTTATTAGTAGTTTTTGGGTTTTATGAAATACTTCTGAAACAGCTGTATATTTCACAGATATAAAAAGACCAATATATAGACCTTAAACATATCGATTGATTATGTTCTATGCAAAATATTGATACAGTGCGTAATTTGGCGGCAAAACAGTTCTTCAGGTAGAATTTAAGTGCTAATTCAAAATTTTTAAAGAAAATTGATTTTTACATACCTTTTCTTTATAAAGTTTCTTAATATAAAGCAAACTAAGTCTAAAAGTTAGTTAAATAGGATTGAAATAGAAGGGGGTGGCTTTGAAATGATTAAGCTAGCATCTAGATTTCTATTAACCTCTATCTGATATGAAGTTTTAAACGTCAATCTAACATACATAATCATTTTTGTTTTTACAGCGTTGCTTATTTTCGTTATGAACATATTAAAAAAGGGGATGCATAATTATCCTAAAAAATTACTATTAAAATTATTTCATTTCATTTAATTTCTACTTTCTAAGCTGGAAGCAAAAATAGCTTTCTCACATATGGCTCCTCATTGCTGATGAACAAATCTCAGGTCTGATTAGGGGATGAATTTCCTCTTCATGAGTCACTGGAATTGTAGTTTGCCTAGCATATTTGCATGCCTTCTCTTTGATATGCAGTGAAACCTGTATAATTGGGATCTCAAGGGACCTAGGATTTTTTATGACTTATAGGGGCTTTTCAGTTACCCAGTTTCCCAAATAGGCAGGTTTGAAATGAGACAGTCCCCCTAAGAGAGGCTGAATGTACAGTTTTTCATTTACAGGTGAAAATGTTAATGAAAAATCCTACTTTGTGTTGTTACATACACATTATACAAAGCACGTGTGGAAGACATTAGAATGTTTGTAAACGAACATACCCTGTCCAAACATGATAAATCGTCTTACTAATAGAGGCTATTGAGCTACAAAGAGAGGCAAACATCGAAAAAATCCAAGAAATCAAATCTCAATTAAAAAGGTTTAAAAACTCTCAGTAATAGAGGTATTTCCATACAAAAGTGTCAGGACCTCATTGTAATTATCAGTAGCAGAGATTTTTCACATATCCAGGGTCCACTTAACCAGGTTTCACTGTATATGTTTGTATGCATTACAATTAATAACTCTAGACTCTACTAGATCTGTCAAACTCTTAGCAGTTTCCTTAGGGCCACATAAAAAATTTCTCCTCGAGAACTGTGCTAATGGCAATTCACCTGCTTTGAATCATTTTATTCTAATGCCTTTCATATAGCATTCCTACACCTTCCCCAATTCTCATTATTACCTGAATTTCATGTTTGATAATCATTGCTGAATGTATACAATTGCCATTCACAATTTTGTTCGATTCCCTTAAGTATGTCTGCATCTGTTAATGGTCTTTTGTTTGATTCCATAGTAAAACTATGCAAATATGGATATTACAAAACTAGAACAAAATAGTTAAAACATACCGCAATATTAAAACAAATCTAAAAATCTCGAGTGTCTCCGCTCAATATTCCTGTATAGATACATATATACCATAAAAGTACTAATAAAATTATATAATTGCAAAATTGAAACAGAATTTTTTGATTTCATGTTTTACTATGTCCTTCAACGGCTTCAACACTTTAATTCTACTCTAATTTTCACTTTTTGTTTAATACTGATATATTTAAATACTGTTTTAAGAATCACTTTCAAATATTAATGTAGGTAATGTCCAATCCCTTGTATTTAAAAGAAAAAGTATTTTTTAATCTTTAAAGCTTGTATAAAATTTTAAATAAGTACATTATTTTAAAATGTACATGTGTATTAAAATAAAATTTAAAAACAATTTTAACAAAAAAAAAAAGATACAACAGTATATGAGTAGAGCCAAAGTGAGTATCGAAATGTATGGGTTTCACAATTTCACTTGTCTTATTATAGATGCCTCTATTTGAAATGACCACAGTGTAAAATACTCACTTGTAGATAATCATCACGGACCTTTTGTAACATATCATCAAAAGGAACAACGACAGTTTCCAGAGATCTTTCAAAAATGTATGGTAATACATCAGGGCTATCGTCAGTACGCATTTCAAGGTGAGTAATAAGTAAATTATTAATAACCTAAAAATTATATATAAAAATTTAACATTAAAGCCAATCATTTAATTACCTCCATAACATCTTTAACAGTATTACCAGGTGTAGCACTAAGAGCTAAAACTCTAAAATATTTATTTTGTGAAATAAGTTTTCTAACAACTTCACAATAAGCATGGTTGCCTTTTGCTTTATGTGCTTCATCAATAACCAGACATTTTATTTTAGAGCCGAAATCTGTTAATATGTTTAAATCATTCTGAAGCACTTGTGGAGTAATATAAAACACTCGTTTTTCATTCCAAATGTTTTTCCTCGATTCTTGAACTTTAGTTCCTAAATGACAACATATATTATATAATAAATTTAGTAACGTAAAGTTACCTGTAAGCTCAGCTGTAACTTCCTTTGGAATTGCCATAATGTTATAACAAGCATCAATCTGTTGTTTAACTAAAGGTCTTGTAGGTGCCATAAATATAATTTTTCCATTTGGGTACCATCGATAAAAATTATACATTACAACAGCAGCAATAAACGTTTTACCTAATCCTGTAGGAAGACTAACCTAGAAATTTATTCTATAAACATAATCCATAATCAAGAATATAACATTAACCATTGTATTTTTAAGTAAAGCTTCTTGAATAATATCATATTGGTAATCTCTGCAAGTATAGTTTGTCGGATAAATCCATGTCGTACCAGCTTCAAAGTCAAACCCTTCAGTCTCTTTATCCTCGCACAGTTTCATTAATCTAATTAACAAATAATAATAAATCTAAAATTGTATTGGATGACTAAAAGATAACCATCAACTTACCCACCAGAAAAATCTCTTTTTTGAGAATTAGAATTCATATTAGTTAATTACATATATTAGAACTAAAAATCATTTATAATAAACCTAAAGAATAACTTAAATTTTTAAACATAAATAATAATAAAGAATAAGGTTAACCTTATAAAACTCAATAATGTACAGGCCACCATTACATTAATAAAAAAAACACTAGAAACTTGTTGCTTCTATATACAGGGTGGCGCAATAGTGTATAAAAGACGTAAACATCTTAGATCATATATACTACGTAGTATATATGATCGAAGGTGAACATGCGGTCTACATTTCAAAAATATTTTTTGCTATATAGAGTGTGCATAAAGACGGGCCAAAATATTAATTAAATTTATTTTACGTAACACCCTATATATTACTGCATATTTGGATTCCGCGTAAAATTTTCTCCATGGTAGGGTACCTAATTCGCTTTAAATGAAATTGGAACGTTGTCTGCTTAAGTCGAAAAATGTTTAAATTTTAAGAAAAACGTGGTTCCATAACATGCGCTGTAACTTTCAAAGCCGATTCTAATCCTCTCCAACTTTTGGTAATGTACCATTATACTCATTTCCTTCAGTTTTAGCGGAACACTCATTTCTTTAATACGCAAAAAAAACGTTACGCCTATCGACAGTTTAATTTTCTGAAAGTGTGGCATACAACAAAGTTAATGGACAAAAACGATCAAGAACCGAAGAAAACGAAATAAATATTCTCTTAGCAGTGAATGAAAACCCGCATATTAGTCCAAGACAGCCATCGCAGCAGGTCGATGTTGATCGAAGAACCGTTCAGCGCATCCTGAAAGTCAATAAAATGCTTCCCTACCATATACAATTACTTCAACAGTTACATGCTGATGACTACTAAAGAAGGCTAGAGTTTTCTCTGTGGGGTCAAAACAAAATCCGGGTGCAAAGAAATTTTTCTCATTTGGTGTTGTTTGGAAATGAGAGGATACTTTTCACCGAAACGGCAAAGTTAACAGGCATAACTTTCATTATTAAGCAACAGAAAATCCACATTTTTGTAAATATAACATCCAAAACCGGTGGTCCTTAAATGTTTGGGGAGGAGTTATCGGTGATAACGTAATTGGTCCATACTTTTGAGCAAAGGGCAACAGGAGAAGTGTATTTGGATTTTTTGCAGAATCATCTGCCTGGCCTCTTTGCTCAAAGAGCAATTGAATTTCCACAGGAAATGTGGTTTCTCCATGATGGGGCTCCGGTCCATCATACAAGGCCGATCAATTTTTAACTACCATATACCACGACCGTTGGATTGGAAGGGGAGGACTTATCACTTGGCAGCCTAGGATTTTTCTATATGCTGATTTGTTAAAGAACAAGTTTACAAAATATCTCCGACTACAAGAGAAGACACGAAAATTGTTTTCGCAGCATAACTGTTGAAATTTGTCAAAATTTAAGTGATGCTTATGAAAGACGTCTTGAACTATGTATTTAAGAAAATGGCAGACACTTTGAACTTTTAATTAGGTAAATGTCTATATAACACAGTGTATTAATAAATTTAAATTAAACTGTAAATAGACGTAGCATGTTTTTTTTTGCAAACGTATTAAAGAAATGAGTATTCCGCCAAAACTAAGAGAAATGAGTATAATATTACCTTAACAAAAGTTAAAGAAGATTAAAATCTCAACAATATAGGATACCTAAATATAGGGTGTTCCATTTAAACATTCCAATAAAAATGAATTTGAACATTCCCAAGTAGCCTGTAGAAAGCATCTTGTATAAGAACCGGACTTATGCGACCAATTAAGCACTTCTGTTGTGTCAGTTTTCCTTAAAATAATTAACGTACTTTGAAAGTTATAGCGCATGTTATGGAACCATGTTTTTCTTCAAATTTAAACATTTTCCGACTTAAGCAGACAACGTCCTAATTTAATCTCAAAAATAATTACCCTACCATGAAGAATATTTGACGACGAATTCAAATATGCAGTAATATATAGGGAGCTTCGTTAAGTAAGATTAATAAATACTTTGGCGCGTCTTTATGCCAGTTTGTCCGGAAATTACCTTACCTTCCTTATTTTAAATGAGACAACCGGTATGTTTTGGCTTATTTTGATAGAAAACAACATTCTGAAAATAATAATACCCCACTTGTCACTTTTTGACATCTAACCTGTAATAGTCCCTACGTTGATCCTGCCAATTTGTAATGGTTCTCATGTTGGGCACCAAATTGTAATGTTCTTCTCGCCAGCCCTACTATTGGACGTCAATTTGTAATAGCCCTAATGTTGAGGTGACAATTTTGTGTTAGTTTTTTAAATATATACCGGTTTGGGCGCCATTATAACGACCGTAAACTTGGACCTAATTCTTAGGTTTGCTTACCCTCGTCACAAAAATTGAAATCTAGTGTTCTTTATTTTATTTTAATAATTTCACAGTTCTTTAATAAAAATTTATGTTATTTTTCGGAGACGTAAATAGATCACTTTTTTTAATTGGATCTGAATAGTTTTAATTTGTAAAGATATCATTCATTAGTTAAATTTTATTTTTTATTACTATCATGTTTCGGTGTGAGTAAATGAACTTTAAATATTTGCCCACAAATTCCTTTTTTATCAGGATACCCCAGCTCGCTCAATCGTAAAAGAAATAACCTCTGTTATCATTTATCAAAATTGCATTCAATGAATTTACTTAATATATGTGATTGATCACTGTACTGAATTATTGTTTCCTCCAGTATTCGTCTAAGCTTTTTTAATATTAATAATCTTGAATAATAAAAATATATCAAAAATGAAACTTATTTAATTACTAAAATTCGCAATGCAGAAATGCATCAACGTTTGCTGACAGCAATATATAACAATCAATTCTATCTCTAGGTTAGTATTTCTTAATAGTAACATGCAAAAATAATGAAGCAGTGAAAGGAATATTATCAGTCCAGTGTTGTTATTCAAACACATTCAAAGGGAAATAAAACACAAATATATCGTTTTTATTGCACTATTAAAAAGATCTTACTTGTTTGTCCCTTCTTTAATGCTGATGACGTACTATTGCGTTTCTATGCTGGCATTCGGAGGCCTCGCATGGGGTGCTTTCTGCTACTTCCGTGACGCAGATCTCTGGTGCCTTGTCTTATTTTCTCGTCACAATAACTTTGTTGTGAAAAAGACCATTGTAATTTTCTTTCCAACAATTTTATGAGTTTGTTGATAATTGTTGGATATATTTATAGTATATAATGATCACCTTAACTGTTTATAGTTTTAACTACAAAAATCTTACGATAACAAGTAGAAAATGAACCACAAATCGCAACGCTTCCTTTTTGAACATCCATACATTTGAGTTATTGTTCTTCATATATTGATTTACCAAGTTGGATCGATTATTGTCTTTTATCTTTATTATTCAGTATTAAACACAATCGATGATCGCTCCTGATACGTATAAACGCGTTATTTTTAATTATTACGTAACCTTTAACGTGATTTTCTTAATTATTGCGTAATCTTTTTTATTATCATCAATTTGATAATCGTCGCTTTCACTTTGTATTAAATCAATAAGGAAAGTGTTATTTATATTACCTTATCACAATACTACCTAAATTCTCTGGTAATTTCACAATTTATAAGGCAGCGTGACCATTAATTTATCACCCGTGCTGCAACAAAACAACCTCCTAACTTCAACTAACTGATCACTAACAAAATGACACGTCATTATGCCCTGGATTTTTTTAAGCCATCTTAGCCCTTTATTCATGCAGTCGATCTTTTTTTTATAAAGCCTACAAATTAAAAAAACACTAATGGCAGCTCGTGAGAATAGCTAAAAAGAGCAAAACAGCTCGATACCTCATAATTTACCTTACGTTTTTTTAAGGATTTTTTTATAAATCGACAGTAATCAACTATTTTTATTAAACCGTAAGTAATAACTACCTATCATGTTCCACGCCATGCCACGACACGACGTCAACGCCGGTTGTGTTTTTAGAAAACTTAAGGTGTCTTAGAGATAAACAATGTATATTGCCATGGTGAAACTGCAAGTTTTACAAATAAATTATTTGATTTGTTTCGTTATTTTTATTGTTGTTATAATCAAATTTTTTATTTGTTGCTTTATTCGTCCTGTATTCGTGCTTTTTGTAATTTACTTAATATTAAGTGTATTTTTGGTAAATTAGTCATGCGAAATTATACAAGATCTGATTCTAATTTTTGGAAAATGTAGGCAAAATTCTACAAACGCTGCAGGCGAGAGGTTTCCAGAAAGACGTCATCCAACCAGACAATATTTTCCTAAACTTGTGGCAAAAATGCGTGGTGAGCACGAAGATGAAAACGTTGCAAATAATAGATTTATTGTAAATACAGAAAAAATGTTAGATGTTTTGGCTTACGTAGAAATGAACAAAAATTCGGCATTTAGGATTTTAAATAAATACGAATATTGGTCCTACAAGTATCAATTTCATCAGAATCTGTGCCAAAAGGATGAAGAAAGACGACTTCAATATTGCAATTAATTTCTAGGCAAATACTTTGATGACAACTTTCCATTTAAAATTATACTTATTCAGATGAGAGTCGTTTTACAAATTTGGGAGTCTTCAACAGAAATATTAAGAGATATTTGTCTCAAGAAAATCAAAATCTAATGGAGAATCAAGAACGCTTTGGATTTAATTGTTAGGTGGGGATTTTTGGGAAAATATAATGTTTTTTATGGTTATTTAACGCGGAAAAATATTTGATCTTTTTAAGAGAGGAAATCGATGAGTTTTTAGAAGACCTTCCAATAGTAAATAGGGTGGGTCTATTTGTTCAACAAGATGGCGCTCCCCCGCATAACTCAAGGACTGTTTCGCATTATTTAAATAATCTCTATGGGAAAAATTGGATTGGAAACGCGGGACCAGTTAGATCGCCACCTAGGTAAAGTTAAACTTTTTTCTCTCATTTATTTATTAATTTATTTAAATGTTTTAGATCACCTGACCTTGTCCCATTAGATTTTTTTTATGGAGAACAATAAAAATTCAGCATCGTCCGCAACACGGGATGAGCTGGAACACAAAATCAGAGCAGCAATAAATGAGATTACTCGTACTCAATGACGAAAGTTGTTCGAACAACAATTGAAAGAGTGCAGCTTTGTCAACAGCAAATGGGTGGTCATTTTGAAAATCTAATAGCTTAACTTTATTGTGTCTTAGTATAAAGTATTTATTGCGTATAACGATATTTTTGGTTACGTTTCATTAAATTTTAAGGACTAAATAGCCTAGGTACAAAAACACAAATTTGGAAACGTTTATGCTACTGCCCTTTTCGAACACCATTTTTCCTTAAATAAAATAAAGACAAATTTTATTAAAATATTCAATTTTAAAGATCTTTAATAAAATTAAAATAAAAAAAACCCTAAGAAATATTGAAAATAATAAATTAAAATACTGACAGATTAAATACAATAGTAATAGGCAATTGTTTTTTTTGTACTTTCGTTTTCTAAAGTAGCTTGATCGCAATCGTGGCACATAACTGTGGTTGATTGCAGTCGGGCATACATAACTCGGATTGTGAAGGAGACGGTAAACAAAGGAAAATAGAAAGATATAGGACGTGCCGATGCCCTAGCGAGTATCTATTTTAGATAAGAAAAACAAAACTACTGTGACCTAACGTAATTAGATAAGATAAACAAAACTACTGTAACCTAACATAATTAGATTAGATAAACAAAACTACAATAACCTAACAAAATTAGATTAGATAATCAAACTACTGCAACCTAAGAGAAAAAAAAGTGCACGAACCGGGAATGGAACCAGCACCAACAGCGTGAAAGACGTCTCCTACAACTACACCACCAGCGCTCTAGCAGTTTGATATTGAAAGTGAGATTTAACCCTTTCAAGACGGATTGTTATTTTGCTTTTGTGAGATGTTATCAATAATATTACTTACTGGCATAATACATCATTAGAGAGCTTTTTAGACGGGTTCTAATTTTTTCAGAATTTCCAAAACGTTTTTTTAGGTTTTTGAAAATGGGACGTATTGTCCCATTAGTCTATTTGCCTGGGATAATTAAGCCCAATAGTCTTGAGAATAATACAAATGAAGTCATAGGCGAAATATATTTTTATGAAATAGTGTTTACAAAAGTAAAAAAATGGCTATGTATGATAAAGAGTAAAACAATTGTTACACAGTGCGACGTTACAACTTCTACAAATCGTTTTTGTGCGCTTTTCAATATTATTTTGAGAGCATCTAGTGCACCTTTTTCTCTGTTGTTGAACAACAGGCATGTGATCACCAACATTGAACATTGTTTTTATTTTTTAGAAGGTCGTCCGGAAGTTGAACGTCGCTTTACCGTTGCCTTGCTTTTTCCAAAATCAATTAGTCCTTCTGCCACAGCCATCAAGAAAAGCAAAAATGGCTTTTTTTTTGGCGTCTTACTTCGTTATAAAGAACAAAAGAATTTACCACTGTTACCATAAGCGTTTCATAATAAACTTTTTTCCACCACTTGGTGGACTTTCTGTCTAATTCGTACAGACCAGCCAAGTGGTCGGTCAAATCAACACCTCCCATATATTTATTATAAAACGCCAATATTTCAGGGCAGTCAACAGCAATTTTGTCTCTATCTTTTTGCGTCCTATCAACTTTAGTCATCTGGTCTGCATGACAGTTGCTTATTGTTAGAACTTCTCTTGCGTCTTGCCATCTGGTAAATGTTATACCATCAGGTGTACATATAAACTGAGCTTGGCTTCTTTGTAATTTATCCATACTTCTCGGTATGTTTCTTCGCCTTTGATTGAGGGTTCCGACTGCTGCAAATGGTGATGTTTGACGTAAATAATCTGTCAAAACAAATAACTACGTTTATTGTTCTTATGGAAGAGGCAAGCTTCAACATTACCCTTTCACCGACAGTTCCATCTACCTGTCCGTCCTCTTTACCAGTATAAACGTTCAAATCATACACGTAACCAGTCGGAGAGTCACTTCTTATCCACAATTTGATACCGCGCTTGATAGGTTTTAATGGCAAGTATTGTTTCAGGCTTGATCGACCTTTAAATTTGGCCATGCTTTCATCTATCGACTGGTAAACGGACTCGGTTCGAGCTTTTGGATAAGATACTTGAAACACTCCAGAAGGTTTTCGATATAGTAAACCTTACTAGCATCTGGTGGTGTTTCTTGTGAATTGAAATATGGTTTGGACACCCAGAGTTTATAACGATCGCGCGACATCGCGTTTTTTATTGCAGTGTTTCCCATAGAGGGATGATTAGACCAATAGCAGGATAGACTTGGCAGTACGTTATAGGACATCACATCACTGACATAACACCAGTCACCATCATAATTTCAGAATAGTCGGTAAGTTTAACTTTCTTAGAAGTTATTTTTTCAAGAATTTTTAATCTTTCGTTGGTGCATTGGGCTATAACCATAAACAGACTTTTTGGGAATAATTTCAAGAAGACATCCAACTCTGTAGATTGATTGTTTATTGACTGCAAAAGTATTTTTGTAGACTCAGCATTAGGAACTTTCAATCTTGGGCTGTATTCTTTCGTAAGCGACGACCACATTATGGTATCTGACGAAGTAGAACTTGAGGGCACGTCATTACTTGTAGCAGTGGAAGTTGAGGGTATGTCTAATATATTATCCTGATTTTCATTCACATCTTCACTGCTATCTTCTGATTCAATGTTTTCAGTTGAAGACAGATCTTCAGAATCGGAGTTATTCGCCAATCTGGATCTTCGTCACTGCTATTTTGATAAGGGTCACTGTCGCTATCAGACGACCCATTATGTTCAATTATTTCGGCAAGTTCTGCCGCAGTTAGTGGCTTGTTTTTTCTATTCATTCTGTAAACAAAAAAAATAGATATACTCAACAAGAAAAAGGGTCAGGTCTGCTGGGATAAATAATCCCAGCGATAAAACCTGTTGGGACATATTAGCCCACAAAACTCTATTTTTCAGTAATAAATACAAAAAATATATAAAATCTGTTATAATAAACTGTATGATACATGTACTTACTTGGATATACAAAATAAACAATTATTTCTGCCACAAAAACCCGTAAAAATTAACCAAATCAGCCGACATGCGGTGTGGAACACGTAAAATTTGAGGTTATCTTTCTTTCGTAAATAATTGCAAACTGCGCAGTGGTGGTAACCGCTGAAAATACTGGATTATCATTTGCCTATGTATATTTGGTTGCATATATCCCAGCCGTCTAAACAAAATATGTGTTGGGATGTATTGTCCCGTTAGGCTCGAAAGGGTTAAACCAATTATAAAAATACCTATTTATGTAGATAAGACATGCGCAATCTTCCTATGTTCCTTTGTTTACTGCCTCATAATATATGTACAAAACAATTAAACATTTTGTGCTACACCCTGTATATAGTGAGAGAATTATTTTTCTGTTAGGGTCATTTATTATTTATGTTGTTCATTGTGTTTAGTTATAATGTATGAGTAAACAAAAATATCATTTCAATTACTGTATTAATTTTATATCTATGTGATAAAGGTTGTAGTAATACTAAAACATAAAATCAAATAGCAATGTCTAATTTATGTGAAAATATAAGTTTACCACCATGTATATGGTTTGAAGGGGATAATAGACGAAATGCAACAGCATCTATGATATCAGGATTTTTAGTAAGAATTTTTATAGATATGATCAAATTTAATTGATATCGTTGCAGTTTTTTGTGGGTTGGTGGGTGATTATAGATGCAGCAAGTGTATATCCGGGTACTGTAGCTGCCGGATATCATATGTGTGGAGTAGTAGGAACATTATCTTTAGTTATGGTTAATTCAGTATCAAATGCTCAGGTATTTATCGCAAAACTGTGCTTTATGTTACTATGTAATGTGCGATCCTAGAAATCTTTTGATGGTGTGACTACAGATGAAATAAATAAGTATTCAATGAATGTTAATTTACAGTGAATTTTTTTAAAGTTATCTACTTGACCATCTGATAGAATAATGCAATCTCTATTTTTAGAGTGTTATAAAGTTGCTGAAATTTATTGCATAGTAGAAACTACTATATTTCCATACAAACAATTGTTTCTATGATAATTTCAAGTGGTGCTTAAATTAAATGCCTAAATTAAAGATTTGTATTAATTTTATCAAATACATAAATAAAAAGTTCATAATAAAACTTATAATCATTTATTAATATTAGTCAAGTTGCTTTGGTATGTGTGAATCCTTGCGATATTCAAGCTCACATTCCATTAATATAAGTAATTTGATTGTAATCTCATTATTTTTAGAATAATTTCTACATACATTGAGACAAAATTTACATCAATTGGGGCTTGAATCTCGATAGCGCAGTTGGTTAGGGCGGTACTCTAGCAAAGTACAGGTCGAAGGGTCATATCCTACTCGAGGTAAACTTTTTATTTATGTATTTAATCAAATTAATAATAATTTTTAATTACATATTAACCTTTGAACTTATTCGTTCATAACAAAAACTTATAATAATTTAATAATAGTCAAGTTGCTGTGTGAATCCTTACAATATTGCAGGCTCACATTCCATAAATATAAGTAACTTGATTGTAACCTCATTATATCTATTTAGAGTTTACATCAGTTCTACATACATAAAGACAAAATTTACATCGATTGGGGCTTGAATCTCGATAGCGCAGTTGGTTACTGGGATACTCTAGCAAAGTACAGGTTGTAAGTTCAAATCTACTCTAGCTGAACTTTTTTTTTATGTATTTAATAAAATTAGTAATAATGTTTAATTACATATTTACTTTTGAACTTATTCGTTCATAACAAAACTTATAATCATTTAAATGCTTAAAATCTATGTTTTGTTATTAACAACTATAATTATCATATTGCAAGATCTGTTGATGTTACAAATTATGGCATATTTCAACCCATCAAATTAGTATGTCTATTTCTGGTTATACAGTATACTGGATGTATGGTTTAATATTCTTATAGCAAATGGAACAGTGATGGTTGTTTGTATTTCTTTAAATTTAAATTTTAGAAAAGATAAATGGTACAGACTTAAGATTTAGAATATGTAAAGGATTGGCAACTATAAACCTATAACAAAAATTTTGTTAAAATTGTATACATGGTGTTCAAATTAAATTTCTTTTTGACACAAATAAGTATCAAAAGGTTTTTTTTGTTTATTCCATCATTGTTAAAAATAAAATGTCATTCAGTAATTATCTCTATTGTAAAAAGTGTTATTTACAAAGTAATAGAAACATGCGCAATAACATATTTTTATTTCAATGTATTAAATTTTAGGGCAGCTAATATACAAGGCGGTGGAAAATGACTAACCCCTGACTTGAGATAAATAATGATTCAAACCCATTATCTATTATTCAAAGTATTTAGAACATTATTTTTAATAATAACTGGTTTGGTCGCAAAAAATATATAAAAAAATTGTTAAATTATTGTACAAATATATGCATTGTGTAAAACTTAATTTAAAACAGGAATTTGCATGTAAAATCAGAAAAGTAGTGATAATATGTCCACCGTTAATTTGATGGAAAAACGATAAATGGGAAAGTTGAGACAATAACAAAATGCATTTGGTGAACTACTCTAAGGAACGTAGATCTGTAACTTTTATTATATTTATATAAAACGGACAATAAGTAAATAAAACAAAAAACAAGTAGCAGTCTTTTGAAGTAACTTAACCCTTTGAGAACGGAATTATGTATTTTTTAAATAAATTGAAAATAAGCTTTATTAGACCACCTGCCATAGATATAAAGGTAAAACAAAAAATTAGAATAACACGTTTTTCCTACAGGGCGTGGTTCCCTAAGCTAACCACTAGGAACATTATTCTGTAACTATTGTTATTGCAATGCTCTTTACTCATTACAATTTTTAAAAAAATTCCATTATTTGGAATGAAACAAAACGAAACAATTTCTTTTGTCATTAAGACACAGTCCAATATTGCAAGAAGTACATTTCCACAGAGTTCTATGAGGTTCGTTTCTTGTGATACATTGGGCGCAACATACTAATGTGGATCGGACTGGCATATGTGCGTTCTTTGAATAACGAATCTCCTGTGGTATTATTGTCTTGAATTTATTTATTTGCTTTTCACTTTTACTACCTCATTTAGGTATCTCAGGATCTGCACCAATTAGTCCAGTAGCTACATTTAGTTGAAAAAAGTTTAATGTCAATCCAGATTGTCCATTTCATTGGTCAAACGCAATAAATGCATTTACCAACGCTACATCTACAAAGTAGAAAAAAATGCGGTGCCACCATTTGTGAGACTTCCGGTCTACTTCGTACAACGACTTGTACATGTCAAACTTGTCTACATAGCCCATGTGGCAATTGTATTCTTTCACTAGCGAGGGACATGTTATTTGTTCTCGAGATCCATCTTTCCTTTTGCGTCCAACAGTTTCAGCTTCAGATGGATTATGGTAGTTACTTAGAAAGAGTACTGCTTTCCATTTCAAGCATACTACTCCGTCTTCCGATATACGCCAATCAGAAGATTTTTGTCGTCTTTCAGATCAATAGGCAAATGTTTTCTATGTTTCTTTGCTGTAATTCCATGTGCCAACAGATCTCTTTGTAATTCTACAGAATTGAAATAATTATCAAAGAACACTTGATGAAATTTTCCGGTAATGCTCCTGGTCAGATCAGTGACAACACGTTTCCCTAAATTCTTTTCAGCTTTGTCATTTATTTTCCCGGTATAAACTTGAAAAGCGCAGACATAGCCAGTAGAGTCTGCTCTTATCCACACTTTATATCCGCGTTTTATTGGTTTCATGGGTAAATACTGACGGATGCTACTTCGACCCTTGAAGCGTATCATAGATTCATCTACAGCTTGTTTTTCGTTAGGACGGAAGGAAGCAAGAAACGTTTCCGTCAATACGTCTAGAAGCGGCCTAACTTTGTAGAGTTTATCGTATGCTTCATCTGTTTTCGTCGGTTGCCTTTCGTTGTCGTTGAGATGTAAATTACTAAGTAACCATGAGAAACGATCTCTTGACATCACAGAGCTTATGAAATGATCCCTCAGTTCAACCCTTGATGACCAATAGTCCTTATAGCTAGGAGATGTTTTAATCCCCATTATTAGATTCACGCCTAAAAATGTTTTTATTTCGTCCACAGTTGTTGATATGAAACTGTTGGGATTTCCGCCACTTTTTTGCAGTGCATATAGGTTGGTTTCAAAAACTATTTTGTCTAATAATGCAATGGGAAATAAATGTAAATATACGTCAACGGGGCTTTTAACACTGGTTGGTAACTCCGGTCCTACTTCTGCAGAAAATTTCAATAACTTAGTATAATTTCTTGTATCAGTTGTCCAAATAACAGCTGATTTTCTGTTTTGTAAAGTGGAAAGTGGTAGATCATCGTCACTATCCCACTGTAAGTTATTATTTTGTACAGTTCTGTTTCGGGTAAGTGCGTGACTATAATTATCATCGTTACCATGATCGAACGTCGCGTCCATTTCTTCCATATCTTCATTGTTGTGGTTTGAAAACATATCAGTTTCATGTAAACTTGATACGTCTGATTCTAGGTCCGAAGGAATTTCATCTAATATTTCAAAAATTTGATTTGGATCTATATTTTCCAGATCAAAAGAAGACCACCTTGATGTCCCTAAAAATGGATGCAATGTATAAGTTCCTTGTGGTTACTACACGGAACCACACAATAAATGATTGAACAAATTGAAACTTCAATCAAAGTCTCAGTAAATATGTAGTTTACGCACCTCTAGAGTAACTAATTGAAGTAAATAAATGCATTATTACCTGACATTGTTACTACATTTGAGTAAAACAGGCCACAAATAAAGTTCACAAATGAATCACTCTTCATCTAACTAAGCACCACGTGTAAATGTTAAAAAGGCGCCAAAGTAAATAAAATAAATTAGTTCAGGGCAAGCTTTGTAGTGTAGGCAACACACACATCATTGTGGTTAGCGCATAATACCACTAGGAACTTCAGAAAACAAAAATTAATTTGTGGTTACATTAGATGACCAGTAGTCCTCAAAGGGTTAAGTGTTCAAACAAACCTCCATTGGCAGCTAGACAGTAACCTAAGCGATGATAAAATTCACGTGTCACATTTTTAAGCATATGTGGGGTGATTGTGGCACATGTTTCCCTTACAGCACGTCTCAAATCCTGCACATTTGCATAAACGTGGGCATTGTCGTAAATCTGATTCTTCACGTACCGCCGCGAAAAGAAGTCATTTAGTGCCATATTGGCTGCAGCTGATTTTTTGGACATTATGGACAGTGGTATGACATCCCTACTGCGTTACCAATTGCACGAAGAGTTGAACATTTATTTTCAATCACTTTCGCTAATACCTGGAAAACTCACTATCCCCTAGTGGAACAGGTAGAGACCGTCCCAAACCTCATGGGTGATTGCGCAGAAAACAATTTTGTACTGAATACAAATATATCAACTAACGTGAAAATGTTGGCGTTTGTCATATTGTGTTTTACTTGTTCATATCTATTCTACAACTGCCTACGCTTTTACTACTTTTTATTTGATATATCCTCTGTGTGGATTGCCATATTAAAAAACAGTCTTTTCTAAAACTCCTTTAAGGGGAAATTGTTATTAGGTATGTACAAATTGGGTTAAAAATTATCATTTACTAATGAGGTATTTTTAATTGAATTACAGATTTTCTGGAATTCCAAGGCGGATTTCTGGTGTATTAAACCAATACATTGTGTTTTCTCCCCAAATTCAAGATTTGTCAGTGCTTTTCTATACTGAAAATAATGTTTAAAAAATTTTGCTTCTTTAATTTACAGTTTAGAGACTAAAAACTGTTTATGATGATTGTTTAATGATTCTCTTGTTTGTATTGACATGGGCGGTTTGAAATGGGCAATAAATAATAATGTATCATGTTGAAAATGAGTAACCGTAAGGGCGACAAATTATTTACAATATTTACCAATTTATGAAAAAGGAAAAAGAAGGAACGACGACAATGGCATTATCCTAATTACAAGAACGTGGTGCTGAAGCTGCAGGTGTGGGTCTAAACACTATGAGAAGAATTATTAAAGAAGGAAACAGTAGGTACACCTGGACAAGTCACTCTGGCAACAGTAAATTCTCTTCACCACAAACAACTGTCAATAAACCGAGTCAACGTTAGATGCATGTGATGAAGAGATAATAAGAAAAATCATCTACTCATTTATAAATACCCAAAACGGTATTCCGACCATAAATAAGGTTTTACAGAAAGAGACAAGTGCTGGTGTTCAATTCTATGGAAAGAAAATTATATTTTGAAGGGTATTAAGAATGCTAGGATTTTGTTGGAAAAAGACCGAGGATAATAAAGAAGTATTAGTCAGAAAAATGGACATTAGAACTAAACGAATCAAGTTTCTTTTGAAAATTAAAGAAATATAAAGAAGACGGAAGAAATTTGGTGTTTAGTGATGAAACCTTCTTACACGGTAGTCATACTAGACCGAAAATGTGGGACGATGGAAGAAACCGTTGTTTGAAAGTTCCTGTTACTAAACGCCAACAATTAATTGTGGAGAAAAAGAAGACTTAATTCCTAATGCTCTTTTAATGTTTAAGTCAGAACAAAAACAGGAAACTATCATGATGACATCAACCACACAAATTATATTGCGTAAAAGAAACAGTAATACCAAATATACTTAAAATTCAGTTTTTGTTATTGACAATGCATCATATCATAATGTAAGTACAGAAGCTGCGCCCACATCAGCTTGAAAAAAAGGTGACATGCAGGCTTGGCTCTCTGAGAGAGGAATAACTTATGAAGCTAATGCATTGAAAGTCAAGCTATACTAGAAAATTAAAGAGCACAAACCTCAAAATAAAACATAATATATTTTAGACAAGCTATTAGCTGAAAATGGTCATGCTGCCCTTCGTCTCCCTCCATACCACCCTGAATTAAATCCCATTGAAGAAATATGGTGAAGTGTGAACTATCGGATAACAGTAAGGAATGTGACATTTAAAATGAATGGATTGTGAGCCTTTACAATGGCACTAAAACATTAGACATTTAAATGAATTTTTAAAATCAATTTATCATTAATCGGAAATTGATGTATGGTATATTTGTTAAATAATGTTCGTGAAAACAAATTACTGCAAAATTTATTATTATATAAACGCGTACATTCAACATATTCAGCATTAGTAAGCTACTTACACAATTTTTTCGGTAAGCTGCTGACATCTTTAAATGTACGCTTTGATGGAACATCACAAATACATTATAATGGAAAAAAGAACTTATTTAACTTAATGCTAGATATCACTTTTGATTGCATTCTAATTTCAGAATAGAAACTTATTTCAGATTATATATCACCGCATTAGCCTTTCATATGGAACCACTCACCATGTTATTTTATAAAGCAATAATGAATACATACTACAATTTTCCAAAAATGAATATCATTGCATTTCACTTTTAAACAACTAAAGCGGCATAACAATAGTCTACATAAAATTTCATAAGTGCTTCTACGTTATGATGTACCTATTGTTTTTTAAGATAACTCAAATCTGTATTGTTGCAACAATTTTAATAGATAATATTACTACTGAAGAAGATGACTGTAAGTGTTATCGAAACGTTTAGATTGTATAGCTTTAATATACAAATACACCATTAAAAAACCCAAAAAAGATAAGTATTTTATTATGCGTTATAATGGTGAAAGTTTACATTTTCAAAATTTATTTACATTTTGAATTACAATCCTGTCTAATACGGGAGCATAACCGTCTTATTGTTTAGTTACTTTATTTTTCTTTTAAATATTTTTAAAAGGAATCTTATTACGGTCAATAGTCTTTGGTATTCAAAAGCAAAGTCGTTAGTCGAATATATTGTCAACCAGATTATAATATTTGTACGCATGCTAAATTATTGCACAGAAGTTCGTGGGGTTTGTTATAGTATATTCAGAAAGGATTGATTTTTATTAAGGAATTATATTTACATATATGACGTACATTAATAGGGGCGTTCCTTAATAAATAATTAATTATTAACGAAAAATCGAACTTTTATCAGGAAAATGATTTATATTCATGTGGCAAAAATCTGCTCTTTTTCCCTTACTTTGTTGATCAGAATTATCTTAATGGATAATTTAATTAACGGGAATATGTTTAGGGAAAATCTACTGACGGGATTCAAAGATTAATTATAGGTCCCGTAGGTTAACCGTGAATTCTCCGAAACAAGTAGAAGCGCCCGCGGTTTTATTAATTAAAATATAACGGCTAAGTATTTAAACCTTCACGAAACCGAAAATTTAGTATGTTCAGGTGTAAATTAACCATCCACTAGGAAATGTGCTTAAGCAAAGATGTGCTGTATTTACTTATGAGGTAGCGGTTACGATAGACAGGATTTTCTACCTGGAGTTCGCAATTGTTTTAAAAAGGGTGTTATTAAGCCAATATTAGTTATTCACTTCTGGGACTAGATTTTATATTTGCAGTTTCTATAAAACGAAATTATAGCGTGTTCTGGACCGGTTGTTCGTTTTAAGATATTACTTCGCCTTGTACGTATGACATTCCTTACGGCTGTGTGTAAATTTGTGTGCAATTTGTATTAGTCTTCCTAACGGACATTCTACGACAGCCTGGTGTCGACAGGTAACTTTCTGTCTAGCAGACAAAGGACTAAGGCACCACTGACCGACTGTCCTGCGATACATGTTAGCCCCGCTGTTGGAAGACTGTGCTACTGGTACTGGCCGACAGTCCTGCGCTTCCGTCGGAAAGCGGCGTTGGGCGTCTACCCTGTCTACCACCTTCATCCGGTGTATTAGTAACTATGTGTAAAGTTTCAAACTTACGTGCAGGTGGGATCGTATCTTAAATGAGTTCAGTTCAGTAAGACTTTGATCTGGAACGATCAGGTGGTGCAGGGGAAGAAATCCCCAGCGATAAAGGCCTTGAAACAAAAAGTCACAGGTGCGTACATTATTGGTTATTGTGGGCAAAGGTAAACAGTGGGGCTGTGATGCAGAAAATTTCAACGGATTTTGTAATAAAAATTGATTCGTTCGTAATTCGAAACTATTAAATAAGGGAAATTTGTTCATTAATAAATAATCAATTGGGATACCACAGATGTAAAGAATTTAAAATGTAGTATACATACACTATTGGACAAAAGTGGGCTGCTGTCATAGGTGAAATGGGAATGTTTGCAAATGTCAAATAAGTTAGTATGTGGTAATATATTTCAACAATACACTTTTATTAGAGCGACAAAAGTAAAACAACTTGTAACAAAAGAACATTTATTTCATTTAACAACTCAAAAATCATAAACATGGATGATGGGTTATAATAGCATAAAAACAGGTTCTTAATAATTAATAGGATAACCATCGTTGAATATAACTTTTTGGCAACGACGCGACATTGGTGAAGTTAAATTTTGGGTAGTAATAGCCGGCATATTAATCCAAACTTCAGTAATTTTATCAATCAAGAACTTTATTTGAGAATCTTGTAGTCCGAATACGATGTTCAACCTCTTCCCAAAGGTTCTCAATGGGGTTGAGGTCTGGCGGTTGTGCTGGCCATCGAAGAACCTGGGCATTGCTCTCTTGAAACCACTCCTCAACAAGGCCAGATGAATGTTTCGGGTCGTTGTCCTGCAGGAATACAAATTCCAAAGAATTCTCTCTGAGCACAGGGAAACATAACGTTTTGGAGTATGTTCCTGTAGACGAAGCTATCCATAGTACCGTCTATAAAATGAAATGGACCTACTTTACTCCACAAGAAACAACCCCATACAAATACACTACCTTGCGTGTGCTTTATTGTTGGTATAACATACTTTGGGTGAAATCATGTATTAACCGGACGTCTAACACGCCTCATTCCATCAGAATTAAAAATTTTGTGAAGACTTTCGTCGCTAAACAACACTTTTCCCCACTCTTGCACTGTCCAGTTCAAATGACGTTGTGCAAATTCAAGCCTGGCACGACGATTTCTTTCGGAAACCAATGGTTTCTTGGCTGGACGTCTACTATAAAGTTTTGTCTCAACTAATCGTCGTTGAACAGTCCTCGCACTGACTTCCAGTTCAAGAATTTCAGCAATTATCCTTGGTCCTAACAACCACGGATCTCCTTGAAAAGTTGTTTTGATTTTCCTATCTATCCAAAATGTAGTTTTTCTGGGCCTTCCTGATTTCGGCATTCTTCTACATGTCCTCTTTCATTATAATGTGAAATAATTTTTGACGCACCATATTTGGGTAAGTGAAACTGTTTGGAAATCGCAATCTTACTCGCTTCGTTTAAAAAGGAGTTCACGACCATTTTTTGTACCTCCGTACAGATTCGTTTTCCTTTTGGTATATTTATTTCTGCAAATATAAGAACCATCAAGTTTAATTCACTTACAAAATATCATTAATAAACTTACCTTTATCATAAACCCTTATTCTTTATACCAAATCAAAAAGTTGCTATGTCCTCGCAAGGAATGTTTACCGCTACGTCGTTAATTTATGAATTTAGCTATTCACTTTGTTTATACTGTTTTCTCATATACAACAGTGAATTAAATAAGGATGGCGAACATTAGTAGTGCATTAACGAATAAGAAAATGTAGTAGAAAAAGTAAACTTATAAACGCGATATGCATATGAATTTAATTCTCATTTGACTGATACTACATAACCTCCATTTGTTTATTTATCCTTTGACTGCTTCCTCATTTCCTACATTTACTTCTTTTAATCATCATTTATTACACACTTTAAAGAAAATGGGGGTCCCCTGATATCAGTATCTGCAGTCCTAGAAGTAAGTATGACATTAAGTGTTTCTATCTTAATTTATTACAATCACGAAATTACAGGCAAGCGCCTTGTGTATGTCTGAGAAGACTGTAAGAAATATCAAGTCTCGAGCTGCATCTAACCCTGTTTTAATGAAACAACCACGCAAGAAAACAAAATCTAACGATCTACCTGAAACATCCAAAATGGGCATAAGGAATACATTATACAATATGCATGCACAAAGTGAGTAATAGTACATCACAATCTTTTACACATATTTGACATACTAATTTATTTACAGAAAAACATGTCACAGTTGCAAGATTAAATGCAGAAATTCATAACAGTCACATATTAATAAGTGACAGAAGTCTTCATCGTGCAATCCTGTCGCTAGGATTCAAATTTAAAAAAAACTCGAACCGTAGAGCCTTATTGAAAAAAAGTTATACCACAGAAATGCGAATTAAATTTCTTAAACAATACAAAAGAGATCAATTCACTTAATCGTCGACAAGTAGTATTTATGGATGAAACGTGGATCTACTCCAAAGGAAATCCAGGAAAATTATGGAAGGATGAAGACATTAGGAGTGTACGAAGACCTCAAGACTATGATTGCAAGAGATGTATTGTTGTTCACGCTGGATCCGCCAGAGGATTTGTACAAGATCTGCTCTGTTACTTGCATCAAGATCATTAAAGGAAGATTATCATGGTGAAATTAATGGGGACGTGTTTAAAAAATGGCTTATTGAACATTTGCTAACAAATTTAGAAGAGCCTTCGCTAATTATAATTGATAATTCACCGTACCATTCAATGTTAGTTGAAAAGCTACCAACTTCATCCTGGACAAAAGGCAATATGGTTTTCTGATTAACACACAATTACATCAGTCACGATCCCACACTCTTCAAAACCGAGCTGTATGGTCTAATTAAGTCACTTCAAATACAAAAAAGGTAGAAGTAGATGAAATAATAAGAAGCTACAGACACGAAGTATCCCACACTCTTCAAAACAGAGCTGTATGGTCTAATTAAGTCACTTCAAATACAAAAAAGGTAGAAGTAGATGAAACAATAAAAAGCTACGGACACGAAGTATTAAGATTACCACCATATCACTGTGAGTTTAATGCGATAGAATTAGTATGGGCACATGCAAAGAGATATTATGACAAGCAGATTGGACAAGATGGCTTTAAAAATGAGAACGTAATTGCTATGTGGAACAAAGCCTTTACAGCAATGTGATGAAACCGTATGGGATAATTGTGTGTGGCATACTGAAGAAACAATAAAGCAATGGTATAAACGGGAATAAATGCAAACTGGTTATTAACATTGGAAACTATTCTAAAAGCTCGGATGTAGAGAGTGACTCCGATTACAAAGCTTTACACTTTAAAAAACATGTTTCTACATCATACAATAGTTAATACAAGTGTGTTAGTTCATATTTAATACAATTTCTATTAGTAATGTATTTCAATAATGTAAGTACAATATATTTTATGGTAAAATGCTTCTCAATATGTTAATTCACACGTTTCCCATAGAATTTATGTTCCACATTAAATGTCATCTTTGTAGGAGTAATAGTTCCATTTTATTTAGGCATGTAATTTAACATCCATTCTGTGTATTAATGTTACCATCTTATGTGGGCCATCATTGCTACTGAATTGTTATCAATAATATAAAATTATGATTATGAAACCTAGTAGCCTTGCGAGGTGTAAATAGTGCAGCTCGACAGTTGTTCCATGCAAATTGTTTAACCTATAAATTGAATCTCCAATCAATTGTATGATTGTTTATCAGCAACTTACAACACAACCATTCTCATGTTTTTATAATTCCGCTGCTATTATTAAATTTTTACATTTTGTTGAAAATTGCATTGTTTGTAGGTTATAACCTACATAATTTTCGGCCGTTGCTAAATACACAAAAAAATAGCGATTGCGCATGCGTAACGAGATAAAAATGAAATTAAAAGAGGAATAAAAGGAAAACTAAAATCTACAGTAACATAGGCTCCAAGACTGCGGTACTATACCACCCATTGAGCGCGTCGTAGATTCAATATCCTTTTTATTTCCATGTTTAGAAATATTGAGGTTATAATTCCTTATGTGTATTTAGCAACCACCATAATCTTCAGGCAGTAAACATAATGTACCAAACACCTGTTTGATTTTAAGGATATTCTTTTTCAACCGTTATCATTATGATAATCAACGTTCTCTAATTTTTACAAAATAAATCACAACAAATAAATAATTGTATTTTGGAATACGTAAGCTTTAAATGCTGCCATCTCGGGGTATATTTTCTAATCAGAATTTATTGCAACGAAAATAATTTTGACTCATATTTTTCACATTACACCATATGATTGTGTATGATGACATAGTGGTAAACATTCCTGGCGAGGACAATATACTTTTGTCGCTGTAATAAAATGTATTGTTGAAATATATTATTACATACTACCTTATTTGACATTTGGAAACAATCCCATTTCAGCTATGATAGCAATTTACTATGAGTCCCTAAGCTATATAAATTTTAATTTTCAGTGGTTCATTTTATTTTTTGCACCTCCGAGACTAAAATAGATACTTTCGTCTCTGTCTACAGGGACTAAAGTGGGTCATTTATTCTCTAGGCATTAAATATGGACTGAACCCCCTAGAGTTTATTGACAGATGTCAAACTTCAAATATTTTTTATTAATTTTGTTTACGAAACATTAACATTAATATTATTACGATTAATAAATATCGGACGATTGATTTCCGAAACGATACTGCTGGATGCAAGGTTGAACGCATTTGCGAAATGAATCAATGCCTGTGGGCCGTTCAGATTGGCACGAGGGTCCTGGGAGTGAGGTAGCTGGTGTTTTTTGATCACCTCCAAAAAATTTTTCGGCGATAAAGATCTTATTATTCAGGGAGTTTTCCACATACCCTTCTGCAACAGTTGCAGACTTCCATCCCCCATGTCTTTTTAAAACGTCAACAGTCGCACCTGAATCAGCTAGTAGAGATGCAGAGGTTCGCCGCCAACAATGTCCTGTATATGACAACGCATCTGGTAGGTTTAAGAATGTTGCAACTTTCTGGGGCAATTTTCCAAATATATTCGGTCCTACAGGTTGCACTTGAACGGGAAGTTTCGGCTTTTCTATGACATATATTTCTTGCAGATTTTTGTATAACTAATGATAGTTTTATCTCAATCTTTTACAACGAAGTTCCTGTCTTCCATTTTTGGTAACTCTAATGTTAACAAGAAGTCTGTTGCCCAAATCAGTCACATCATTAATTGACAATTCAACTAATTCAAGTCCTCTACAAGCCCCTGCCACACCAAATATGAGTTCTACCTACAAAAAAATCATTTTTAAAAGTAGGTACAATGATTTTTGGACATACTCACTTTTGTCATTAAAAATGTGTCATCTGAAGCTTCCAATCTGTTCTATAGTTAGTACCTTTGACTTATTCGCTTTGTAACCAACATTTTTCCTTTTCAGAAGCGTCGTCAATTTGTGGAATTTACTTATGTCAACATTATGTTTAACGTTTAACATTGAATACTGGGCCCACAATGTAGTAGCAGCAAATTTGTTTACCTTTTCATTAAAAAATACCAGCAAAGCGTCTTCGTTAAAATTTGTAATTTTCTTTTCACAGCACCGTTTTAAAAATATATCATACTCTTTATCGTAAATTTTACGAGATTTGGAAGGCAGTAAGTCTTCTAAAGCCTCTTCAGCGGCTTTTTCTAGATCAAATTCGTCTTAGATATTTATTACCCTTTTGTAAAAATTTTTCAAATAGCAAGATTTCTAGATAATTTTATAAAAATTTGTCACATTGACACGAACAAATTTGGAATTATTGTACATAAAAAATAAATACTTTGGAAGTGCAAAAAATAACGTATATACTTCGGGACCAAAGTGCCTAAATCCTTTGAGTGGTTGTTGCCCTCGAGGCAACAAAACCCACTCGCGGGATTAAATGCTGCACTTTGGTCACTCTATATATAATATACACTTTTGCCCAATAGTGTAGCTCGTGTATAATGTGTGATTTACTATTGGTCCAATTTATACGTGCAAAAATAACAAAGCATGAAGTTTCTACGTAAGACTAGTCTATATAGTTCATAGTTTCATTTTCTTTCATAACATCGCAACGCCATCTCTTATATAAAAATAGAGATAGATGCCACACCATCTAAATTAGGTACATGAACTTGAAAGGTACTTGTTTGATGTATGTACGCTGATATGATGATTGCTTGTACACAATTGCGCGCGATCGTAATTGTTTCAATTAGACTGCTACCATTGAGTAAACTACTCATTACTCAATGCTGCTAACTAATTTAGTAGTATAATTAAGATTTAAAATTTTCATATGCTTCGTAAATAATTTTATTTTTACTGATATTAGTTTTGCATGTTTAATGTATTTTTGTTGCAGATACGTGGAGATAGCTATGAAGGTGGATGTTTAGGACCAAGAGGTTCAAGAATTTGGCTGTTTTTAGGTTTTGTGATGGGATTTGCATCTGTTATTGCTTCATGTTGGATTTTATTTGCCAACTTTGTGGGAAATAGTAAGTGAAGTAACTCAATAGTTTTAAGTTACTTATATGTTTAAAAGTGTATAAAAGCATAAACCACATTTATTAGATAGGGAGATCGATGATAAAAAAATTTTTTTTCCGACAAAACGTCTCGCGGTCCCAAGGATTAACGAAGAGTTGTCGGTTCAGTAACCAGATACACTGTATAAATTATAATGTTCTTTTGCTAATTCGAGGAATTAATTGTTTTTAAAAATCTATCCTTAATTAACCAAGTTTAAGGTTCTGTTAATATTGATTAATTTATTTTCAAATTAAAAATGTAGCTATAGACCTTCCTTTTTAGGTTGTGTTTGTGGTAGTAATTTAATTATTTTTAATTACATTCCCAATTTCATTAAGCAGTGATAAATATTGTTTTCACCTATACACCATTCACTGTGTTTCTGATCCGCAGTACACCAGGAAGGGTGGGGAGAGTGGACACTCAGTGTTACATTTGATAGACGCAATAGCGCCCTCACGCAACTAGAGAGGAAGTATTTTCTACACGCATGGAAATTCATTCACTTTTATTTCGAAATCGTTTTGCTTCAAATTATTTACCTAAAATTACAGTTTGCTTACATCTACGAAACATATTTAACATGTGTATATAATTAATAAGCAAGTAGTAAAAATTGAAGTTTTTTATGCAAAGGGGCCATTACTCAAATCTCTTTCTGAACTATCAAATTCATTTTGTGTAACAGTTGCAAATTATGAATTCCAGCTTACAAATTTATTTAGGTAATGAACTTATTTCAATGAAGATACAGTTATTTTTTAACAGAGTGATAATATGTTTTCTGATATCCAACTCACAACTGTTAAATGCTCAAAATTATGAAATAAAATTAATGTAAACAACGCACAATTGTGAAAATCTGATTTTTACTGTAGGGACACAGTGTTCAAACTTCAACAACTTTGATGTCACGATTATGTCAATTTTACAGTATGAGAGTAATCAATCTCACAATGTAAATCACAGAAAAGATGATGGAAAGTTGTAAATCAATTCCAAAACTTGTTAAATAAAAACAATTATTAGACTACATGTATAAACGACTTCTTAACAGCCATTTTGTAGGTAGCGTAATTTGTTAGTTATGACTCTTCTCTATTATCTTGGGAGGAAAGGAGGCTTATCTCAAGGTTGCCTATAAGAAAGCCCACTTTCCCCACCCTCTCCGTATAATACTAAAATGAGAACATTAAGGTTAAAGGAATTCTTCATTTTAAAGTCAATTTCTGCAATACAATATTCATAATTTATTGTAAAAAGCATTTTTGTTTGAAATCTAAAATTTATTATTTTTATTCTGATTGCTCTCTTGTTGTAACTGTATGTTTTTTTTTAGATGTTTCATCACAATGGCCTGGAGTAGGTTTATTTCTACAAAATGCACTGATTTTTATATCCTCGCTTATATTCAAGTTTGGAAGATCTGAAGATTTATGGGGTTAACATGTATGTAATCATTTTTAGTGTCCTGCTTCTATATTCAAGAATATTTCAAATAAGAATGAAATTTTTGCATGATTAGTGGAATACAAGGTGACTTTGAAAATATTTAGCATTTTTATTGTATTTGAAATTTGATATATTCATATATTTGTTGAATATTTATTGATACTTAAGTAAGATAATGTTTTTTTTTTATTTTTTAAAATGTATTATTAACAAGGCTGTTGTAAACTATTATTTTTTTTTAAGAAATTATATGGTCCGTACTCATTTTAATCATTTAGTTGTGTTTTTTTTAATAAACCAGGCACCAAATTATTTATACATGGTAATATACTAACAGACTTGAAGCTCAATTTAAATATATCAGAGATAACAAAGTTTTGTGTTCACTAACCTTATGGTGGTACTGTATCTACTGATAACTTGTAATACTAGCTATAAAAATAAGGTTTTAGAGGGAAAATAGGATTATAAAGACTTCTACCACTTTCTTTTAAAAGATTTAAGTTTTACGTTTTTACCTTCCAGCCTTCATATACATATGTAGGTATAGAAGGTTATGCAATCAACTGTTTTTTTCACTATCGCTAAATCGACTTATTAGCTAATTTTACAACTTTTGGCCAAGATCGGCCATGATGTCTGGATGTGGATGTATGTTAGTATCTATGATAACTCCAGAAGGAAAACACCTATGTACTTAAAATTTTGGATGTAAGCTTTTCATTTTGCTTGGAGCTGATTAGAATTTTGGTGAAATCTAGCGGGGGAGAGGGGTGGTTTATTAGGGGCAGTTTTTGTTGTTTTTTTTCCAAATATTTCTAAAACAGCTGCATATTTCAAAGATATAAAAATAACTAGATATAGACCTTAAACGTATCGATTAATTGTTCCATGACATTTTTTTACGACGCGTAGTTTAGCGGAAAAAGCATTCCTAAGGTAGAATTTTAGATGTTTAAATTTTTTCAATATCTGAATAACGATTAATTTTATAAGAAAAAGACATATTTTTTAAAGAAATTTTAATTTTGCATAACTTTTCTTCATAAAGTTTCTTAATATAGGTGTCTAAAAATTAATTAAATATGAATCAAAATGTTTTTTGGGTTTTTAATGGTGTATTTTAAATTATACAATCTTCAGTTATCTTCATCAGTAGTAATATGTATTAAAATTGTTTCAACATCTTTAGAAATTTTAAAACATATTACTACTGACAAATATAACTGTAAGTGTTATCAAAACGTTTAGATTGTGTAATTTTAAATACATCATTAAAAACCCAAAAAAGATGAGTATTTTATTATGTGTAATAATGGTGAAAGTTTACATTTTCATATGAATGAAAATGGTTAAACTGTATTATTGATATCTTATAGAAGCAGGCGGCTGTGTATTTTTTTAGGTTATCTATCTGACCTGAAGTTTTAAATTCTGACAGATTATTGATTTTGTTTTTATAATGATAAATAAGGACGGTATTGTCATGTTTGAAAAAAAAATTGTTGACTTCCATTTTTTTGCTTTTAATTTCAATTTTATAGGTTGGAAGGTCATGTGTTGTTCCACACCAGATATTTTAAGAAAAACGTTGATAATTTCAAAGAAATAGGAGTTGGTAGTTTACTAACGTTAATAACTTCATTTAATATTACAGTGAATGTATAAGCAACCAGAATTAGCGCTTATGCACATGACTGAAATAATGCTTCAACAGTAGTGTACCATAACCATGACTGTCACTGCAACTCTGGCTATCCTTTTTCCAAAATTAATTTATAGGTAAGTCATGTAACCAAAAGATTGCTGAAGATTTCCTTGAAATTTTAAAAATAATCCGTAATAAACTCTAATTGGTGTGACGTCAGACTCCTTAAATTTTACCAATCTATCTTAAACTGCATTATGCAATGTTTATTTTTTAGTTCCATCATATTCGTCATAATTCAAATGGGGTGAAGTGGGGTAAATGCACCCACCAAAGTGCAGAATGTAAATTGAATCTCTTCAACAATTTTTCAGTATAATTATAGAAAGCAAATATTATATTTTGCATAAATATAGTTTCTGTGATGGTCTTTCATATTGCAGGCCCAAAAACTGCATTAAAAATATGACACGACTTTGGCTTTTTATTTTGAAATTTTCTTCTGGGTTAATGCGCTTCCTCCTATTTTGGGACATTTGCACCATAGTAGGTTATTTCTTGCGTTTGATGCTTGACAAACGTATTGGCCAAATACGATTAATTCGCTATTTTTCTCAATTGTGTGGTCTTTGCTGAATTTCGATTGAACAATTGGTTACGAACATAATGAATTTTTAACATGGATGTGAATTTGGAAAAAAACGTGATTACAAAGAAGCAATAAACTTTTAATATTCCACTGAAAACATAAAGCAATTAGCGGTAAACAGGACACTGGTGTTTGTTCTTCCGGGACCAGATACAATGGTGGTAGAGGCATGGCCTTTTTCACCTACGACCTTCGTCTTTGGGTCACTACAAAAACTTGTTTCGTCCATATTCCGAATATTATATGGTTTGTCTTGGAGGTTCAGTTCTTGAATTGTATTTTTCAACAACTCAAAATATGGATATATAAAAAAGAGGTTCGTGTTTTGCTTTCTTGCATATTCCAACGCTTCTGGTTTTTAAATTGACAAATTATGCCTTTTTTTAAATTTTAAAAAACAATCCTCACCAGGAACGTTGTTTTTGAATGGAGTCTTGAGGTGCTTCTGCGTAACATATTTTCCCATAACTTCTAGGATTTCTTTACGGCTGAGTCCAAACCCCCATTTTTTGAGGCTTTTAAGTCCATTTGCGAGGACTTCATCTTTGGCTGGTAAAGCCGTATGCCTTCCCATTGTCGAACTTTTTATACCGACCTTTAATGTGGTCCTTTAAAGTACTTCTAGGCATCTTGAAAAGTTTACTAGCACGCAACGTACCACATTTTCCACTCGTAACATATTCCACAGCAGTTTTCAAGTCCTCGGACGAGTAAGCGGCCCTACTGGTTTTGCGATGATAGTTCCGAACCATTTTACCTACAACAACATGCCTAGGTCACTAGTAGAATCATAAGCAACAACCTACTAGATACCAAGAGCAAACAATCTCTGTGATAGTGCTAAGTGCATCTAGTAGGTGCACTTTCTCCAGTAAAAGTAGGTGCACTTGCCCTAAACCAGAAATATTTGAGGCAAGTGCATCTACTCTCTCAAAATCAAATTAGGTTACAATGAAAATAATTTTGCATTTTACCTTACTCAATTAACAAGTTCAATGCATAATAACGACATATATACCTTATCAGCAATTTTATAATTATTCTTCACAAAGCCAACCCATTTAGCACAGCTGTGTGTTCTTACCTAACGCAATACCGGTTATGCAGGGATTTGCATTATGTCAACGAGCGGCCTTACTTTCTTAAATACCAGATGCCACCACTTTACTATAAATAGTAAAGCTAGTGGTGCACTTACCCCACTTCACCTTGGTTGATTTTGCAATAATTTTAGATACGTATAAAAATTCTGACCTATGCAATGTGAAACACTAAAAGTCGCAATTTTGCCTAACTACTAAAGAAAAATTAAGAAATCTTTCCCGAAACACCAATTTAGGTCGTCATATTCATTTAACGTTATATTGAAAATATCCGATTTGGTCGCCACATAACCCTCCTCACAGTCAATAGACCACCTAATTATCAATAATTGATAACTAGATCGTTGATCAATTATTAATCTTATCAAGATTTAATAATGTCTGTAGTATCTCTGTTTACAGCATAAATCAGACGAAAATCGTGATTTTTTTCTCTTACCAATTTTACACAAAAAATGTAACTATATTTTCTAGGTTTTTAAAGCCACTGTAACCTTTACTTGAAACATTTTTGAAATAATTATTTTCAGCCTCAATTTTCTTCATGTAATTCAAAAAACGCGTTTTTTGGAATTATTGTCTTTAAATCTACTTTCATCTGAAAATCCTCGAAATACTCAACATGAAAACATTCTTTTTTTTCCGTTAACCAAAATAACAAATTAGCAACGGTCCATGCAGACAGTAACTAAAATTCGTCTCTCCCCAAACCCAGGTGGTAAATCGTCATATATATAATTATAGCGTAGTAAATCAAAGTTAACATCTCTTAATAAAGTAATGTTAATTTTTTGGTTTAAGCAAACAATATGTAATAGAGTATTATATACTACCGTAAATTGGGGGTACTTTGGTCCACTTTTAGGAATACTTTTAAGAACTCTATAATAATACATAAAAATTGGAGAGGAAGAATGTTTTTTTTATACGGGACTTGTATGCTAGATCTAATTGAATATATCTATAATGGTACTTATGCGACAGATATTCTGTAATGTCCTTTTCCTTTTATTGAAAAGTGGAGCAAAGTTTCCCATAGACCGGGGCTACTTTGCTCCACCAAATATTTTGTGTTATAATATATGTCTTTCAAAAAGGTGGAGCAAAGTTAACTGGCTGTTTTATTAACTTTTCTCCAAGGAATAGACTCACGCAAAAAAAAACTCTCAAATGTTTCACAGTACTATTTAATTCGTGATAAAATAACAACATATCCTGTACCTATATAGAAAAAATAGAAATCACATTGTGTGAAATACCTACATAAAAAATATAAAAAAGAAACAAGTTTTAATCAAAAATATCCCTTAATTCCGGGACGGAGAAAGCACCTCTTTTAGAAATTTGTTTGGGGGGCCTAATACAGCCTAAAACATCGGACCATTGGTACGTCAATTCATCCCGTTTTAAGGGCCATTTCCACATCTTTAGGGACCTTTGCATCGCGTTAATTATAACTGTCTCCTCATCAAAATCAACAATTTCTCCAGGGTATAATTGTCCTTCATAGGAAAACGCTACAAAACGTCATATTTCCTTGACCACATTCTGAATTTTGGCGTTGGTATATTGGGAAGACTTGCCTTCTAAAAAATTAACAAATTGATTTTCTTTTTCTTGTTCTTTGGCAAGGTCCTCAAAATCAATATCGTCGGAAGAGTTGTCATCGAAAACAACATCGCCCTTCTTACCACAGCGAGAAGTAGTTGGTTCTTCTCGAGGAATCACCTCGTTATCAGTTACGATAAATTCATCAGTCTCTTCAGTAGGCATGGGCTAATCGGCGCAAACACTTTTTCCAGCTGGAATATTAATTTTTTCTGTGTTGTTTTACTGTGGCCGTTACCTCTGATCTTTTTGCCTCCAGAGATTTGAGAAACTCTTACTGAACTATAGTTTCATTAGAAATAGTTCTAGAAATTCGACCTAGCACCTCTTCGATATTTAAAGGAACTATACCACTTTTCCGAAAACCGGCTTTCAAATTGGCTGCAGCTTGTGGAGAAATAATTTCCATCATCTTCACTAATAATGATGGGAAGTTCTCTTTCTGAATATTTGTATGTGTAATACCATCGGCAGTGTCCTTCCAATTAGATAAAACTTTTCGCCATGCTATCTTTAGGGGGCGAAAAAATCCACATCAAGAGGCTGTGTCAGGTGAGTACTATTTGGCGGAAGGCAAATTAAGTGTATTTCATTTTGGCGACACAGTTGCAGACCATGTGAAGATAAATTATCACAGAGTAAAACTTTTTTACCTTGTAGTTTTTTTTATTCTAGGTATCATTTGACACTCAAGCCAGTCCGTAAATATATTGGCATCAAACCACCCCGAGGTACTGACATTGTAACGGCAGCCTTTAGGACCATTCTCTGTCCACGTTGTCCACATTTTACTAGCCCGATAGACAACATACGGCGGCAATAATTCACCGGCGGCATTTCTACAAAACATGATGGATACTGATGTTTTTGATGCATTCCTAATAAGCTCTGGATATTTACTTCCTTTTTTTACGACAACTTTCTTTTTTCCCGGATCGTCGGTGACGTTTGTTTCGTCGAAGTTCCATATATTTGTGGGAGGAACATCTTTTATTTCATTCTCCAAGTTGTCAAAAAAGTTTTTTAGCATTCTCTCATCCACTGCCGCTCGTGTCCGTTTAACGTTTTCTGCAAAACGCACTGAAAGTTCGGGATGCCTAGCTACAAAAGCCCTTATCCAGTCTTGCCCAGGTATATTATTCTGAAACACTTTCACCTCCCTTCCACAGCGATTTAAATAATTTTTGATAATATGTCGCAATTCCCTTGCATCTATAGGGAACCCAAACTTTCCCAAAGAAATCAAGCAGTTAACAAAACTCTGCTCTTCATCAGAAGTGAATATAGGCTGTTTTCCTAACTTTCTTTAATGTCTCTCCTTTATTTTATTCAAAATCGTTCTCTAGGTATTTTATATTTTTTTTCCACGTTTCTATGCGAAATATCTTCTTGATCCCGGTTTTCTTATATATGTTCTGGGCATTTCTGTAACAAAAATAAACAATATAATAGCAATACATAACAGTAATACGAATTTAAAAAATTCAAACATCGATATTAAATTCTCTTGGGGATACTTTGCTCCACGGAGCAAAGTAACCACAAAATACGTTGAAATTTGCATGTTCATTCAAAAAAAAAATAGTAAGTTATCCATTGCTTGTATAAGACTGCATGTAGAACGATAATTTGTACCTTTATTGGAACTGCACAGGCAACACTTAAAACACTGCTATATAGATGGCCTTCTAAAACATCTTGCTTAAGCTTTAACACTGAATTAAACACTTTTCGTCAATGGCGCAACGTAACACCTAATGGTGCAAAGTACCCCCAGTTTACGGTATTTGGTTTAAGTAATATTTTTGTTTTGTTAATTTATATTTTCACGATTACTCTTATTTATTATTAATTTATGTTACTTTATAAATTTATACCATACTCATTTCACTTAATAGCTCATTATCTGAATGCTATTAACAAAAATTCTTTCAACTTTTCTTATTCTTACTCTTCTATCGTGTTAATACCACAGCAAAGACAATGGTCTAAGACAATTGCTCGTGCGACCTTCCGTTGTGTTTGCAGTGTCTTACAAAAACGTATCTAGCATTAAGAAAAAAAAAATTTTAAATAAAATTTCACAAATGTAGTGGCGGGCGCCACTACATACAAAATCATTCTCATTATATCTTTGCATTTCGAAATGTCAAAATTATTATAGTAATGAATTGTATGTGGTTAAGCTACAAATCATAGAAAGACATTATACGTATGAATGAATGAATTATTTTGCTTAAACAATAAGGCAATTGACAAAGCAAACTATAAAAAGGTCATCGTATAGGAAGTGGTTAACCAGTACTTGATTTCTTCGAACCTTTAATTACCAATTTTGATTAAATATACTTTATCCACTTATCTTCGTGAGTCAATGGTATATTTACAATGTGTCCACGGATGAAGTTGACAACAAAAACCGTTACTAACTCTGTTTAACCCCTTGTGTACCAAAGGTACTTGAAAGTCCCACGTCATAAATTACCAGAGATAGAAATCTTTGAAATATTGGGAAGATTTCTGTATGATTAAGATAAAAATGCACACTGTAGTGTATTATTAAAGTTTTCAACCAAATATGTTGTGTTTACCGGTGCTAAGCGGTATGGTACTTAAACGTACCTTTGGTAAAATTGTAGACATAATTTTAAATTTTATTATCAGATTTAGTTTTATGATTTTATTCAATTCAAAGTGTATAAATATAAAAATATAAAAATAAATGACAAGAAAATAAAATAATTGTATAAATGAAATATGTTTAACCATTTAATCATACATCTATTGTGCGATTCAGTGTATTTCTATAGTTCAATATTGTGATACTCTGCAAAACAGTTTTTTTTTCGTTGACCCATAAAAAAACTTTACAACAGGAACAAAAGGAATGTGGTTTGGATTGAATGGCTTTTATAGTGCAGATTTCACATCTACCGCGTTTTTCATCGAAACGGGTTGCCTAAGCGTATATCATCTGGAACACTGCAGTTGTAACGCCTTTTAGCAGGAGCAACTTGTTATATACCAGATGATTTTCTCTTTTTGTGCACTGATTTGTATATTATTAGAAGACTAATTGTAATTGTTCTTCTAAACTCAAATAGACTTTTTGTTGCATCATCGAGTTGCAAGTAATATCTGGAAATTATGTATGCATTAGTCAATGTGATTTCTATAAAGGAACAGAACAATCGGTGCCACCACTTTTTAGAGCGTCGGTCAATTGTATATGATACTCTTAATTGATCGTGATGATCTACACCGCCCATGTTTGTATTATAATCTTTTATTATTCCTGGGCCAGTCACTTTTTGTTTCTTTCCCGTCTTGTCTTTTCTGTCCACTTCAATTTTTTCAGACCCATGAAAATTTGATGCTAGGTTTAGCACACGGTTGTCTTTCCACTTGAAGAAAGAAATGTCAGTATTTGATAAACGAAAATCAAATTCCCCTCTTTTCATTTTTTGTCTACTGATAAATTTTTAGGAATTCCTATCCTTCCTGCTCCGATGGTCCCACATGCCAAAGTGTTTTCAATTTTTAATCTTTCCAACAACTTGATTGATGTAAAGAAATTAAGAAATTATCAAAGTAAATAATTTTACTTTTGTTCCAATTGTCTTCCGTTAGGAATAAAACAATTCGTTCCCCAAGGTTGTAACCAGAGAACTTGTTATCAAGTTCTTCATGTTTTCCTTGGTAAACATCAAACTTCTTGACGAAACCATACTCATCTGCCAAACACCATAACTTGTACTCACGTTTAATCGGTTTCATGGGATTATATTGCTTAATTGTGCTTCTTCCTTTAAATTTTACTATTGATTCGTCGACACTTAGTTTTTGAGTTCCGTAGTATAGAGATCAATTGTTGATTTAATAAGCTAATCATTGGTCGAACTTTGTAACATTTATCTTTATTCTTTTTAGTTAAAAGACTGTTATCATTGACATGCAAATTGGATAAAATATCTTGAAATGAAATGATTTCCTTCGCTTATTCTTTAATAATTGCCACAAAAACTTTATCATAAGTAGTGCCCCAATTCACAATCCTTCCTGTAGCTGCATTCGTATTTTTTACTAAGTCTGTAAATAAAGCACAACAGGTCAGTCTTGTTCTGAGTCTGATGAAGAAGAGTCATCGCCTAACTGGATGATCAACGGCCCCACTTGAACTTCTATACTGACATCCAATTGCCACATTTTTTCTTCCACACTTTGCACGTGTCTAATGGCATTTTTCTAATTATCTGACGTTACGTTTGCAACAGCGGTTAAAATAATTGGTGCACATCTGCGATTTTAAATGTTTTATTGTTCCTCGCAACTTCACCCTTGACTTGTGCCCATATCAGTTCGATTGGGTTTAATTCGCAATGATATGGAAGTAAACGCAATACAGTTATATGATTCTGTATTTTTGCTATCTCATCGACAACTAATTTAGGAGCAATAGCAGCTTTTCTGACAAGGTCGAGAGGTTCGTCTTTGATCATATCTGGTTCGTAATCAATGGATTTGCTGGTTAGCCATGCCTGAATGTCAGCTTTTTTTGATCCTGAATTTGGATTTTTGTCGATCTTTCTGCTACGATAGGAAGCGTTATCTAAGACTATAACAGCGTTTTTGTCTAAACGTCCAAGAACGTTGCGAAACCATTCTTCAAAAACAGCAGCTGTCATTTCTTCATGATAAACGCCAGATTTCTTGGACTCTAACAACAGCAAACCATCATCAACATAATCGTCCTCGGAACCAATGTGGAGAACGATAAGGCGTTTTCCTTTTCCCGATGGATCCCGTAACCCCGTTGTTAATCCATTAACAACCGCTTGCCTCGGAATCAAGATGGTTGTATCTTTCCATACTTTGCTTATTGTATGGCCAGCATTAACCCAAGCCTCGTCTAAGAAATATGCCTTTTTTCCTTCTCTGTATTTTCTAATTTGTCGTAGATTACGCAACTATCTCGGATTTTTCTTTAAGGAAACAATTTCTTGACCTCTTAATAAAATAAAGTATAATTTATGTTAGAGATAATTTATTCCTTTATTCACTTAAAGCCAATTTCATTTAACAAGGTTCTTAATGTACTCCTTTTTAATTGAGGCATCTCATCGTGCTCACCAATAGCGGCCACAATTTTATTTAGAGTAGGTGTATCGTTTTGTTCAAAGAAGGAATGGACTACAGACCTAAGATTACTCTTAGTTTCGTCGTCAATGTTGTCCAAAATTGCTCGTTGTCGGTGGTACACAGTCGGAGGATGTAATACATGTGTTTGCTTGTACTCACGTAGAATGTTGTACATACTTGTATCTGTAATACCTAAAATGATAAAGTAATGAATAAAATATGTTTTTATAAAGTTATTATGTTACCTGCTGCTTTTGCTGTAAATGCAACATTTTCAGTCTTGTTGTTCGGTTTTTCTTCAACACAAACTTTAAAAATGTTTAAGATTCGCTCCTTTTCGACAACGGAAAAATGCCTGGCCGGGCTTTTTTTTGGGGGGCGAACGATTTCGTTGATCCATAATAAATGTAATTATTTGCTAATACGCTACAAACTTGTCGCTAGTATTGAAAAATATTGTTTTTGAAAATGAAAAGTACTAGAGCAAAAGCAAAATAAAGAATGAAAACACAAATGCTAAATGACAAATTACTTTGACATTTATAGGTTAATATAATACAAAATTTTTCGTGGTTGTGTGAACCCGGCTAATCAATAGAAATGTGCCATTTAAATTTGGCGCTAACTCGTGGGAGGAGCACTTACTGAATCTGTTCGTTAAACGGAGTATAGCTACGAAAACATTTTCACATATTTCATTCCTCATAGTTATATATTCATCACTTGTGTATGCTGTTATACAATGAATATACTCACACCTTGGTGGAATAGTTATAAAATTTGAATCTGTTGCATTTAAAGAAGCTATTACTGTATTATTATTTGTTAATTGTAATGTATATAAATCATATCATTTTCCCTTTATACTTGATGATTTCCCTAGTTCCTGTTTTCCTCTCACTTATGATATGAGAAAATTTAAGGTAGCTGTTCATTGGCATCTATTGGCAATTCATTATCCATCTTCCTAATGTTCCTGAGTGCTTTAGCACGATAGGCCTAATTTAGCCTGTTCAGGTCCACAATCAAAAAAAAATACTTCTTAGTAAAATTTTGCATTAAACTCTTGACCTTCAATGATTAAATCTCTCCATCAAAAATGAATGAGCCAGTAATCCCATAGATTTCTAAATTGTCCCTAATAATCTGCGATTTGATACCTAAACAGTCATACTGAATAACACAATTTGAAGCACCTGTGTCAAGTAATAACCCTAAACTACTACACCTGCATTTATCCAGTTTATATTCAGATCACTTCTAGCCTACACGTTATTTATCATTCTCCCGAAAAAACTGACTGATGTTATCCCTGCTAACATCTTCCTTTGTTGTATTCGTTAAAATTAAGTTCTTGGCTTTCGAATCGAATTTTGTCGCAAATTTTTATTAAAATTTCTTGGTCTATTAAAATTTGAATTTTTAGGTTTAAAATATCTATTCCTGTTACCACCAGTATGCATTACGTGCGGACCTTTTTGGTTTCCGTCCTTGAGCTTATTTACAATTTCAAGACAAAAATTTTGTAAGTATGACTTACAAAATTAGTAGCCGCCATAATGATTTTTAGATTACTCAAAGACGCAAGTTTTCGACACACTTCCACTAATTTTTTCATTACGATCGACTCTGCCTTTGGGCTTGTTGTAACTTCTTTTCAGATTATTCACTCACCCGTTCACCTTTACCGTAATACTATTAACGTCCGGTTCATTTATATTTTGCACTAATAATTTTGATTCCATTAAATCTGAATTTTCGAGTTAAATTTTTCCCTTTAACATTAGTTTTAACGTTTTTATTCAATGACGTTATGATCTAATACCTCAACATTTTTATAAAGGACCCTGCACACCTCTTATGGGTTTTTAGACCACAGTCAAATTTAATGAAATTTTAATATGTTATAGACTAAAACTTTCTGAACAATATTTGTCATTGGATCAACTTAATATAATGGCTAGTTTTTGATATACAGGGCGTTAAAGTAATAGTGCCTAATACGAATTATGGCTGTTCAGTGGGTTTTAACATTGATATACGCAAGTGTTACCATTACATATTATACTTTTTTGTAATTTTTATTATTCTGTACTTTCTAACATTTTATACAGGGTGTTTCAACAAAAATTAGTATTAAATATGATTGTTTACATGATAAAAAGTGGAACTTATACATAAAATAAACAACCTAATATTTACATGATTTATATACAAGAAACGGAACATTTAGACGGCAGCATGTCTGTTTAAAACATCTTGAGTAGCGGCTAGCACTTAGTTTGCTGTAGCCTAACAACTTCTTGGTGCCTTGTATAGCCCAAAAACCAAATAACTGCTGCTATATGTGCACATATTCCTATAGTTCGCGCTCCTGTTTTGCACTGGCAATAGTAGCCAAATATAGGACCATCTTCTTGTTCAGCATCATTATCAGGAACAGGGTTATAGCTAATTATTATTTGATATTTAATTTGATTTCTATGTCTAGATCTAATTCTAAGCCGAACGAGATTTAATTCGTTGAACGCCGTATCAATTTCGAAAAAGTGGTTGCCCAGTTGGTGATTGTTACCCTGTATGTAAGAAGGTGCTAGTTTAAGTTGGAAAGTTCCGTAAGTTATGCGTCTTAATTGAGCTATATTTAGAACTGGAAAATTTTCTAATTGGTTTTGTTCTAAAGGTGCCCATCTGCCGTGCCGCCTCAACAAGCCTTCATTTTCCGCTCTAGTTTGTACATGATTAGGTTCGTTTCCCATTTGAAGCATTTCTTGTGCTAGTTCTTCATTTGCTTCTTCCATATGTAATGGTGGATGGTAGCGGTTTATTAGGGCACAGGCAGCACGGAAAAATGTCCGCAAATTGGGTATTTGGGCAATTGAAAAGCAGTTACGAAAAATTTTAAATATTGACTGAACGTGTCCGTTTCGAGCTTCTACTACCCACCTTTGGCTAGCGTTGGCTTCTACAGTTGGCAATTGACGTCTACCTTCTAGCGCTGTTGGAATTTGCACATATATGCCAATATTAATTAAAAATTCCCGAGCATCTCGGTAGCCTCTATCCACAATCACAACATCGCCAGGTTGCAGCCAGTGTCTTAGTTCTTGATCCTGATTATATTGGTATCTCAATATACTCGCATCATTATTTCTTGGGTTGGAAAAGTATGGACCATGAACATACAAAATATATCCTTCTGGGGCAACAACTAGCACTGGCTTAACAAGATGGCAATGTTTGTGAACTGAATAGGACTGCCTGAGGGTCTGAAAATTGTTCCTACGCTCTATGTTAACATAAGTGGCATCGATACAAATAATGGCTTTTGGGTTTTCAGGTTCCTCATTAAATAACTCATTTGCAAATCTGGTAACGTGTTCAGCAATAAATTGGTTACGGTTTATGTGACGAGGTCCTAAATTCGGGGCACAAAATTATTGGATAATGATTCCTTAACTTTTTGAATTGCCAATGAGACACCCTGTCTGCTACCATAAGAAAACATCGCCGCTAAAAACGTGTCTGAAAGTCCTTGGCGTAATTTACATAAAAACACAGTAAATCTTTTTAACTTCCTTCTTCCGTAAATATTAACATTGCACAAAGGTTGAACAATTCCCGAAATTGATCCCTGTTTAAGGATGACAGCGCACTTAGTTCCTCATCACTGAAATTGTTTTCATCCGAAAAAGTTTCATTTTTTGTGTTACTTTCTCGTATTGTTGTCAACAACTGATCCAACTCTGCCGCTTTTAAATTGTATGGCTTTTTAATGGACCTTATACCATTTTCTAATGGAAAAAGTAATAAACCATTCGCATGAAGATGAACAGGACAAACCTTACAAATACGAGGTATAAAATATTTGTCCTTGCCTGTCCTGATAAATGTTGAATATTTGCAGCATTATTGGATATTAAACAATGATTAGCACTATATTTTAGAGGAAGCTTCATAATTGTTGGATCTGGATCATTTTCATAGACCTGAATTTCATCTATGATACCTTGATTGCAATTTGTACATAGCCTGGTATTACCATTTATGTCCCTTGGCGGAAGTGAAAGTTCCTGTCGTCTTTTCTGAGCAATATTTATCTTCTGGTCGGCATTTTGTCGTAAAATGGTCATTTCTCTGGGATTCCCCACTATTTCACATACATAACACTGAAAGTTTAATCGAAAATCCATTTTAATGCAAACTTAAATAATGACTTTAAGGAAACTTAGTTACAGGTGACATTGTCATTTTAAGTAACTGGTTGTTATTAACAATCGAAAGTGTAGATATGTATTAGGCTTATGACTGTATCTGTAATTTTTAATAGTATTAACTACTAATTTTTATTAAAACACCATGTATAGAATGATAGAAGGTACAGAATAATGAAAAATTACTAAATAGTATAATATGTCTATATGTGTATATCCATGCTAAAACTCACTGAAAAGCCATAATGCTTATTAGGCACTACCACTTTAACGCCCTGTATATCAAAAACTAGCCATTAGATTAAGTTGGTCCAATGACAAATATTGTTCAGATAGTTTTACTCTATAACATACTAAAATTTCATTAAATTTGACTGTGGTCTAAAAACCGATAAGAGGTGTGCAGGGTCCTTTAAATAAAATTTCTAAATTAGCACTAGCTAAATCTTCCATTAAATCTACTGAATTTATGACATCAGTGTAAATAGATCTCCCGAGATCTCATAGCTCTTAATTGTAGCTTTCGCGAATTTAATTAATTTAGAAACCTCCATATTGTCATTGTTTTCAATTACTTTTACTGCAGGCGCCAAATTATAATCAATTTTATGAAAAATATTTTCTGAAAATTTGTATTTAATTGACACAATATTAATCTAATCTAGTTAACTAAGGCATTTTGACTATCTTCGAGTAGGTACGCTTTTTAATAATTTCCCTATCCATTGCATTTATTTGACCTAGAATCGATACTATGAATTTAACTATAACCAAAGAGTATATGCTATAACGTTATATTGCTCAATTGAAGATTAAAATTTTTATTTAAAATTTGTGGATTGCTACTAACATCACTTTTTAAAAATCGTTTTGAAATTTTTACAAATTCTTTACTTCATTGTATTTTTTATTCCAGATCAGATTTTTAGCGTTTCACAAAAATATTGGTTTAATCGAATTTTACTGTTATAAAATATCATTTGAAAATAGCCAGACAATAATTCCTACTGTTATAAAATACCCATTCAGTTAAAAATACACTAACATTAATAATTATCTTAACATTACCTTACATTTTACTTTTGTATTCCAATTTTTACGTATTAATAATTGCACACGTATCCATTTCTTGTTCGGTGACATCATCAACTGTATGTTTTACAGTAAATGTAAAACATCAGATATTGTAAGAATTAAGATTAAACATTAATCGCATTTACAACCACTGTATTAGTAATTTCTCTGGTTGAATCCACTTCTTTGCTATCTCTATGCCCCGTTTAATATTCCAATTTTAATCTAATTGCTTCTGCTTCTCCAAAATTCTACTTTTAGGATTGCCATGTAATACCAAATAGAGCCTCTTGGATATTGCATTGAAAGGGTCCTTACTTTATTACAATGTACCTTTCACCCCGTCGGCACAACATAAACATTTCATATTGACACTGTAATTAGTATTCAGTACATCGTACTTACTATTAATTTATTAATACGTTCGATTCATTTAGTATAATCTAATCTAATATTACTGGGTTACTAATAATGTAATAATAATCATTATACTACTTATAATTATAATAATAGCAATGATTGACAAAACTACTCTACCCGTATTTATAAATATAAAACTAGTTTGCTTCATTGCCTCATTTTGCAATGTGCTTATTAAACTAACCTACTTACAAAATATTTAATATATGCAATTAATTTCATTCTAAAATTGCAATAATACTAATTACAAACAATGCCACTATACCGGAGACATAAAATTGCTTGTGTGATTTGCTTGCCAAACGGAACTTGGCTTATTCGAAAATTTCACGGCCATATTGCAGTGGGTGATTCCTCGTAATAAAATTTGAAGAAAAATAAATTTATTTCGGAAATTTACCTATTAACCCGTAAAGTGTGATATGTGTGGGTGCGGGTGGGGTGTAGGTGAGTATGGGTGAGTGCGTGCGTGTGTGTGTGTGTGTGTGTGTGTGTGTGTGTGTGTGTGTGTGTGTGTGTGTGTGTGTGTGTGTGTGTGTGTGTGTGTGTGTGTGTGTCTGTGGTGGTGTTGTCGTGTGTATGTGTGTGTTGTGTGTAAAATTGTTAAAAATGATTTGTAACAATATATGAATTTTGAATTATTAAAACTTTTAATGTAGACACAGTAAAAGATTGCCTCGAGTGAGACTTGAATTCACTGGTTACATAAAAATATAAGAATTGTATAAAATCAAGCTAGTAAGGTACATACAGTTTAGGATTGAATCGAGTGGAACTAGCTCCTTCGATAGCTCAGATGGTAGACCTACTCTAACAAAGTAGTGGACGTGGGTTCAAGTCCCACTCGACGCAATCTTTTACTGTGTGTACATTAAAAGTTTTAATAATTTAAAATTTATATACTGTTATGACTGCTATCATTGATCTTAGATTCGCTAAATTACCTCATCTATTAAAAAGTGAAAGAAGTTTTTCCACATTAAAAAAAAAAAACATTTACGAGAAAACCATGAAAAATGACAGACTAAGTGCTTTAGATATGTGTTCAATTGAAAAACAATTGTTAGAAGAAACACCAAATTTTAACGGACTTGTCATCTACTGCTTTGCACAAAAAAAAAAGCTAGAAGAATGGATCTTGTATACAAAAAAATATAATTTGGATAACTTATAAAATTTTTATTTTTACCCCTCCAAAACAAAATTCCACCATCCGACATTTGAAAAGTTACTGATTTATATAGATATGATGGTATTGTTGCCCAGCTATATTTATAATGTGAACTGATAACTAAATTAAACGTAAATGATATACAATAAAAGTATTGTTGCAATCATTTAGGTAATAATAAATGGAGAATGAAATTTTTTAACATCGAAACGACGGATATCAAAAATGCATTGAATTCCATAGAAATTAAGGTAGTTTATTCTGTAAGATGAGTTAAACACGTTTTAATTACTTTAAACATGCTTTAAGCATTCAGTGTAAATTGCTTTTATAAACATGCACTGCAAATATCTACCCAAGTGGTCCACCTATCCTCACCACATTCATCCTTATGCTCCATATTCCTACCATGTAAAGTGGTTGATTACCACTTAACTCCCAATTTTGCCTTACTCTACGTCACTATTGGAGTAGAGTTGTGTATTCTTGGAAGAAAGTAAAAGGCGGCAAGTGAAACAGCTGTGACAACAGCATGTAACACAGGCAGATAGCGTACTACCGTTTAAGTGTAATAAATGGTTTATTCTTGAACTATTATTTTTTAAGAGTTGCAGAGATTGGTAAAAAGCAAATTATATGACAAAACACTTAAGCACACGTTTCTAATGCACATTAGCTACTAAAAGTGAAATTCACATAAACCACCTCTGCACCGTTATGAGTAGAGGTACGTTAAGCTCTACGAAAACAGAGGGATGTTATAATTTTAACGTGTCTAACTGAGTTGTTCGATTTAATTTTTTTTGTTCGAAATGTGCTTAATCGAGAGCGTTCTTAGCTATGAATCAAGAAAATCTTTTCAGCCGTTTGAAGATCACCAGGTTTTTTCTGGTTGATGAATTACTTTTTAGGTGTTTTTTTCTGTCGGGTTTTTTTTAAATTGTTACAATATTTACGCTACTTGTTTTTTTTTTCTTTTATTAAAATCGAAACTGTTTTATGTAGTTGAAAACCACCAAAGATGTTTAAACCAACTTACATTAAAGAAATATTCTGCCAATATGGCGCAATTGCAAAGATGAATGTGAAGAGAAGGATGAAATGGAACTCTTGGGCAGAAATTTGCTCTAATAGTACCTGACGAACACTTTTATAGCTTTTAAAGTTTTCTAGCTCTTATGTTCCGAGTTGAAGGTTAAAAGGGTTGAATTAAAAAAAATTACTCACATCACCCGAAAAGATGGACACGATTTTCCAGAATTTCGCAAGATTTCAGATGGGCGGCGAACATGTACATTACAAGTGCAATCCAGAACATTTTTGAACTTCACGAGACACATGCTTTCATAGTAAATGCAAAATAGTAATTCGTTTATCCGGTGCAGAATTCCAAGTCCATTTTTACAGCAAGCTTGTACACTTGGGAGCACTCGGAGTCCGACTTATGTCTGGTACTTCACTACCCTTCCTGTATTAGGTACGTATCATGAAAACTGCAATAAAAATAAAACAAATATGTATGCTATTTAACAAAATTTATACGATGTCCTAGAGAAGAATTTAAAGTGGTATTTTACCTACGAGCATTAAAAAAATTATTCGACTTATACAGGGTTGTCCAGACCACCGTTTTATAACTCAGGGGCTTGAAAATTTTTAAAAATAGCCGGATACCTTACTAATATTGCTGTTCCCTATCGAATGACTCGAAACTTGGCTCCCAAAACCCACCCTCGAGGAGCAAGGGGAGCAACTTTGTAATTTGAAATGTGAACCTCTATTTTTTATTCCAAATCTCAATTACAATCATAGAAATATGAAGAATTTATTCGAAACATTTTTTGTCGTGGGAACAGGTGACGCTGTAATCGCAAAAATCATTTTTTCTGCGTTTTTCGCCATCTCACTGGGGATTTACTGGCGTACAACAAGTGTACATCATAAAAAATTATTGAAAACAGTTTTCTAAGCTCTAGTCTACTCTGTTTATGGCAAAACAGTATTAACCCTCTCTTTCCCACTGATGCCAATTGACATATTATTTAGGCGCGAATGTTAACAAGATAAAGGTTAAAATTTCGGTCAAGTACTCATAATCATAGTTGCCGGTGAGCTTGGGATACGTAACGTGCTAGACAGTTTGAATAACCGCGTTGCATGAGGCGTGGAAGTGTACGCAGTGCATGACTAATTGTAAGTTAATCTTTATTAATTTTGTACCAATATTTTTACGGTAAGCGTCGCAAATATAGCCACCAAAATTTTGCAACACTTGTATGACCTTTCTTGCATGTTCTAATACTGTTACAAGTCACATAAAGGTTATGTTTATAAATCTATATGATGTCAAGTAGCGTCAATGGGAATTTTTAGCAAGTAATGATATTTTATTTCACTGTGAATAATAGTTCATATTACTCATGCAACTAATAAGTTTTACGCACACAGGAAAAAAAAATTTTTTTTTCTGTATTCTTTTATATAGATGGCTTGAGTCGGTTTAACGAAAGAAGAAGAACGTCATTTGCTCTTGCTGATGGAAGGAGACTTATCAGACATCGATATTGCCGGAGACGAAGATGTTTTAGATGATGAAGGAGAAGATTCGATAAATAATGAAGAAGTACAACTCGACTCGGTTTTAATTGAAACATCACATATTGGCATTGAAGCAGTTCAGATTGAAGAAAATGATGTGGGGTTTGAAAGTGATGACGATGATATTCCATTGGCAACACTATTTCAACAATATTTGAGTAAGGAAAATAATCCTATTGATACACCAAAATGGATAAAGAATATTATGTAAGGAAAATAATCCTATTGATACACCAAAATGGATAAAGAATATTGTAGACCAAGTGGATGCAACATTGTAACAAACCTTTTAAGTTGTGTTGAAATTTGCAATAATTTAGGCAACTTCGTTCATTTTTGTGTCATGTGAATTGCATACGTTAGTGGTTGAAAAGCATGCGTTTTGATATTTTAAAGTGGACCTTGAACGCGCATTTTCGTTTGCACATTGAGTTCGTGCGCAGACACCTTTTTGATGTCGTTGTTGTACGATAATGAAAGCAAAAAGAGTCCATATTTGCTCTTGAATATTTTTATCAAAAGTGTCGTATATTTTACGGTATTTTTCATTGTCTATTATATTTATCCTTTTTTAGGCACTTTTATTTTTCTTTTTTATAACGTTAAATTTTCCTTTACGTAATTTCATTGTACTATTACGTTTCAATTTAACCAGGATGGCGCAGTAGAAGTTTGTTGCTATGCATAAAATTATAAATAAATGGTACGTTAACCCATTTAAATCAACCAAGTTTGGCTGTTTTTTGTAAAGGAATTTATTTATTTGGGATCAACGAATATCAAAACCCTGTTATATTTCCATTTCAAGATTAATTGCACAACCAAATTGGAAAGCGTGTACTCGTCAGCATGTTGTTACCAGTAACAGTATACCAGTGACAACCAAAATTTAAAAGTACTACAGGTACTTCATTTCTAATCATTAGTTGATTATATATCAATTAAAACCGAGTCGAGTTGTACTTCTTCATTATTTATCGAATCTTCTCCTTCATCATCTAATACATCTTGCTACGTTATATCGATTGTCTGATAAGTCTCCTTATCAAGAGCAATGACGTTCTTCTTCTTCGTTAAAACTCCAATATTAATACAGAATTTTTTCTTGTTTTATAAGTTAATTTAGATTTACTAACATTAGTATTTAGATTTGCTACGTTATAACCTGACTTTAAGATTTTTATAATAAACCTTGTTATTGTTTCCAATTTTACATTTACGGTTTACTTGTTTTCCATAAAATAAGTTGAAGTTAGGCCTTTTTTTGTAAAGCGAGCATATCTAACCACACACACATTTTCTAATTAAAGAAAATCAAATTTTAAGAACATGGTCCGTTTAATCGCTGACTGTGCCGAAGGCACAAAATCTTCTATTTATTATTAGGAGCATAAGTACTATCAGGGTTGGAATTATTAACGACAACTGCTACACCCAACTTATTATTTTTATTACATGTAATACGATTTTCACAGTTCTGAATCTATTGATACTCCATTCAGTTACTTCAAAAAATTTATTGACGACGACATTATTTCAAATCTGGTCGATCAAACAAATTTATACTCGATGCAAAAGCACGATGTTTCCGTGAATACAACTTATTCTGAAATATGCAATGGCAATACTCAAATGAAACAACGAGACAATGTAAACTATGACAAACTGTTCAAGGTGCGCCCTATTGTTGACGCTCTGAAGAGAAATTTCAAGACGATTGAACCTGAAGAGTTTAATTCTGTTGATGAGATTATGATTCCCTTCAATGTGCATAGTTCCTTAAAACAATATATTAAGAACAAACCCATAAGTGGGGTATAAACATGTTTGCGCGTGCTGGAGTAAGTGGGATTATTCATGAATTCGAAGTTTACGTCGGCAAAGGTACACTCAGGCATCTTCTCTTGGATTCAGTGGAGATATAGTTTTGACATTAATCGAGAACCTTCCGTTGACCAAAATTTTAAATTATTTACAGATAACTTTTTTACATCCTACAAGCTGTTTGTAAAACTCAAAAGTATGGGTATTCAATTAGTTGGTACAGCAAGAGTAAATAGGCTAAAGGGATACCTATGTACCAAAAACTGATAAAGTTTTGAAAAGAGAAGGAAGAGGCTCGTATGACTTCCGTGCTGACACTAACCACAATATATTTTCATTGACATGGTATGATAACAAATCCGTAACAATGCTTTCTACATACAAAAGTGTAGAACCGATTGAAACGGTGCGAAGGTGGTTACAAAAGGATAAAAAGTATATTGTGATTACACGACCTGATAATAATAAAAGAATACAACACAAACATGGGCGGGGTTGATCTAAACGACATGCTAGTATCTTTATATAGAACCAGAATGGGAATAAAACGATTCTATTTCCGAATATTTTATCACCTCTTGGATATATGTATAGTAAATGCATGGCTTATAGTTTTTAGAAGCGAGATCGGAAAGGCGTTGTTAGACTGCAAATATTCGAGAAAACGTGGACGCCCATCTTCAAGAGAGGAACTCCTGCTGTTTATAAAAAAACGCTCCGTAGTGCCAAAACCAATCGAGGATATAAGATATAGTGGCATTGAAAGTTGGCCCGTGCACATTGAGCCAAAAATGAAGTACCGCCAATGTAAATCATACACCAGAATGGCGTGCGACAAATGTAAAATGCCCTTCTGCAAAAACCTGCGAAAGGACCGTAATTGTTATGTTCTGTTTCATAAGAAATAAGTTGTATCTATATTTTTAAAGATTTTATTCCCAATTATGCCATATGGAATCTAGTTCTTTTTTTTTGTTAAACAATTTTATAAAAATTATTGTTAATTGTTCCTAAACTATGGTACTACATTGTAGGATTCAAGATTTAATAAAAAAAATGTTTTTAATCGAAAATTTCATTTGGGAAGGAAAGGGTTAAAATTTGAAAAAAATGTATTTTTAAACATTTCATTTACAAAGATACAAATGCACAATTATTTCCTAGGCATGACTATTAGGTGTCAAATTTCTGAGAATAATGCATTCCCAAAAGTTCTTGTCTACCATCCAATATGCGTGCACGCGATTTTGGGATTCATACGTTATTTTTTACGTTGACTACGGTAGTCAATAATATATGACCTCTTTCGTATTTGAAACCAATAACACAAAATCACTTTGAGTTGTAGCAGTATAATCATTATTTAATAAAATTTAAATGTCATATTTGATATTATTTGATTAAATAGGTTTTATTTAGTTTAATATTAAGTATGGTAGCGCTGGGGATATAATTATTAACTGTTTCCCTTTATCTTAGTGCGAAGTTCCCACTTAAAGAAAGACGGGTTTATAATATTACGTCTGCTATATATATTAAATGCAGGAGTTAAAAACGTATGTCGATTCTAAAGTCAAAGCGCATGACGCTGTCAGATGTCTTCTTGGTACTTAACCTCAAATTATTCTTCGTATTTCGTTTCGTATAATCGCATCGTGTTTTGTAGTTATAATTTATCTTTCGCTTCGTGATTTATTAGTTTCCATTGCATTTGTAAACAACAGTTTTTTTCAAAACTATTATTATTAATATTCACTATTACGAGGTAAGTTTATAATGCAAAATGTATTTCCAATTGATTGAATGCATTTATTTATTTTGCAGCAAATAATGATGTCATTAAAAGGTAAATCTTTGAAAAGCCAAACTCAAGTAATGTTAATGAATATACTGCACTATTTCGAGATGGAACGCGATAACGGGGCCCAAGTTTACCTTTAACTTCCATTACCCAGGTACCCTAATAATTTTCACTATTTAAATTTGACAACGCGGCTTAAATTTGAAAATAACCTAGAAACGTTGACGATGTTTTGTTGGTATTCAAAATTACTAACTATATGAACCAATAACGATATACGTTTTTAAAATCTTAAACCATGCATTACTAAAAGATGAGTCATAAGACACCTCTCGCTGTGGCTCGACCATAGGTAAACATTCTTAATATTTTAATTATAAAAATATTGTAACATTGAACTGTGAATAAAATGTACATTATTTTTGTAAATCTAACAATCACTTTACTTTTACATTAAGTGGTATTAAGAGGTCATCTTAGTAAAATGTAGTTTTTTTTATAAATTTTTGTAATGGTTTATTCAATTGAAGAAGCATTCGATTAATGCAAAAGTTTTGGCCGGTGCAGAGGTTTATTTGCGTTTGCAGAAAGAGTGTGGCAAGAGTGGTACCTTGATCGCACACCTCATTCGGTAAAACTATTTGGGCGTTTGAAGAAGCGTGTTAGGGAACAGGGAATCATTCAAGACTACTACTTTTCGGATCCTAAAAGATAGCAAGTATCACCCGTATAGGATGCATCAACATTACACGTTAAGTGAAAACGATCATCAAGAGAGATTCGAATTCTGCACTTGGGCGAGTCAACAACCGCTCAAATTCCACAGAATAATTTTGTTTTCCCAGTTTCAAAATTCTCGTTCAATTCTCTATCAAACTTTGAATATGTTGTGAGTGCGCATACATTGCAACCTAATGCATGCGACCAGATATGACTAAAAGAGTTGCTAGTTTGTAGAGCTTGTAGGTAGTCGTTTATTTAACAACCTAAAGCCAAATAATAAATTAACAATCACAACTATAACGTTTCTAAATCGTGTTCTAACAACATTTGTTGCAAAAGAACAATCGGTAAGAACGTTTTTTTGTCACGTAATACATAAGCATCATAGACATCATTTTCCGTAACCTCTCCAGAAGGGGGATTTTGTTTTTTTAAAATTTCAGTAACGTAAAATGTTTTCTTATAAACATCAATATTAGCAACGTTTTGATATTACTATTTTAAATCTCCTGCGAGATCGCGAAAAACGCAAAAAAATGAGTTTTTGCGATTACAGCGCCACTTGTTACCACAACAAAAAAATGTTTCGACTAAATTCTTCTTTGTATGATTATAATCGAGATTTTGAATAAAAAATTGGTGTTCCCATTTCAAATTACAACGTTGTCCCCCCCCCCCCCTTAAGAGTAGGTTTGGGGTATCCAAGTTTCGGGTCATTGGATAGAGAACAACAATATTAGTAAGGTCCCCCGTTATTTGTTGAAAATTTTCAAGCCCCTGATTTGTAAAACGGGTGGTCTGGACCTCTCAGTACATTCAAAGTAAACCGAACCAGCAGACTTTAATTGGAGTTGCTCGTTCTGATCATTGTTTCTTTATTACCTTCAACCTCTGCCTTGCTAAGCTAAAATACCTGATCTACAAACTATCTGCTACCTGTTTAATAAGCAAAAATGCTGTTTAAGCTTGCAAAGAAAGGATGTAGCAACTACACGGTAGATGATTCTTATTGTGTTTGTATACATGGCAGTTATGAGCAACGGGCGATGGCAGATATACATTGTATACTAATATTAATATTAGTAATTTGTAGTGTAGCTATGCCGGTTCCGGCCCACTCTGCAATGTTGCCATGTCTCAAGGTCATCACTACCGTCAACATCCCGAGAGAAAAAATGTTTAAGGTCGATTGGTCAAAAGGTGAAGAAAAGGGAAGCTTCAGCTTAAAAAGGATGACGAAGAAAATTCTTGCAATTTAACCAATAATTTACCCACCTTTCTTTCGGAAAAAGTCGTTATAAGTTGGGTGGTCAAAGAGTGGATGTATGCCGCCATCTTGGTGTAACATCAACACTTAAAGTATGCGTTTTCTACACAACAAGCAAGGGCAAAACATTAACCCATTTAAGATGGTCACCATAAAATGAGGAACCATTCCAGGTGGAATAATGGAGGATTTATAGTCAAGTAATTGTCAACATACGTCAAGAGTTGATTTTAAATCGATCTAAAAATGATACAAACTGCTACTATGGTGAAGCTGATGCAACAATAACCTTAAATAAAATTCATTGTGTAATCGCAATATGTTTCGGACGGGCTTACTGTAACCGGTCCGCTTCCGTGTTTATTGTTAAATTGAACTTTCTAATTTTTTAATTGAAGTGAATGTTAATTAATTCTTTATATGCAATGAGAAAACTCTTTACTCTACATTTATGATAACAATAAAACTTGATTTATTCAAAACAACCGACACAACAATTTTAAATCCTGATTACAAAGAAAACCAAGATGCGTAACGAAGGGCACGTCAGTTTCACAGCTACTACGAACATGCAATCGAAAGTTGACGAATAATCCTCTAGATGTCTAGATAACAATTCAATTTAATAATGGAGACGCGTTTACTAAATTATTATGTCGCCTTTTTAATTATTAAGCATTAAAAAAAATACATGCAAAAACCTGTCTAAACCCGCGATTTTCTTTCTTCGCTTAAGGAAATCTATTCTATGCAGGGTGGCCGCTACTGTATCGTTGCCTGGATGCGATTCCCGGTTCAAACAAACAAAAGCCAGTTGATACTACAAAAGCTAGGCGAATTAACGACAAGATTGCAGTTTACTTTTTCAGGAGAAACAGCACTCGCTGATATAAATATCTCACTTACGAATTTTTATAACTTTTTATTTTATGGCGTTTTAGTTCACTGTAACAGTTTAATGGCTGTTATTTACAATTGTTTACGGATGACTTGCAGTACTTGTCTGCGCTTTAAAAGATTGATCAGCTGTCAACCACCGACTCTAACTTCCCTGCCTTTGTTAGCGTCCCCTTTCTGCGCAAACGTAACTTAATACTGCAATATACAGTGTAATTTTCATAAAAGCATTTATACAGTGTACTGCAGAGTAATAAATCTCTTATACTAAATTGAAATAAAATTAAATTTCTATCCTCATTCACGAGGTGTTACAACTGGAACTTGCCACACATAAAACTTAGTGATGCTGCAAACTTGATATATATGAGGGAATCAATAAGAACGCCATTATGACTGTTTCGTTTCGTCAGTGGGAGATATAGGAATTACCTACTTTAAGACAGGCAACTTCGGGCATATAGCCGATAAAAATATCCACACATTTAGAAAAACTGTGATGAATAATCGTAATCCAGCAGAGTAAAAGGTAAACAAAGTCAGCCAGAGTCGGAAATTTGGTCACATTAGCATCAGGAAGTACGTATGAATTCGGAATATTATTACCCATACGAAGTAATGCATTTCAATTCGAGTGCTAACTAATAGCTGCCTATCATAATTTTTGGATAATCCAATGTGATTATTATGGAGAAGCTGAGGGAGATACGCCGTTGATTACTTTCAGTTCAAATCAGGTCCAGTATTTGTAATAGGCCCAACACCAGGTCCAGGTCAATGAACTTTTGCCTATAACCTTGAAGAGGCCAATGAACTTTGAGGTTTGCAAGACTGGTTCTATTTTTAGATTTCTAAGGATTGTAATATGATAACCTTACATGTCAATGAACGTTGGTTCTGAAAGGATCAATGAACTTTGGGATTTCTACAAACTGGTTCTATTTTTAGATTTAAAATTGTAATGTGTGAGAGGTCAATAAACTTTGACCTTGTAGAGATCAATGAACTTTGCACTCTTTCTCCTGCCGTTTCTACGAACTTACTCTGTGTTTAGATTTAAAAGAATTGTAATATGATATTTCTAGATGTCGATAAACTTTCTTGAAAAGTCCATGAACTTCGGTTCTATTTTTAGATTTCAAAAAATTGTAATGTGGGGCCCCTAGGGGTCAATGAATTTTAACCTTGAAGAGATCAATAAACTTTGACCTCGACACATTCTCTCACACTTATTGTAATGCCCTATCTATCTTTCTCTTACACGTATAAATCCCTATGTGGTCCAGAACCGGCGTAACTATACAACTGCAATTTTTTCCACCGCTCAACATAACTCGTGAGATTTTCATGATAAGTACAGAAAACTAAATTTGTGTCAGCCGAAGTATATTTTAATAAAAAAACGTGTGGTTGTGTATTCGTTATCAAGTTTTCTTGGGGTGTGTAATGATGTTTTTTTTTCTGTAGATGTAGGCTGTACTAACCATAACTAAAAAGCTTAACATCCGTAAGGTAAAACATGTTGATTCTTCAGTTTATTATTTGTTATTCTATGGACACCCTACCCATTAATAAGGGGTAGCATTGCCTTGATACTCTTCTCTAGATTAGTCGAAAGGTCGGTGTTCTGCTAGTTATAGGTGCTACAGGTGTCGTAAGAGTTAATTATCACAGGTGTTATAAATCACACGAGTCACAAGTAAAACGTTTTTGTCAGAAAACCTTGTTATTTCCCTGTTTTAAAGTATTTTGTAAAAAACCTGTTCAAAAAATGCAAACGTCATAATTCTGACAAATCTATGGATCTGCCTTATTAAAAATATTTCTTCACAGACAGATTTCGTTGAAAAAAAAGTGATCATATTACTGTGATGTCGACCATAGACAAATCACTGATGTGGACAGTCTCAAATTTTATGAAAGTGTGGTTATATCGTTATAATACGCAAAAACTACTATTAAGATTATATTTTATCGGTGTCTATTTTGAATTTGCCGTATTAAAATTATTTATTTATGGCCCATTTTGATTTAGAGTAATAGGGCATTATTTTGTATCCACTATAGTCTAAAAAGGAAAACCTCTTATTTCGATCGGTAAAAATATCCACTGTTGCAGGATTGGATGTTGTTTCAAATCCATTTACTCAAACTTTAGTTTATAAGTTAGATTCATTGAAAAAAATATTTGTTTAATAACGAATAAGAGAACATTATACACCTTGGTCTTTTTGTGATTATGTTTTTTTTTCGCAGGGAGATTAAAACTATAAACTCATTTATATGACAAGTAATGGTATGCTTATACAGGGTGTCCTATAATTAATGGTACATAGAACCATGGTAGAATCCTGACCTAAAGTTATGACGATTTGGCAAATATGACCTTAATAAAATGTTGATAATAAGAAGTTACAGGGTGTTAGTTGAAAATTATTAAATTGTTAATGGCTCTAACTTTTTTAATACCCTGTATTTTGTACTAAATTTAGTGGAAAGTTTTACTGACTTAAGCCCGTATGACACGATCAATATTTTGGTAGATTTTTCATGTTAATATTTACATTGAACGTGTCACACAAAAAAACTTGCTCAATTTTTTTGTCAATATTTTATTTCAATAAAAAAATAGAACGTGTTCTATTTTCCTTGCAAATAAATTCTATGTTATGCGCAATGAGTGTGCGTGTTCGTAAAGCTAGGTTATGATTTGTTGCATCTTGTGTTTCATTCTTGTTTCTTTAACAATTACAATTACATTACAATATAAATAAGTGTTTGAGTTTTAATAGAAAAAAAATGTCGTGGTCACACGAACAACCAGAACCAAATATTAAAAATTAGAAGTGAGGTTAACTGGATGTTCCAAATACGCATGCTTAGTGGCCTAATAATTGATTCAATTTCGCTGTGGTGTATTACAACAATTTTTTCTTCAAAGTTTTAGTCATTTTTTTGTAATACATAATTGGCTAGAGAAATCATTGACATGAAAAATGTACCTAAATATTGATCGTGTCATACGGGCTTTAAGGCGCATCCAACCGTAGAACAATATATTAAATCGATTTTGCCAGTGGCGTACAACATAAATGAAAAACTCCTTCACCCCTCCTAAATATTAGCCACTGTGCAAATATCAATTTCAACTATAAATTCATATTCATTATCATTATTATAAGTTTTTGTTATGAACGTCGTAGGTTTAAATCCTACTCGAGGTGAACTTTTTATTTATGTATTTAATAAAATTAATAATAATTTTTAATTTCATATTTACCATGTTTAAATATAAATAATCAATTCTTTCTAATACTTATTTGAAATTCATCTAAAAACCTACTGCGCCTTTATATAGCATAATGAGGTCAAATCTGTAAACAAAATTTTCACCATAGTCCATAATATAAATATTGGTCGGTATCCCATATTAATAGCACTCTTAAAGTGGAAATCAGACGGTTATAAATCTAAATCCTAAAATATCTGATGACATTATCACATGAATACATTCATAATGAAAATAGGCAACATTATAAAAAAAATAAATAATCTGTCAGGTGGATATTCAACACTTCATGTCACTTAGATGTTAATAGACATATAGATGCTATCTTAAAAAAATCCCAAAGCCGCCCGCTTCTATAAAATACAGATAATACAGTTTAAGCATTTTCAATCCTATTTATTAATTTTTAAACTTACGTTTGATTTATGTTAAGAAACTTTATAAAGAAAAGCTACATAAAACAAAATTTTCTTTAAAAAAGATGTCTACACATTTCTTTTAAAATTAATCCTTATTCAGATATTGAAAAAATTTGAGCTAACACTTAAATTCTATCGTAGGAATGTTTGCCGCTAAATTACGTCGTATCCAAAAATTGCATAGAACATAATTAATTAAATAAATGTTTTATATCTTTGAAATATACTGCTGTTTCAGAAATAATTGATAAAAATCAAAAACTTCTCCTAATAAGCCCCCCTATACTCCACTGAATTGCTCTCAAAATTTAATCAGCTCCAGAAGAAATGAACACAGGATTAAATACAAAATTTGAAATATGTCAGTGTTGTTATGAATACTAAACATACATCCACACACACACATCAAGGCCGAGCTTATTGAAAATTTTGTCAAACGTTGCAAAATGAGGTAATAGGCGATTTCGGATTAGTGAAAAAAAAGTCGATTGCATAACCTTCTATATGTACATATGTATATGTAATAAAATACTTATCTTTTTTGGGTTTTTTTAATGGTGTATTTTAAATTATACAATCTAAACGTTTCGATAATACTTACAGTTATCTTCGTAAGTAGTATTATCTGAAAAATTGTTAAAGATGTTGTAAACAATTTTGTCAAAGTTGAAAAATTTTTCAGAAATTGTAAAGATGTTGTAAATAATTTTTAACAGATATTACTACTGACGAAAATAACTGTAAGTGTTATCGAAATGTTTAGATTGTATAATTTAAAATACACCATTAAAAAACTCCAAAAAAGATAAGTATTTTATTATGTCATATATTAGTATTTGTTGTAGGTTGCACCATATATTGGTACTTGTGAAACATGTCGTCAAGAAATTAGCTAATATTACAGTGGGCAATATTCAAGATTTACCAACAACCTTGTTTGTAACCATTCGAGCATAAGTAACATTGACTATATTTTGAGAGCGATTGATAAATAACAGAAATCACCAAATTATCTCGACATCTATTGAACACTGCACACTAAAAGTAGCAAGTACAAACGTTTTTTGTGTATTATAATGGAAGATGTACCAGTCAGGTGGTTAGAAAGAATCAATTTGGTCAAATATCTTTTAAAATAACTACCTACTTAAAATTTCCTACTCCAAAAGATTACACAGGTCATTGTTTTAGACATTCTTCAGCATCTTTACTAGCTGATGCAGAGGAGAATATCCTTAACATAAAGTGACATGCTGGTGATTGTGGCTGAAGGATACATTGAGGATTCTGTGGTAAATAAAATTGCCAAAAAAATCGTCAATGTTGATATTCCTTCCACTAGTGGCATGCATGTATTTGCTAATATAGATACTGATTATGGTGAGTATAAACCTTCCCCAGCAGTAACCCAAATCATAAGAAATTAATAGAAGTTTCTAGCAACTTACAACAGAACAAGGTAGCAAATCCTAATATTTCCATGCATAATTGTTCAAATTGTGTTATTAATATAAAATTATATAACTTTTTCATTAAATTAATATTATTTTAATTGTACCAAATACATCTATGTAATAGTTTTTGTTAATAAAGTTTCTGTGTATTACTAACTGAATGAGAATTCTAAAACAAACAAAAATTTACTTTACCGCTCGCGGGTACTGAAGTGGTTCGTGGGCACTAAAGTAACCTTTTACACACGCTAAATTAATTCCTAAAATGTACTTTATATCCTGATCTTACATAAAAGTATTAAATATATCCACACACAAGTTCTGTCAGGCATTCGGAAACAACAAATATTACACACAAAATTAAAAACAAAAAAGTTTATTCAACAATCATGTTGCACTTGTATTAACAACACAACATAAAGAACTCAACAGTTTCTTAATACAAATCATCACATAATTTGTAACTAATAATAAATCATATGTACAATTTAAAACATGCTTAAGCTAAGTAACATGAATCTGCATATGTTTAAAAAATAAAACAATGCATATGAGGAAACAACCATATCGTTAACAACTACATGATTTTGTTCATGAAGAATTATTTTAAAACAAATAAAAAAAATGTAATAATATGGTTAATGCTTCATTTCAAAATAGATGCAAGTCGTAACTGTTACTAAAATTAATATTTCACATTCTAATTAACATAAACAATAAAACTAATAACTTTATACTTATATCACATCACATAATAGATTTGACACATGAGAATGCAGTTTGTATAATTAATCTATCGAATTATATAAACTATTAATATTTAGTTATAAATCTTTTAACATTAAAATGCTTTAAAAAAATGTATATATACTTTATGTTTAATAAATTGTTTACTCAGTCTTGCTTGTAATTTAAATTAGGTATATACTATTCAAACTTAACTATTTGATGAATCTACATTGTTTAATGATACTTCTAATTGGTTTAATTTGCTTGGGTCGTTCATGAACACTTTTCTTGCCAAAGCCTTAAAAAAAGTACATAATTAGAATGTAGTAAATACCTAACAATTCCAATGACAGTCGATAGACGTTAATACACACCTTTAAACTTTCTAAACATTGGTCCCCATCAGTCGTATTTATTTCGGTGAGAAGGCTATTTGCTCTTTCCAATTCTGCGTACAAACCAAATGGAATCTTGGCAAGACATTCTAATTTCATAATATGTAATTTTGATCTTAAATGTTTAGCCAAATGGCCATGTATTCTAAAAGCTACCTTACAATCAGAGCACTTAAAAGGTCGAGGTTCAGAAGATGAAAACATAGGTGAAGATGATAACTGTAAATAAAAAAAATTAGTTGTAAAATGAAAAGGTGACTATTTGCCAATTACCTTATTATGATGACCAGCACTTCTTTCATGTTTTTGAAAATGACCTTTAGTTCTAAAACTAACTGAACATGGATCACATCGAAATGGTCTCTCTAAATAATGTATATTCATATGTAACCTAAACAAACCAAGCTATAAATATTTCTTTTCAAATGTTATAATCTTACCTCAATTGAGAAGGTTTACTGAAGCTTTTTGAACATATGGTGCAATTTCTATTTTCTTCCGGTTTAACAATTAAGTCGCTCACTTCTTTATTTGAAGTTACAAAGTTAGAATCGGCAGATCCCTCAATACTCTGAAATTCATGTTTTGTAGCTAATTTGAGATATTCTGAAGCAACACTCTTAGCTAATGTATTTTTCTCTAACTTTACTTGTTTTGTAGCAACATCAGCTAAAGTTTCCATGGCACTATTATCGTAATCCATCGGTGTGAAAGCATTTGGTAATTCTGTATATGCTGTAATAACCGATGCATTACTCTCTTGTATAACGTAATTAATGTTAATCGAGTCATCTATTTTTGTTTTCGGTGACATTTTTAAATTAATTGCGTTATCACTCTCTTCACTGTATTCTAATTCTTCACTACTATCACATACTGGTTTACTTTGTTTGCTATTCTCATCCTTCATATCATATGGCAATTGTATCCTATCATTAGTGTGATTAATATTAGAACTTAAATTTGCACTTTCTAAATTTTTGTACTCAGGTCTCCTCACAATTGTTTTAACTACAGACTCTACCACATTAACTTTATTATTTGACTCAATTACAGAGTAATGATTTATAGCTTTACTGCATAACACACCATTTACACTAAAGTTGTTAGGAGTTGGACACCTTTCCATCAATGATGGCATTGATAAGTCTATTGCTTCTGATTCGGTATTAATTTTCATGATTTTTGGGTTGTTATGCTGCAATTCTAACTCTTGAACTTTACGTTTTCTTACATCTGTAGGAACACTTTCGTAGGAAGAAATGATTTTATCATTAAGTTTGACTGATGGAATTGATCTAGGTAATATGGATTGATGTTGTGAGATCACAGGAACTACATCGTGCATTTTATACTGATCCAAATAGCTGGAATCGTAACTAATTGTAATTGGAATAGTAATGCTTTTAGTTTCAGATGTTTTCGATAAACTATCTCCCGGAGGTGAATAATGAACGTTATGTTTTTGCACAATACTAAATGCAGAAGTGTTTTGTAGTTCTTTCCTTGGTTCTGAAAAAGTACTTGGCGAATCTAAATTACTTAAATAGACTAGACTATGAGTAGGTGCCATACTTTTACTTGGTAAATTTTCTTCAATTATTTCTGATGTGTAGGGATATGTTAAAGGTCTATTGGAGTTATTACATTTACCAAAAAATGTATTAAAATTTTGAATGTCTTTAGAGGTTGAATCATTTGACATAGGAACTTCGAGTATAATTTTAGATGGACTAAAGTTTAAAGAAATTTGTTGATCGAGAATTTTATTTTTTGCAAAATTTTTATTGTTAACTTGTGTTATTTGTTCCGCATTCATAAAACTAGATGAACTTTCAATTGGATTAATATTTAAAGAACACAAAGAATTTGGATTTCCACAAGAACTTTCAGCGTTAGAAGTTGTAGAAACATTTGGAGGAGTTTTTTGTGATAGTGAAAGTAAACCATAAGCAGCTTCATGTTCTTGTTGCCTTGTCGATTCATCTAAAAAACAGAAAAATGAACTTAAAATAGCTACATGAGTCAAATAAAGAACTTACCGCTACTATCCATTCCACTGTCGTCTGTATCTGAATCAGAACTTTGAGTGCCACTTTGGTGAGCAGAAGAATTTGAACTACTACTTGCTGCATAATTTTTAGTATGTGCTTTGCTTTTCATATGTTTCGTTAGGTTGCCTTTTGTTTTAAAACTGAAAAAAAGTTATCAAATAATTATTTTGTTTGTATGAATGATAATTATTAATTACTGCAGTTTGTGTCATAAAAACGTTTTTTTTTCAAGTTAAAATTATTTGTAGAAAAAAAATATACTACACATAATCAATTATTGATCTCCAATTTGATGCATAATAAAATGTAAATAACTTAAAAACCTATAAGTACTTAGTTTTTATGGGTTAAAATTGTGTATTACATTACATATATGTTTCAACAGGAATTGCAGTTGTCATCTTCAATAAAATATGAAACATTATTAAAAATAGTCAATGTTGTGATGTACCACAACTGGTGCAGATTTACGAGGGTTGCCCAATAAATAATGTCCCATATTTTTTTCTCCAAAAGTATTTAATTAGCAAAATTGAAATTTGCATACATGAAAGAATAATGTTTTGTCTGGTCACTCTATTTTTCTACATAATCGCCTTCAAGTTCAACGGCCTTTCTCCAGCGAGACACGAGGGCATGTATTCCCTGTTGGTAAAAATATTTTCTGTGCCTACGGAGCCAAGTTTTTACTGCATGAATCACCTCTTCGTCCTCTTCGAAATGTCTTCCACGAATAGCATTCTTCAGTGGCCCAAACAAGTGAAAGTCTGAGGTAGCCAAATCGGGACTATATGGTGGGGTAACACTGTTCAACCCTGTTTGGCGATGTGAGCAGACGTCCTTAAACTTGTGTGGGGACGAGCGTTATCGTGTTGAATGAAAACCTCCCCTGGTTTGACATGCAGCCGCCGGAAGCGCTGCTTAAGTTTGTCTAATGTTTTGACGTAACTTTCTGAATTAATGGTACCGCCTTTTGGCATCACATCAACGATAATCACGCCCTCACAATCCCAAACACGGTGATCATGACTTTTCCGGCTGAAGAAACTGTTTTAAATTTTTTCTCTGTGGAGAGTGAACATGACACCATTCCATCGATTGTCTGTTGGTTTCGGGCTCAAAGTGATGCCCCACGTTTCATCATCTGGGACAAGAAGGCCTCCTTATCAGCTTCAAACCGTTGCAACAAATCGGAAGCAATGTCTTTTCTTTGGGATTTGTGATCGACAGTAAGACACCGAGGAACCCATCTTGCACACACTTTTCTGTATCCGAGTTCATTGATAATCGCATCCACACTTCCTTTGCTTACCGACAGCTTCAGTGCCAATTGCCGAATCGTAATGCGTCGATCCTGTCGAATGACATCAGCCCACTGCAACATGTCAGGCGTGACAGCCGTGGGAGGCCTTCCCGCCCGCGGCAAATCTTGGAGCTCTGCAGCACCGCCGTCTAATGCTTTCACTCTCTGTGCCCAGCGACCAACGGTACTATTATCGACTGCGCATGTTCCGTAGACTTTGCACAAACGTTTATGAATATTTCCCACGGTTTCGTTCGCTGATACGAGAAATTCAATCACAGCACGTTGTTTATGACGCCATTTTAAAACATTCCTACACTTACGATATCTGTCAGAAGAAAATGAAACTTTGCATACACACGCGGCAAACTACAAGTAATTCGCACCTAAATTTGTACATTTCTCAGAAATTATTTATTGGGCAACCCTCGTATATATTTTAATTTATAAATTAAAAGGCGGGTTTCATGGAAACCATTTAGTAAATATGGGCAACAGTTGTATATCTGGTAGTAAGAATAGGGTGTGGTTTTGGAAAATAATTAACGGGGTTGCCGATTTTTACGATAGAATTTATGTTTTGATTTTAAAATAGGACAGGTAATGTTACATAAGTATTAACTGTATTTTCATTTACTAAATGCTTATAATATTATGATCTCAACAAAAGGGTAGATTAATTATAAGATTAATACAACTTGATATGAATATAGAAGGTTCTTTTATAAATTGAACTAAATAAGAATTGAAATTAGTATATGATTTGTATTACAATACGATGGTAAGAGTGATTATTTCATCTAATATAAATTAATATCAATGATAATTTGAAAGTTAATATTACATCACAATCTTGTTATTTAATGTAGAGAGGTCTCTTGATTTTCACACTTCACACTTATAATGTAGCATATTTTAAGATGGATAAAAGTCACCTTGGGGAGATAACCGCTGTAACACTTATGTTTATCGTTTATCGTTATGTGTGCCTGGTATGAAATGTGTTACCTTTTGGTTCATTAATTGTAAATGCAGACTTTTTAACAGGTTGTTGTTACCTTTTGGTTCATTAATTGTAAATGCAAACTTTTAACAGGTTGTTATGTGTTTACTTACACTACTGTGTAACATGGTGATCATCATTTATGTGATACAGATCTGTATTAAATATTACAATATTACTGCATTGATTTATTAAGGTGAGAGTAGGGTTATAATAATTTAGATCTTTTAATAACCATACAATATAAATACGCATTGATTTGTGTATTTATAATTAATACTTGTATTTTATTCATGTTGTTATTCTTGTTGTAGTAGCGGTAAGGTATGTCTTTGGTAGTTATTTTCCTTATCCACAATAAAGACAGCGAAAGTACATTGCACTTACTTATAAATTTATATACTGTGCTTTATTTTATCCTCCCTTAGGTACCCTCAACGCATATATCCCGTAACAACTCTTTCACACAACGGGTGATCCTACCTTCTTTCTCTTTAAAAATTAGATGATCATTTCTCTTATGTAAGTTCGCCTATTAACTTTGTTTTGTGCATTTGAGTTGCGCAGTCGTTAGACTAACCTGGGTACATTACAATTTTAAACAAATTAATAAACATGCTACCATAAACACATTTAAGTGAAAGCCTACAAATGAATGTTATTTAACAGTTTGAATGAAAATAGTAAAGCAAATTACTTAATTCGTAATTACACAAATGATAAATGCCACAAAAGTCATGCATTGAGTCTATTTTGTAAGTGGACTAATGGTCAAAAATATAATCTGAACCAACATATACACAATAGAATTAAAAAATTTCAATACCACTTAAAGGCAGTGCAACTGTCTTATGATTGTATCCAAAATGTCATTCTACATCGAAACAAAAAATATAGGGCGTCTCATTTTAAAATTGCACTTCCTGTTAAACTGGAACTGCCTCAAAAATGAATAGGCCCACAAACAAATTGATTTCTTATATATACCTGCCAAATTCAATTTATTTATCTCTAATAATCAAAAAGTTATAGAAGCGAGCCACTTGGGAGGAGCACCTGGTATTTTTTCAAGTTTAAGCAATGCAAATGGATAGTGTCAGTCTAGTATTGTATTGATGAGTGTTGTTAATTCATCTGCTTTGCTGTGAAGATGAACGTGCAAAATTTTTGTATACATATGTCTGATATGAAGAATTGACAGAATAAAAAGTTCTTCTAAAAGTAAGTCCCTGGTTTTTTAATTATAATTAGCACTTGTTTCTGGGAGATCTCTAGTTACTTCATGTGTGTTTTAATTGCTCCACCCCAAACAACGGATGGTACAAAACAAAAAGGTATTTGTTTGTATATAAGAATTCTCAACTTTATAAGATTCTTATTTAGCGTTTCTATTTGATGTTACCTATGCAGTTTGATAGTTGACTGTCAATGATTTCAATCTCAGTCACATCTTTTAGAGTGGACCTATCCAGTTCCGGATCTAGGCTTTTTCAAGGGAGCGAAGACTGACATTTTACCTCCCTCTTCCCTCACAAACAAACTCAGATACAATTATTTAAGGTATTCATTTCAAAAAGGATAATACTAAATTACTCTAACATTGAGAGTTATAGAAGATGGGTACGTCAATGCAAGACTTTCCGTATCAAAATACGATCAGGTCTAAAATTATCACGCGGGACGTATTACTTATATTTGTATTTCATATGGTAATAATATTTTAATTATCATTTTGGTGAAAGTAATAACAGATTCAACGTTGTGTTGGTTCTGCCGCTCGAGGCGCTTACTCCTAACTCCGACAAGGGACCTTACTTCGTGAAATTCCATACTGCTAATGTTTCAAATATAATTCCACAAATATTTATATAAATATTAATTTCTTAACGTGTTTCTATAAACATATCAAGTAATGTCTGTATATCAAGTATGTGTAAGTTTTCTGAATATGGAGAACTCGAGTAATTTTTAAGTTTAAATCTAGAACATGTATGGTTTTATTTTTATTTTTCCTTTAGGGTAAATATTATGTTAGGATGAATATGATTAATATTAATTAAAAACTCATTAATAAAATCAGAGGAACTATCAAAAAATGCCAGAATATAATCAACATAACAAAACCCAAAAAACAATCTTATCAGAAGTATTACATTTAAAAATTTGACCTAAATTACCTCTAAAGATATTAACTGAAATTGGACTGCCCGTATTAATGTGAATTAATTTTGATTAACCACAGGTCAAAATTGAATTATGTAACTAATTAAACATCATTAAGTAAAAAATTATTTAATAAACGCATAATTCTCGAGGAGGTATGGAAAAAAATTTCGTTAATAATAAGATATAATTATCTTTTAAAGTAATTACTAAAGCGTTACCTTTATCTACTTTAAGAGAAATTAGATTATTATTTGTAATTTTATTCTTAACTGATTTTAGTCAATAATTGTAAGATTTGTTGTTGCAAGTTTTGTCATTTTTCAATCCTTCAAGTCAATTAGCAGTTTGAAATTTGGCATAATTTTATATCATTTCTAAGATGCGTTTCACATTTTACTGATACATCTTTAATTTTCTTAGTGAATATAATAGATGGGCAATACTTAAAACCTTTGTTAAGGAATTTTAATTCTTTGTTATCAAATTGAACATTTAACAAGTTGAAGAAGTTTGTGTGAAAATTATGTTGATGGTGTTGTTGGATGTTTTAAAATTTTAATTTTTTGTGTGATGTATTTTTTGTTTATTATGAATTTATATGAAATTTCATAATAAAATACCTTTAATTAAACATGCAGGTTATCTCTTAATTGGAAACCACTTTTTAGCTTCTTCTTTAAGCATTCTAAATTATCTTAGTTATCAAATTCTTAGTTATAGAAAATAGGTTGAATTTTGTTACAAAAATACAGTAGATTCAATTATTTGATCTCTGTGTTAATCAAATTAGTTATGATGATGATATTTTAGCATGTTTTTATAGCTCATCAGATTTCATTAACGAGTTATTAACTAATATTGACAATTTTCATTGATATAACTACACCAGAAAAAGAAGAAAATAGAGCCATTCTAGATTTCTAGATTTAAACATAAAAATTAATACACAGAACAAGTTTGAGTTCTCCACATTCAGAAAACCTACACTTTCAGACGTTACAATTCCGAACGATTCATGTCACTATAAAATTCATTGGTGCATAGAGCAACGTTACCACTAAGCCAAACAAATTTCATTATAGAGATAATAATAATGGGCCATCCATTCACATTAGAATATAGCCACTCCACTTCGGAGTATAAAGATCCACTTCCTGGGGTGCACCAGTCCTCTTTCTCTTCTTCCGTATTGTCTTTTGTGTGTTTTTGCTTCCTCTACTATTTTTCTCCATTCATTTCTATTGTATCCTTGTAGTCCTTGACGTTCATTTTTCTTAAGCCTTCTACTACTTCTTCATACCACCTTTCCTTGGGTCTTCCTCTCAGTCTATTTGTCATAGGTTTCCATGTGGTTATTTCTTTTATATAACTCGTTTCTTCTTTTCTCATTAGGTGTCCCATCCATTTCAGTGTTTATGCTTTCATCACTTTCACTATTTCTTCTTCATTCATTATTTCTCTTAATTCATGGTTCATTGTCTGCCTTCTCCATTTTCCATTTTTTTTTAATCCCATTACTGACCTTAATGTTCTTCTTTTGATGATTCTTAGTTGTTCCTCTTCTGCTTGCGTTGGGGACATTATTTCAGCCGCATATAAAACCGTAGGCCTAATTAGTGTTTTATACATTCTTATCTTGGTTTTTACGCTTATTCTCTTGGATTTCGTTATTTCCTTGTTTGCATAGAATGTTTTATACCCTTTTTGAATTCTATCTTTTAATTCATTGCTTCGATCATTATTGTATGCTACGTGGACTCCTAAGTAGTTATAGTCTAGTACTTTCTCAAACTTCTTGACTTCTTTAATCTCGTCCGCTTTTCCTCTTTTACATTTCAATATTTTGTTTTTTTCTCATTTAATTCAAGGCCTATCTTTTGTGTTTCTTTTAAGAGTTTTTAAATGTCTCTTCTAGTCTCTTTCATGACCTTGCTACAATTACAATACCATCAGTGTATGCTATGATTTGTATTTCTTATTGCGTCTTCAATCGCAAGGTTAAATAGCGTTGTCGATAATGCATCTCCTTGACGTATTCCTTTATTGATTGTGAATGCTTCCGTTAGTCCTTCGTTCGTTTTAATAATCGCTTTTGGGTTCTTCATGGTCATCTGTATACATCTTCTTAATTTCTTTGGGATTTTCATTCTCCTTAAAATTTTCATAATTTCTTTTTGATTAATTTAATCAAATGTTTGTCTAAAGTCAATGAAAAGCATTTGTAATTCCATGTCATATTCATAGAATTTTTCCAGTAATTGGTACATTATATGTAGGGCATCTATTGTTGATTTGTCCGGGCAGAAACCCATTGGATATTCACCAATCTCCCTCTCTACATACTCTTTAAGTCTTCTTTGTAATATTGATGTAAACACTTTATATACTGTGCTTAGTAACGTAATTCCTCTATAATTGCTGCATTGATGTACGTCCCCTTTCTTTGGTATCGTTATTATTATATGTTTATATGAACTTTTTGTCTTAATTTTGAAAGCTCTATTGACTATTAAAGTCCTGCCACAATAAACTGTAACACCTTGTATATGTATCGAATAGTAGTAATAAAGTTAAATTAAAATTTAAAAAATATATGTATAAAATAGTCTAAAGTAGTAATGTAGTTGAAGTGTATATAGCGAATACTAAATAAAGTTATCATTATTATTACATGATATTACGATGTTATCAAAATATGGAAATATTCAAATTAATACAAATTCTACGAATTAAATTTGTACACATACCTTGAATTTGAGTATACTCGGAATAAGAACTTATTAATTTGTAAGGGTTACAATACTTTTTTGCATAACTGAGATTTAAATCCCTTAAAGTAGCGACTAGAACCAATATTTTTTCCAAAAAGGTGTAAAATCGTCCTGGAGAGCAAAATCTGAAATTTTTACCTACATAAAATATAAGGGTGAATTAAAAGAAAAGTATGAAAGTTTCTCTCGCAACGCTTGATACATGTGCACTAACACAAACATTTAATATGCAATAATTATTTCTTAAATAGAAACCATTTTTAAAATATTTTCGAATTTTCAACATAACCTATAGGTGTAGAATTTCAAATTTACTTAAAATATTAGCATGAATTTTTAAGTGTAAAATTTGGCGTACTGCACATGAATGCATGTAGGTAAACAAACTATACTATTTCATCATACAAATTAAGATTGAAGTAAACATACCAATATTTAATGGAAAATCCTTGAATAGATAAATTAAGTAAATGGATATTAAAATAATAATAGAATACTGACATCATCATTTACGCTTAAAATATTGTTTTAGTATCATTTTTGTTATATCCTTGTAGATATAATTAAATTTATATGGTATAATCAATTAAAGGATCCATACTCATATTTGGAATATATTATTAATAATTAAAAAAATTTTGTTTCCCAAATGACTTAATATAAATATGGTAACATATACATGTTTCAGCTATATAAATTATATAACCATTATCAAAGCATAAAACCTAAAGGATTAGAACATATAGTTTACTTAATTAATTGACAAATCTGTTTACCTACTTACGCCAAATTATGAAACAATTAAAAATTAAAATTATACAAATTAGACTCAAAACAATTAAAGTTATGTTTACAAAAAATATATATAATTAAATAAATAAACTATGTATAAGATGAACAAAAAACATGTAATTAACTATTAAGAAATATAATCAAAGGAGTTAACATTATAAGGTTTAACAAATTATAAGTCTAACATCTTAGATATGAGAAGAGGACATTCAGTAATAATTTCATTTAAACAAACAAAGTTTGTATTATTATAGTGTCTGTGGATTTCTAGTAATTCATAATTTAATAAATCATTATAATTATTGTTTTTGTGTAAAATTTCTACATCCTTGTTTAAAATAAAATCATGTCCACTGTTAAAAACATGGGCAGTAAAGTTTGACTTTACATTGTGAATTTGGTTGCTTTTATTTCTCTAAAATGTTCATTAGTTCTAATTTTAACACTACGGTTAGTCATTCCTATGTACACCCCTTTACATGTATGACAATTAAGCTTGTAAATTCCAGAATTATCTAAATAATTTTGTAGGATCCGCCAGGTACCTTATCTTGAAAAGTGTAATTGGAACTGATTCGCAATAATGCAAATCTAAGAACAAAACAATCGCTAAGTGATTTATCTTGACATTACTGACAATAATGTTGCTATTACTCAAATTGGCCGTCTAGTGGTAGGGACGTTGTGCTATTTGAATTAGATAGGCAGGATGAGGTAAGTGTTGAATTATGTATGGCAGGTAAAAAATGAAGCTACTCAAATTAAAATTAACGAGCTTTTCGCAATGGTGGTTAAGCCCGTTAATGCACTATCGTGGGAAAAAACCACCAATCAAACTTACTTTATTCATAAATAAGTAATTGCACAAGTACATTAATAAATCAAATAACACAAAAAACAATGAAAGGGTTAATATATAACAAAACACCATTAAATCAGATTAAAGTGCGTACAAAATTATAACATTAAGGAAAAAATGAATAAAAATCAGTTTAGTTACACATAAACACAATAAAAAAAAAAATGTAGTCACACTCACAATTGTGTCATAAATCATCAGGATAAAAATCGTAATACCAAACATGTGGCCCTTTAAAACATCAGTAAACAACAGTAAAATTGCACAGATGATAATAAGGTAAAGGCAAGGACAAAAGAAAATAGACAAGGAATTTACACGTATACAATTGTTTAGTGACTACTAAAGCACAAAATACACACGTAGTTACAATAAATTACACATAACGAGAAATTAGTTCACAGGCAAACAATTTTACTTAACAAACTGACACAAAAAAAACCCTCATTAAAACAAAGCCTTACAAGGGTAAGTTATAATAAATAGATCATAACATCGTGACCGATATATAAGTTTGAGTGCGTTAGGAAAATACCGCTGTATTTTCCTAACACAATAATTTATATAAAAATACTTACTTACACTTGAATTCCTTTAATTGATCACAGACACAAATCGTTAACATACGCGGTTTAACTTCAAAAAGGGCGACCGTTATTAATATTTGAAAACCACATTAAACTAACACCCGCAAGAAAAGGCAATTTTTAAAGACAACTGTTTACAATGAAGGTATTTAATTAACCAACTCGATCTGGCTCCGTCGACACAACTGCCACTACCTTTTCCCCCGATTTCACACTAACTAGATTTACCCCTGCAATCTACCCCCATTTTTTAAACGTAATAAAAAAAAAATTATTATGTAGGAACAGTTTCATATTAATTATTGAACGACATCTTAATATTAAAAATATGCATTCGTCCGTAACAAGGGCTACATTTAGGTCTCAAGTTTCAACGTACCAAACAAAGACATCCTTGATTGCACTGTGTACCGACGTAATTAATTACTAACTAGTGACATTTTTACATCGAGAATGTGCACATAAGAATTTCCAATAATTCGTTACGCCTCTTCCGCAAGGCAGCTTTTAAGCGTACACCTGCTAGTCAAACCTCAAACACATGTTTTTCAACCCTTAGCCAAACATTAGTTACAAAAATAAAATATCCAGAAAACCATGCTCAAATAACGACTTAATATTTAATAAAATATGTTAAACTCCATTAATTAACTTTCCTATCGCGGTAACAATTTCGATTTGTTGCAATAATAAAATTTTCGCGGTCCGCTACAATTTCTTTTTTCTTTGTGGTGTCCGAAAATTGTATTTAAGTTGTTGAGAGGTTTACAACCAACATTGAATTTATGTTTATTAAAAATCTTACAGATATAATCGTAGATATTACCTATGTAAGGTATTGTACCTATGCAGGTTAAATCTTTGTCAATGATATGTAATAAGCTAGTATGATTAAGCCAATATATTTTGTTTTTTTCTTTTTAATGATTTTGTTAATAGTGGAGATAGAAAAACCGTTATTAACAGCAATGTATTTAATAATGTTCACTTGCTTCTTGTAGTTATCAGAATTCAATGGAAAATTTAATAATCTATTCACAAGTGTATTTAGAGAAGATAATTTGTGATTATGTGGATTGTCACTGTTCATACGTATAATGTTGCCATCTATGGTATTTACACTCAGAGGTGGTACATTTGATACACCATATTATTTTCAATGCAATGAATGTTTCTCTAAGAGATAAAATATAAGTATTTGGTAATAATTTACATTATAAGTTAAGTAAGAAGATTTCCTTCCTAAAAAACATATATAATAATAACATCAAATTAGATACAACCATTCCTCAATCACACAACTTCCATGATAGACTAATAAATTTCACTCAAGTAGAATTTACTAATACTGAAAAAGAAATACTAAGGCAAAATCTCTTCAACCTACTATTTAGCTAAGTACTCAATAAGTTATTTGGAAATTTAATTACTATTGAACCTCATTTAAGCATACTTAATTCCATGTACTTAATAAACAACATGAACCTACTTGATAATTGCTCATTAATCAGCTTGGACATTAAAACTCTCTTCTCAAGTGTACCTACTGTTGGAGTTAAAGGATTACTAAAACAACTCTTATTCAATAGTGATCTGAATGATAGAGATGCCAATGATTTTTATAAACTTTTTGAAGTTTGTATTGACCAAAATTTTTTCAAATTTAAAAGTAATTCTATAAACAAAAGTACGGTCTAAACATGGGAGACCCTTTACCACCTTTGTTCAGTGAAATTTTTCTTAACAATTTGGAAATGAATCATCTCATTAATAATGACCTTTATAATAAACATTGTGTTTTATGGTTCAGTTACGTAGATGATATTTTTTGCGTATTTAAAGACACAGATAATAAGCTTAATAATTTCTTTGCATACATTAACACCTGACATCCAAATATTGAATTTACTGTGGAAAGATCTGAATCTAATTCCTTATCGTTTTTAGATATCCAAATTAATTTATTTAATAATAACTTTGAATTCAATATATATCGGAAATCTACACACACTGACAACATTATACCTATGAACTAATCCACATAATCCCAAATTATCTTCTCTAAATACACTTGTGAATAGATTACTAATTTTCCATTGAATTCTGATAAATACAATAAGGAAGTGAACATTGTTAGACATATTGCTGTTAATAACGGTTTTTCTATTTCCACTATTAACAAAATCATTAAAAAGAAAAAACATAAAATGTATTGGCTTAATCATACTAGCTTATTACCTATCATTGACAAAGATAAAACTTACATAGGTACAATACCTCACAACAACTTAAATACAATTTTCGAACACCACAAAGAAAAAAGAAATTATTTAGATAATTCTGAAATTTACAAACTTAATTGTCATACATGTAAAGGAGTGTACATAGGAATGACTAACCGTAGTGTTAAAATTAGAACTAATGAAACAAAAACAATAATTATAATGATTTATTAAATTATGAATTACTAGAAATCCACAGACACTACAATAATACAAACTTTGTTTGTTTAAATGAAATTATTACTGAATGTCCTCTTCTCATATCAAGATGTTAGACTTATAATTTGTTTGACCTTATAATGTTAACTCGTTTGATTTTATTTCTTAACAATTAATTACATGTTATTTGTTCATCTTATACATAGTTTAATTATTTAATTATATATATTTTTTGTAAACATAACTTTAATTGTTTTTAGTCTAGTTTGTATAATTTTAATTTTTAATTGTTTCATAATTTGATGTAAGTAAACAGATTTGTCAATTAATTAAGTAAACTAATTCTTTAGATTTTATGCTTTAATAATGGCTATCTAATTTATCTAGCCGAAACATATATATATATATATATATATATATATATATATATATATATATATATATATATATGTCAGCATATTTATATTAAAATTCATTTGGGAAAGACAACATTTTTTTAATTATTAACAGATATGGTATCGTGTGTAACTGTTAAAAGACAAATGCAAGTCTAAATTGGTGACCAGAGCGAGCACATTTTAAAAATATTTTTTATTATATACTGTGTGGTTCAAAACAGTGACACATCAAATAAAATATTTTTTAATGCAACCTCACCTAATGCATTTCTAATATCTCATTTGATAACTTTATCTGTTACAGTTTTTGAATAATTACTCAAGAGAACAATAATTACAAATTAAAATAAAATTACAAAAATAGCTATATTTGCTGATTTTGTCATTCTAAATGAATTTCCGTCTTAATTGACCCCTTGTCTATCCTATTTGAACTTTGCTCAAGTAATTATTCTTAAACAATTTCAATCGCGATCAGGATCATTTCAAAAGATTTTAGAAAGATTCATTAAAATTGGCTTATCAGAAGGGTTACGTAATTAATAAGACGGCGATCAATGAAGAAAAAGCACAGTTGTACGGGAATACGCGACAAACAGCGTCAGTATCGTGCAAAGTGGATATTTCAAAATATGAATATTAAAATAGATTTATCACCCATCTAGTATACGCGTATCCAGGGAGGTTATAAACCCTTACCTTAAGTTGACCGAAAAGCAAGATATAATGGTGAAAATAAAGGTCCCTCGCGGTTTGTTAGTATTTACCCACAATAAGGTAGTTTCGATTAATAGAAGAACTAACATAATTTTAAACCAATACAAGACTTCATCACTGCTTCAGAAACGATAGTTGTGCACGTATCAGCAGAATTGAGGGCCGAGTACTGTAATTATAAATATTTTTGGAAATGCTTTTGATGCCGTCATCATATTTCTAGTTTGGCAGAACTGAACATTAACATATAGCTCCCCAAATCCATATATGTATTTACTTTTAAATCTTTTAAAATATGTTTTTAAAGGCTAAAACATAGTGACGGTAATGCTTTCATGACCGGTCTCGGATCTCACTCTCACCAGCGGTATTTATCGTACCTACCAGATATACTAATCCGCATTGCTTAACTCTAGTTACTCCTATAATATACCAGGAGTATTGTAATTATTTCGAAACTGGAGTATTTTGCGTTTATATGATTAACAAAATTCAATTGCAAACATCCTAAATCTTGCTTTGTTTCGTGTCCAAACTAGTTTCAAGTGTAATGGCAAGATAAAGATACATAATTTGCGCGAAGAAAGTGGAAAGTAGAATGAAAGTAGAGTTTCGAAAAATTTTTCGTATTGCATGCTATGCACCGGAGAATGGAGAAAGAGACCAAGAGTGTGAGAACTGTTGGAATGATGTAGAAAACGTATTGAACATATGTAAGCGAAATGAAAGACTGGTAATATTGGAAGATATGAAGGGTGGGTGTACAGAGGGAACATACTGAACGCGTTCTAGAAAAGTTCGGAGATCAAAGAGTTAATGAGAATGGAGAACGCCTGATGAACAGCTGTGTGGGGAGAAGCCTGTTTGTATCTAATATGAGGTTTAAACATAAAAATGTGCATGTGTACACATGGCAAAGAGGTGAATCTAAAAGTATGATTGACTTAATAGTGAATGATAGATGACTTAAAAACCTGGTGAGAGACACAAAAGTAATGCACGGATTAGAGTGTGGATCGCACCACTTTTTGGTTGTATCGAGAGTGTGTTTAGGACAAAAGTGGGTCTGGAGAAGAAAGGAAAGTGGGGCGAACGTCCAGAATTAGGGTGGACGAACTAGTAGATAATGGTGCGAGAATGAAATACGCAGATTCTGTGAGTAAAGAGTTGAATGTGAATGAAACAGTGTGGAACGAACAAATAAAAGACACTGACATTGAGAGTGCATGGGTAAGCTTGAAAAACTGTGTTTTCAATTGTGCCGTGCGGATAATTGGAAGAGCGACTGTAGGTAGACAGAAAAAATGTGCTTGATGGAATGAATCGGTAAAAAAGGCAGTATGTAAAAGAAAAAATGCGTAACATGGCAATGATTATTGCAAAAAATGGGACTGAGAAAAAGTGATTGTATGGGGTGTACAGATTAAGAAACAAAGAAGCGAATGAGGCAGTGAGAATAAGTAAAGAGGAAGTGATGGCTGTCGGAGGAGAGAAAATGCAGAATGATTTTGAGAGAAACAAAACTTTTGTGGAAATGGGTAAAAAATACAAAACGTGGCCAAAAACAGAACGCTGCGAGAGTGATGAATACGAACAAAGAAAGTGAGGAAATGCTGGCAAGAATATTTCGGAAATCTGTACAGTAGTGAGGAAAATAAGAATGAAGGGTTAAATAAGGAGAATGTAGAAGGAATCGTGAATGAAACTGAGAAGGAAATTGCGATAAATGAGGCAGAGAAAACGGTAGGAAGGTTGAAAAACGGTAAAGGAGCAGGCGTAGATGAAACCACGGGCGAAATGCTAATGTATGGAGGTGCAAAGCACATGCGGTAGATTGTGTGAATTTTTCAATGTATGCCTTAAGGGTTGAAAAGTGCCGACTGAATGGAAGAGCGCCTTCATTGTACCACTATATAAGGGTAAGGGGAACAGGAGTGATTGCAAGAACTACAGAGGAATAAGTGTGCTCAGTGTATCTGGTAAAGTATTTGGAAGAGTACTGATTGATAGAGTACGAGAAACTACACAAACTAAGATTTAGCAAGTGCAGGGTGGCTACATACCAGGGAGAGAATGTGTTGATCAGATGAGTGCCCTTTAGCAGGTGACCAAAAAGTGTTTAAGTGTAAAAAGGAAGCTGTACTGTGCGTTTGTAAATCTGGAGAAAGCATATGATAAGAGTGAATAGGCAGAAGCTGTGGGAAATATTAAATGAATATGGCGCAAGTAAAGGTCTCATAAACGGAATAAGAGCAGTATACGATAGTCGGGCATGTGTTATGGTGAGAGGAGGTGTGAGTGAATATTTTAATATTGAGCAAAGAGTGCGACAAAGCTGTGTGATGTCACCGTGGTTGTTCAATGTTTACATGGATAAATGTGTTAGGCAAGCATGTACCGATACAAATGGTGAAATGGTTGGTGACGTAAATGTACGAATTCTGGTGTACGCAGGTGACAGTGCGGACGAGTTACAAACTGCTCTGAGGAAGTTTGATACAGTAAAGAGCATGGATCTAAAGGTAGACGTGAACAAAACTAACATTGTGGTGTTCAATCGGGAAGGTGGAAAGGAGAGTAGAGTATTTACCCTGCAAGATGAAATTGTGGAGCAAGTGGACGAGCTGGTATATCTGGGTAGAACGTTTACTGCAGCTGGTACAATGGATAGCGAAATTGGACGAATGGTCAATGCTGGAAAAGAAAGTGATTGGAAGTATGAGAACGTTACTGAATAACGGAAGGATGAGCCTAGCTGCGAAACGGGCAATCTATAGTAGTGTGTTTGTCCCGTCAGTACTGTATGGAAGTGAGACATGGATATCAAAAAAAGCATGAAAGAAAAATAAATGCCGTGGGTATAAGATTCCTGAGAAGCGCATGTGGTAAAAGGAGAAGGGATAAGATAAAGAATGAGTGTATAATGAAGGAGTGTGCCGAGGAAAAGACGATGATGGATATGTACAAAAGTAGTACACTACGTTGGTTTGGTCACATTGGGAGAATGAACAACGCAAGATTAACGAAGCAACTATATGTGGGTGAAAATGTAAACTTTCACCATTATCACAAATAATAAAATACTTATCTTTTTTGGGTTTTTTAATGGTATATTTTAAATTATACAATCTAAACGTTTCGATAACAGTTACAGTTATCTTCGTCAGTAGTAATTTCTGTTAAAATTGTTAAAGATGTTGTAAACAATTTTTTCAAAGTTGAAAAATGAAAACATGTTTTAATTTTTCAACTTTGACAAAATTAAAACATGTTTTAATTTTTCAACTTTGACAAAATTGTTTACAATATCTTTAACAATTTTAGCAGATATTACTACTGACAAAGAGTAAGTATTATCGAAACGTTTAGATTGTACAATTTAAAATACACCATTAAAAAACCCAAAAAAGATAAGTAGTTTATTATATGTGGGTGAGATTAGAGGTAAGGCTGGGCCTGGTAGGCCGCATAAAACTTGGCTGAATGTAGTAGAATGTATGATAAAAGAAAGATACGGAGTTTTAAAAATAAAAGGACATGTCAGAGACAATGTATGAATCTTGTGGAAGCTAGGGAGGTATGAAGAGATAGGAAAGCACGGACAAAGATTGTGAATGAAAAATAAATAAGAGGCAGGCGTTGTTTTGCCTACCCTGCAAGGGAATGGCATGAAGGTTATGTTATGTTATGTTAACAACACTGTGGTTTCAATAAGATGGTACTCCTCTGCATCTTCAAAATTAATACCAATAAACTTCAGAATACAAAAGACAAGATTAATAGACTTTTCAACATATTACGGATAGAACACTGCTAGAAGTAAAGGAATATCTTAACAAAGAATGTAGGTACCTAATTGTGTACTGAGCAAGGAAGAAAATTTATTAGAACATTTGATGCAATTTGTACTAGTATCTTACAGCAGCTTGAGAAAAAAGTTAGAAAAACAAGATCCGAAGGTCTCATGCAACTGAAACTAAAAATGAAAAATTAAGATAAAGCGTGTTAAGAGATTTTTCGCTGCATATATTTTTTAGGGCTGTAATTTCAACAAAAAAAAAATAATAATCTATACAACACTGAACAGGATATTCTATTACAATAACTTATTGATTGTGGTCAACAAATTCATAATCGTGGAAATCCACATAATGGTAATGAATTATTTTTTACAATTATACAGGATGGCCCAATAGTGCGTGAGTGGAAGATTATGGGTTTATTAAGGATTATTTCTAAAGTTTGTTGATGGGATGTGGTGGGGTATCCTTTAGCCTACAAACCTAAAATATTTTCACTTGAATCGCAACATTTATACAGGGCGATATATATCAAAGTTGCATTTTTTAAATGGAATCTCCTGTATATTATTGCATATTTGGATTCCTTAGTCAATTCTAGTGCGACTTTATGTATCACACATGGTACCTAAAACGAATCGTTTAGCCGCAATTCGTCATTTTTACAAAAAGTAGATATCTGAAAAAAACTAAATATCGCTGTGACCACAAAACTTAGAAGGCATTGACTCTGCGATGTTACTAGACATGAAATGTACTAGCATAGGCCGGACGGTCAAATCCAAATTTTTCTTGAGTTTAGAGAAATTACTTTGTCAATTTAGAAAGTTTGAATCAATGGTTACTTGATTTTTTCAAAAGGAACGTCCATTTTTTTCATTTTTGCATCAAATGAGGAATTTATTTACCTTTCTAACAATGTAAATTTGTCGGTATCCATCTTCCGTAGATTTCTTTTAATTTCACAATTTCTGATTAATTTGCTTATTTTTGGATTTTTAATTTGTATTATCTAGTAACCCGTGGAAAATAAACAAAAAAACGATTCACATAAAACATTATTTATTAAGTAGAAAAACACAAACACAAAAAACCAAATTACAAGCTAAAATAAAAATTATTTTAATCAATGGTAACTTGATTTGTTTAAATGGAACGGCCATTTTTGCATCAAATGCGGAATTTCTTTACCTTTCTAACGATATAAATTTGTCAGTATATGTTTTCGGTAGATTTCGTTTAATTTCACAATTTCTGATTAATTTACTGTATTTTTCAATTTTAGTTTCTATGACTAACTAGCAGGCTGTGAAAGATAAACCAATTCTGTCACTTTAACTTTATGTTGACATTAGTTATTTATTATCGTTGAGCAAAGGCTCACTCTGTTATGTCTGATTGTCATTTTGGTTTAGTAATTAACATTTAATTGAATAATTGAGTGCAATGAGTAATTTTTCTAAAAATGGAATGGTTGATATGGTTTTTATTCTTGGAGAATGCTCTAAAAATCCGTTGCTTGCGAGTCGTATGTACAAAGCAAGATATCCTAACTGGGATCGTCATCCAAGGGAAGAATCTTTTAAAAATGTTTTAGAAAGATTTATTGAGACAGGGAGTGTTTGTTACCCACAGAAGCAGGAAAGACTGAAAACTGTGTTGAACGAAGAAAATTAATTCAATATTTTAACTAAAGTGCGGATGTAACTATACAATTGGAAAAAGATTTTGACATAAGTAGAATATCTATTAGAAGAATAATTAGAAATAACAACTTTCATCCTTATGGCATTCAACAACACCAAGAGCTCCAGGAACAGGACTTCCAAAATAGAATTAATTTTTGCAATTGGATAGGTCGAAAGCTGAATGAAAATGAAAATTTTGTGAATAGTTTACGGACGAGTGTACATTTCACCGCAATGGATTTGTACTACTCTGATGCAAACCTTCATCATATCAGAGTTCATAGTCAATATAAATGGTCAGTTAAAGTCTGGTACGTCTACCGTTGGTCCATTTTTTTTCGACGGTGTTCTAAATTCGAGCACGTACTTAAATTTCCTCAACAATAATTTATTTGACCTTCTTGAAAATGCCCCACTTACTCAAATTAGAAACATTTTTTCAACAAGATGGAGCACCTCCTCACCGTGCGAGTGTTGTGAATAATTGGCTTATTAATACATCCAACGAAAAGTGGATAGGAAGGGACGAACCAACTCGTTGGCCAGCGAGGTCTCCAGACATAACCCTAATTGATTTCTTTTTATGGGAGTACATAAAGAAAAAAGTATACATCGAACAACCAATGATGGTGGATGATATGAAAATTAGAATTAGTAACGTTTTTGAAAATATCTCCCCAGAAATGTTAAATAGGGTTAAGCATTCATTTCTTCAAAGGATTCAACTGTGCATAGAACAAGGCGGTCGCCATTTTGAACATTTACTATAACTTTATCATTATAATGGCGTTTTCTTTTTTTTTGCTTTGTCTCCTAATTTGTACATATTTGGTAAATGTTAGATCACTCCACAATAAATGTTTTAATTTGGATTGTTTATTTTCCAATGCCTACTAGCCACTCCCCCTCATTATTCAGAAAATGTGAAATTAAGAGAAAACTACTACTACTGCGAATAACAAAATACTAACAACCTTAAACTACTAGAGAAAATCTTGAGAAAGCTAATAAAATTTCGTATTTGATGGCATAAAGTAAAGTAGTTAGTTCCAATTGAAAAAATCAAGTTACCTTTGATTGCATTTTCCAAAGTTGACATAGCGATTTCTCCAAACAAAAAATATTTGAAAATACCACAAAAGTCACAACCCTCTAAGTTTTATGGTCACTTCGATATTCAATTTTTTTTACAGTCATCAACTTTTTCAAAAAATTACGATTTGCGGGCTAAACGGATCCTTCTAGATATCATGTGTGAGTCGCACTCAATTTGACCGACGAATCCTAATATGCAATACTATACAAGGGGCTGCATTTAAAAAAATAAAGTTATCTTTGATTGCATTTTCCTAGTTGACACAGTAATTTATCCAAACAAAAAATATTCTAAGTTACACGTCCTATCTACATTGGCACATTTCATAGTTAGTAATACCACAAAGCCAGATATCAACTTTTTCAAAAAATTACGATTTGCGGCTAAACGGTTAGTTCTAGATATCATGTGTGATACATAAAGTCACACTCAATTTGACCAAAGAATCCACATATGTAATAGTATACAGAGGTTTGTATTTAAAAACATTAAGTTATCTTTGATTGCATTTTCCTAGGTTGACAGCGATTTCTCCAAACACAAAAAATATTGGAAGTTACATGTCCTGCCTACATTGGTACATCTTATGATTAGTAATACCACAAAGTCACAACCCTCTTAACTTTTACGGTCACTTCGATATTAAATTTTTTTCAAACATCAACTTTTTCAAAAAATTACGATTTGCGACTAAACGATTCGTTCTAGATATCATGTGTGATACATAAAGTCACACTCAATTTGACCGAAGAATCCAAATATGCAATAATATACATGTATTTCCATTTAGAAAAAATGCAACTTTGATATAAATCACCCTGTATAAGCAGTGACAAACTTCAAAGATATGCGTTAATAAACGCACCATATTCCGTCCACGCACTATTCGCTCACCCTGCATATTTATAGCTGCTTCGGTGGTCGAGCGGTTAAAGTACTTGCCTTTCATTTCCAAGCGGCGCGGTTTTAAACCAGGCCCAGGTGGTCGTTTCTCCAAAACGGAGAAAAACCACAGCACAGTACACCTCCTTTATGTTTTTTTGCAAGATTGGCATAAAAATTTTACAAATATTTCTTTATTTTACTACGGAAATCTAAAAAAAAATGTCTTGAAAATTTCAAGCTTTTTTATTCCAACATTTGACCTCAGTAATGACAATTTGGAAGTCACTAACCTCTTGACATTTGTCAAAATCAATTAATTGATAACGAATATACAAGTAGAATATACAAGTCTATCATCTTTAGATGTCACCCAAATATATCTTCTATAAAATATTTTGTCACAGGAACATCATCTTTGTGAATTTCAAGTAGAGCATAAAGGTGAAGAACAATAGGGTTCATTAAAATTAGTGTCTGGTACAAAATTATCTTATCAAAGTAATTTTTACTATTCACAATAACTAAAGCATTATCCTTATCAGCTTTGGTGCAGATAAGATGTCATGCTGTGTGATGACATACCAGCTAACTGAATTACATATACCTTTTAAACTTCAAAATTTGCATAAATTTAAGTATGTTAATTTGGGACCCAAATCTCTAGTTAACTTCACAAGCGTTGGTCAATTTCAAATTTGAACAATTTGCAAATTGAAAAATTAATAACTTACCTAAAATTACAATGATTGCATGTGAAAGGTCGATCATTAGTGTGCGTTTTAATATGCTTTTTTAACATCGATGGCTTTTTACATCGGATTCCACATTGATCGCAAACATATCTTCCTCTTCCTACATAAAGTTTCAAATCAATCTTACATCTTTCAGAGAGAGTTTTTTATAAATGAATCATAGCATTGAGATTGAACGAAGTAAATTTCATGCTGAATTGTAATACATGACTAAACTTGATCAAATTAGACAAAAACGTGATTGTAAAAATGGCAAAGAAGTACATTAGTGTTCAACGCTGATTTTATACTAGCATTTTCCTGTAGGTAATAAACATTGCATAAAAAATAAAAGAGGAAGGAGTATAACTGCAGTAATGTGTGATTCAAAATTATACATAACTCTGGCTTCCATGGCATTTATATTTTGTTGGGAGTCCATATATGAAAGATTCTGTAAATGCAACATATGAGAACTGTGGTTCTTTTCCGGAATACTTGTATAAACATTTGAACCAGACGTAAGTTTCCCATCTTGGATTGTTTGGATTGATTTAATCAAGAATTACTGGAATCCATACATTCACATCTTTAGGTATTATATTTTCCTAAATCAATAAGTATGTAAATGAAAAATTGTTTACTATGACCATATCACCATCTCAAACAAAATTAATCACGGTATTTCTGTTTATTCTTGAACTTTATGTTCTTCATTTGATACATTAACCTTTTATACTTTATTCATATGTCTTGCTACTTTGACAAGTGTTTGCTGGGGTCAAATCTGTCATAGCTTTGATGAGTGTACTTTGCACCATCTTATGAGTGTATATGTCAGTATGAAAACATATAAGTGGAAGTTAAACAAATTATCACAGGCCATGTAACTTAAAAGTCACTAGGTGTGCACTGTTATTACTCTGTACCCAATAAAAGAACTACGTAATCTTCTGAGTGTATATAAGTAATACTGAAGTATCAAAAAATTTAGGTACACATTAAATAACCATCAACGTTTCGCAATATCACAACGCATGACGTTAAAATCATTAGACATGTACTGTGTGTAGATGTACTACGTAAAGTTTACACCATGCAATCTCCTATGATGCATTTATAATAAAAACTCATTGTATAATAAAAATATTTTTTCATACCTCTACCTCGCACATATGTATAATCTTCATTCGATTCATATCCTCCTAGTATAGAATTAGTTTTGTGGTGTTCATCTCGCTTAGTGACTGCTTCATTTGTAAACTGAAAAAAATGATTACTAGATTTAATTAAAAGCAAATAAATAACCAAGTATCAATTTCAATTATAGTACTGGCTTTTTTAATTTCCCAAAGCAAAAAAATGGTAAGTAATTATCGCTATTTAATTTAACTGGTAACACATTTTTCCATTATTCCATTGCAACGTAAAAATATTTTTTCAGAAAAACAAATTTTTGTTGTTTTTGTCAATGTAATAATGCTATTCTGTAAGCATATAACTACTGTTGTAAATTCTGTAACAGTGTAATATAAGCAGGGATTTCACAATAGTATATAAATGTAAGCTACAGTACAGTACTATACATTACTATATAGTGCAAAAAAGTTGGACATCAAAGTTGCATAGATAAAGTACACTTGCACAGTAAACTTATTTATTTGTCAATTAAAAAAAAAAAAAAAAAAAAAAAAATATATATATATATATATATATATATATATATATATATATATATATATATATATATATATATATATATATATCCTACAGACATCAAATACACTATAGAAATTGTATCTTGCGAGTAGAACTTTCATATAAAAGTTTTGTTCTGTAAAGTATACCTTACATCAACGAATAACGATATTGCTCCCGTTAAACAATAATTAAATTAATCAGTAGGAATGGAAGGATTTATTTGGTTCGTTACCAAAACGATATAATTTTTAATTACTTTGCGGTATTCTTCATACTGCTTTGGTATACGCCTTCTTTTCTTACATTTGTTCTGTATATTAGCGCGAAAAATTAAACCACCCTTAAGGAAGCTAATCCTCATTCATTGTTTTTTTTTTATTTATTTTCAAGAATTGAATTGATGATTGGTCAGGATTATCATTTTTGAATAAGAAATAATTTCATTAATTTTGAACGTGCTCCGGCCACACCTTGAGGAGTTAGCTCATTTTTTTTGTCTTTTTGCATTTATTTCCTAGCAAATACGGTAAAATTCGCGCATGAGTAAGTTGTATTTTAGGACAACAAAAACTTCCATTAGTTTTGGAGGGTGTCTGGACCACCTCTTAAGGAGGCTCCGAATAAACAAGACCTCATTGGTGGTTTTGAATATTGAACCAATTGAGTTGAAATTTGGTCAGGATTAGTATTTTGGGGCAAGCAATCGTCCCATCAATTTTGAAGATGTTTTGTTAATTTCATAAAAGGGTCTTCATACACACGAACTATAATTACTTTTCATTTATTCTTAAATTTATATGAAATTCATTTTCTCCTCCTTCCTCATTAATATTGGCCTAACTTTCAAACAATGTAGATAAAGTGCCATTTTATAACATATATGACAATAGTTTCACCCCGTACTAGGCCCAGGACATTTAAATTTAAATATGAAAATTAGAGTAATTTATTACCAAGTAATAGAACTGATAACGCAAGTGAATTGATTTGTTGAAAAAAAAAATTTACTTCAATAAGTGTTTGCATTTACATGGACTTACTTCTATTATTGGAAATAATACTTCACAAAATAATTATCTTTATTAATAAATTTACTTGAGTGAATGTTATTGTTTATATGTAAATTGATTTGCAATAAAAACCAAATGTAAGGCTTTAAATACCTACACTAAAAAAACCTTACTTTTAGAAATACCAAATAGTCATACTTCTTTGATACCAACTAATTAAAATTTTTCAACTTTGACAAAATTGTTTACAACATCTTTATCAATTTTAACAGGTATTACTACTGACGAAGATAACTGTAAGTGTTATCGAAACGTTTAGATTGTATAATTTAAAATACACCATTAAAAACCCAAAAAAGATAAGTATTTGATTAGTGTGATAATGGTGAAAGTTTACATTTTCATAATTAAAATTTATCTATTTAAAACAAATTTGCTCCAAGAGACTTACATTGGTATAAAATACCGGGTGGGCCACCCAGCAATTAGCAAGTATAGGTATCTTTATTTTTGTATAGATTTTGATGAAATGTAGTAGTTATATTAGAGCGAAATTCCGATTTATTGACATAAAAAACCAAATGGACTATTTCCGGTTTCGCTGAAAAATGTATAAACCTGGCATTTTCAAATGGAACACCTTTTGTGTATTTATTTGGATTCTACGCAGAAACGTAAAAAAATTTCTTTCAAAAATATTTTTTAAAACTAAGCAAAAATGAATGCATTTAATTTTAACTATCAACACAGTAATTTTATCGCATACACTTTCTAGACAAGATATGATTCCACTTGGTTTTTTTTAATGGCCGTTATTACAATCAACTAGAAAATTAAATTTTGAATCCAACAATATGGGCCATGTATACGCTAATACGTATAATAAAATGGTATTCAATATGTTAAATTTGCTACCAACTATACCGGTTGCCCGTTTTCAAACCTGGCCATAGGGATTTAACATTGATTTTAACATTTTTTAATTCCTGCTCGCCAATTCGGCCTACGGACAATATTTTGGTACCAATGGAATGAGAAAATTATTGCGCATCGAATGATATCAAGCATTAAATTATTTTCATCGATTTTTATTAAAAAATTGTAATTTAAAATTTTTATGTTTTTAAATGTGAGTTGCCATGATTTATGTTTTTAAATATTAGTTGCCATGATTTTTAAAACAATTAACAATTGTAGTCGAATTAATTTGTTATTTCTTGACATTCTGAAGCTAGTTTTTATTTACAAAATGAATAATTACTCTAATGAAGAGAAAGTTTTTATGGTTAAAACAAATTACAGTGGCGTTAGTTGGTGGAATATACCGTCTAAATCCATAATACGGAACTATGCGCCAAAATTTGAAGAAACTGCTAATATTTCAGCAGAATCAAAAGCTAGAAGAGGTTAGTAGTTAGTATTTTTACGAGTTTTTTTGCAAAAATTTAATAATACGATTGTAATACAGGTAATTGAAGGAATGTTGGAGCAGATGGCACTGAATTGGAAGAACGTGTTTTGGGTATGATAAGTATCCACCCAACATACAACACAAGGGAAATTAACCGTGAATTAAATGCGTCAAAGTCGGCGGTATATCAGATACTACAAAAGCACCGATATCATCCATGCAAACATGTCATCAGGGGGTATTTCAAGCAGATGAGGAAAGTAGAGTTATATTTTGCGAAGAGATGCAAGAGCGTGCGAATCAGGATCGTCGCTGTATATCGTCAATTTGTTTTACGGACGAATGCACTTTCACATTAAACAATGAACCTAACGTGCAAAACACACGATACTGGGCTCAAGAAAACCCAAGGATCAGTTTATATACAAGAACCCAATGTCCTCAAAAAATTAATATTTGGGCTGGAATTTTTTCAATAAAATTATCGGCCCATTTGACATTAATGGAAATTTAAATGCGAAACTTATTTATAACTTTTAGTGAATAAGGTAGGTCCTGCTTTGGAGGAAGTTACAAGAGAATATCAGAACTGGTTTCAACACGACGGCTGCCCGCGCATTACGGTATAGATGTCAGAAATAATTTAAATGAAAAATTTCCAAATCGTTGATTTGGCAGAGGTGGTACCATAAACTGGCCAGACAGATCTCCTGATTTAGCACCATGCAACGTTTTTCTGTGGGGCCACCTTAGAAGATTTATAAAAAAACACCAGGGAAACAATCGTTGCAGAGTGTGGGTTGATAAACGAAAGACAGTTGTTTAATGTTCAAAATTCGTTTTATAACAGCCTTGGATATTGTTTATGGAAGAATGGAGGGTTATTTGAATACATGTATAAGTTTTGATTTTAGCCCAACCCTGTTATAATATTTATTAGCGATTCCTTCATAGTGTGTGTAATAAAATCAGAATTTTTCAGTAAAAATCGATGAAAATAATTTAATTTTTGATGTCATTTGATACGTAATAATTTTCTCATTGCATTGATACGAAAATATTTTTTGTAGGCCTAACTGGCGAGCAGGAATTCACAAAAATGTTAAAATCAATGTTAAATCCCTATGGACAAGTTTGAAAACGGACACCCAGTATAGATTGTAACAATAATTTTGGAAAAATGTAAATTGAATCACATTTTGTTTTGTGACGCCCAAAATGTGTGTGTGTGTGATAAAATTATTATTCTGACTAATTAAAACATGTAAATTAAAAAATTTGTTTAGAAATTTTTTCAATTTTTCCACACATTAGAATGTAGATTTTAGCTCGTATAATCTAAATATGTAAAATATACAGTGTTCCGTAAGAAAATTGAAAATTATACACGAAATTTGTCTTTAATATAAAATCTATACAAAATATAAGGAAAATATATGCTTGGCTCTACCTGTTGGATCACTCACTATAGCAGATGGCTTATGTACGGTCAAGAGCATAGTAGTATATTAATCTACATGGTAGGTGTCCGTACGGAATTTGGTACACTGTGACGTTCTTAACTTTTTTATTAACCAAGTTATACTTGGTTATTATCGAAGTGGTATGATTTTTTCATTAATTCTAATCCAAATCGTGAAAATAAATAAACAAGTGAATATACGTTTTTGAAATATTTATAGAACACCCTGTATATTATTATATCGACTGACATTAATAAATTCTAATTAAAAACTGTATAAATTAAAAAAAAAGTTAAATAACAGAAGAAATATTTAAGTTTTTGAGTTTAATCTAGTTAGCCATGACTTTTACAGTAATGTTGGTAGAAATTATTGAAATGTAAACATTAAATTAAGGAATGGTTATAATAATGCTTAAAGATTACGTTGTGGGGAGGATGTAACAATTAATGAAATAGAAAAAACACCATTTATTTTTGCCAAATTTTTTAAACGTAATATACAGATTGAATACCAGCATAATAAGGAATTACCAATTGTGTAAGATTAAAAGCCTAAAATTATATTCTAACCTCATATTCGGTTAAAATAAAAGAAATCCATTGTTTCCAAAATAAACCAAAAACTACATGAAAAATTGAATTTAATAAAGGAAAAATAATTTAGATTATGAAATAGGAGAATTATAATTCGAAATTTTTAGTTTATTATTAAAAATGAATTCTAATTTTTTGAGCATGGTAGTATGCCCTACTTCTAATTCTTGTTTTTATTTTGGAAATAATGGGTTTCTTTTACTTTAACCAAATACATATTACATTACACCTGCATTTTTGGCTTTTAATCTTACACAATTGGAAAGTCATTATTATTTTAGCATTCAATCTATAACCTATTATGATTAGAATAAAAATTATATTTAAGTTCGTAAGCTATAGTTTATAAAAAAAAATTGTATTTGTTACAGACCCTTATTAAGTATATATCAATATAAAGACAATTAAACATGGGTTAAACCGCTGGTGAAGTATGGTGTACACCTACCATGAATTACATGAAGTCCATTTGTAAAGTACATGCAGTTGGTGAAATTGAAGTGAAATTCACTAAGTTTTGGTGAAATTTTGTTCAACTACGAGTTTATTACACAAAGTTTTAATGAAACCATTCATTTTTATATGAATTGCATATGAAATGTTGTGGATTTTATTGGAATAATTAAACAAAATTTTCAATTTTTATATATATATATATATATATATATATATATATATATATATATTATATATATATATATATATATATATATATATATATATATATATTATAAAAACACTGTTAATTTTGGAACTAATATGTGTGTGAAATTTTTGATGAAACCTAAACCTTTAGCTTCAGCACATATAGGAATCTCAATATTATGGATCTTTAAATTAGTTTAATTAGCTAGTTCTCTTCATTAGAAATCATACGTGATTGGTGATGATTTTGTGGGATTAAGTACCAAAGAATGATCAGTTATCAACTTTATCATGTCATGAATATATTAATAGTATTAGCCACCGTTATATAATTCTTACTACAAGATAAATAGAGCTGAAAATCATCCACATATAGGACACAAAATTATAATGATTAACAACATAATTAACGTTGGCTGTACAAATTAAAAATAATAATGCCCCAGGATGAGAATATACAAAAGATTATGAATACCTTTAAATATTTACTAAGAAAAGATATTCTTAAAATTTGGCAAGTATATGCTTTTTCATGTAATATATTCATATATATATATATATATATATATATATATATATATATATATATATATATATATATATATATATATATATATATATATATATATATATATAAGGGTGTCTAGAATCTACCCACGTTCTACGGCTATATTTGTTATTATAAGAGATACAGAGTCGGTTAAATTTACAAAGTTGGGCAGAATTACATGGTAATTCAAATACCGATAAGAAAATTCAACATTGTTGCCAACTTTCTAATATATCTGAAAATAACAAAAAAACCGTCCAAATTTTCAATCGGCTATATCTATTTTTATATTCAAAATACGAAAAAGTTATAAAAGAGACTTTTGATAGCTATTTTTACACAAAAAGGGAATATGCAAATAAAAATTTTTTTGCTGTTACTCTTCGTTGTAAGTTAAATTTATTGAGAACTTTTTATTTTGATAATGTAGTACATTATTTCTTGTTGTTTCCACAAATTTAGTAGTAGAATATGAGCTTATTTTGTTATTTAAATGTTCACGGCACACTTTAATTTGTTTAATAAATATTATAATTACCTTTGTTTTGAAAATTGTGAGTTAACTAATAATATTAAACATACAAAGCTATACGTTTTTGAAATCAGAAAAAAATAAGCCATTGAATGAGTCCATAGCCACCTATAGTTGCCATTTAAAAAAAATGTATGTTTAGGTTGTAGCTCAAAAAATAATTACTAAAAATTTTGCGTAAAAATAGCTATCAAAAGTCTCTCTTATAACTTTTTCGTATTTTGAATATTAAAAAAGATATAGCCGATTGAAAATTTGGACGATTTTTAGTTATTTTCAGATATCTTAGAAAGTTGGCAACAATGTTGAATTTTCTTATCGGTATTTGAATTATCATGTAATTCTGCCCGACTTTGCTAATTTAACCGACTCTGTATCTCTTATAATAACAAAGATAGCCACAGAACGTGGGTATATTCTAGACACTCTTTATATATGTTTATTATTTATTATATTTGCTTAATTAATTCTTGGTGTATATAGTGGTGTGGTGTGTTGTGGTGTTGCGTGTTTGAGAGTTTGGCCATTTCCGTGAGCGATGGTCGTCATAATTTTAGCAGGGGGGCAGGGTTTCTCGGAGTAGGTAAGGGGTGTTGTCTAGGATTCCGTCTCAGTCGTTCGGGAGGCCGTCTAGTAGTTGTGTCAGTAGTGATGGTAGGTGTTTAAGTTTTCTCTTAGGTTTTCTGGGGTTGCATAGTCGTCCGTTGTTGGTGTAGTATGTTTTTAGTAGCGGTTGCGTTGCCGTGACAACGCCGTGTATTTTGTTTGTAGTGTATTTTGTTTGTAGTGTCTTAAGTCTGTCAGTGATGGGTTGTATATCTGCTGTTTCTTTTGTTAAGGCGTTGGTGTGTATGGCAGTCTATTAGTGGTCTTATGTATGTCTTGAATGTGTGTTGTAAGGTTTTAGGGTGGCAGCCTCTGCCTTGTCCTCGTAGTGCTTTTAGGATGTTTGCGCGGTTGAGTTTCCTTGTTTAGAGCCTTTTTGAGGTCTCGGTCCCAGTTCAGTGTTTTAGAGAAAGTAAGTCCTAGGTATACTCTGGTGTCTTGGGGTTGTATATGTACATCTCTTATTTGCAGGTTAATGTTATCTGTGGATTGTCGAGGTTGTCTTCTAAGGTTAGGATGTCGGAACAGTATTTTTTTAGTTTTGTTGGGGTTGATGGTTATTCTCCACTGGTTGGCCCAGTTTGAGAATTGTATTTGTTGTGACATTAGTCTGCTTGGGGTCTCACTTTTCCGGCTTTTCGCCCATATCGCGTTGTCGTCTGCGAATTGGGTTATCGTAATGTCTTGGTTTGTAGGTAACGGAATGTCGTGTGCGTAGAATAGGTAGAGCAGTGAGGCTAAGGCTGAACCTTGTGGTATGCCTGTTGTTGGTGTGAACGGCTGGGATGTGCTTGTGCCTACCCTGACCTTCACAGATCTGTCAAACAGGTATGAAAGGGGTGGACGAAGTGGATTGGGATATTAAGTGCTAGGGGTTTGTGTATTAGTCCGGCGTGCCAGACTTTATCGAATGCCTGTTTGATATCAAAGAATACTGCCAGGCAGCAGTTTTGGTGGTTGAGGGATTTGGAGACATAAGCGGTTGGATCTAAAGCCGAATTGGCTGTCTGGGATGAAGTTGTTGGCTCCGAGGTGGTCTCTTAGCTTTCTGGACATGATTGTTTCTAGGAATTTGCCCATGCAGCTCAGTAGGAATATGAGTCTATATGAGAAGGTTTGTGCGGGGTCCGAACGTGGTTTGACCTTAATGACTGTATAAGCGGATTTCCATTCCGTTAGAAAATATGAGAGTGAAAAGCATTGGTTGAATATTTGGGTGAATTGTGTGATGGCGTTTGGTGGTAGGTTTCGTAGTATGAGTCGGTTGAGGCCGTCTTGTCCGGGACTGGGTTTCTGCCTTTGCGAAGTATGTCGAGTATCATGTCTGGGGATATCGGGTTGAGGAATTGGTCTTCTCGGGTTAGGGTATACGGGGCATCGTTTCGCTGCCTGAGATCCTCATGGTTTTGCTCGAGTTGAGCTTTTAGTTCGTTATCGAACAACGGGTCGTCCGGAGTAGAGAAGGTGTCCATGAGATGTAGGCTAAATAGGTCAACCTTCTCCTGATCGGTGGTGATAATGTTAACTTGTGGGTCTCGTAGGTGGGAACGTGGTGTTGTTTTTTGTTTGGTGAGGACTTTGAACTGGTGCCAACAGTTAGGGCCGTTTCGATAGTCCAGGTTAGAGGTTATCTGTATCTGTATTTCAATTCTGAAGGAACTTCGATGTGTTACCAAGACGTATATAATGAAATTTAACAGCATAAGTGAAGGTAAATAGGGTTAATACCAAATTATTTATATATTGGTTTACGTTCACTGTAATCACATATGTTGATAAAAAATGATGAATTTGTTTCCCTTATAAAAATATGGCTATAATAAATAAAGCATACTAGTTTCAAGAATGAGTATAAACGATAATTAAAAGTTTTAGTAAAAATTTACAAAACAGCAACGCGTTTCTAAAACAATCGCGTTTTTTTGATAAGAGATAATTTACATTTTGGATAAATATTTGACAATGAATTTTACAGAATCAAGAATCATAGCTGTCAATATAGAATGAAAGCTCATAAACATCTTATAGATTTGAATGCTGCTGAGAGTATCCCTCAATATTAATAATAATATACCTACATTAATGATTCAAACAAAACAGATGCATCCTCAACATTATCCAGTAGTTATGTTAATAATTCAAATCTTCACAATCCTCTTCGAAAATTGATGATGATGGTGGGATGGGTATTATGTGTATTAACTATTAATAAACATCTTGTGATTCCTTTCAGAAAATAGAAATCGAGTTAGCACTGGTCATTTATTGCGCTTTAAACATACAACCTTCAGACAGGGTTATAATAATACATTTGTTTGCTGTTATACATACCTACTGTATTTACAGTTGTCAAAATTAAAATAATGTATCACAGGTATCAATTAATCACAAGAATACCGTTGTGGAAAACATTCTTTAAAATATCATAATTCACAGTTACATAAAAAAAAATTATTTATTATCACAGATTTTGCTGTTTAAAAATTCATTAATATGGTATAAGAGTTTTAAAGTAACTGATTTTTTTTACTTTACCTTTAAAACTTGTCTCACTGAGTGTCCGCTATTCTTTTGGTAATTTATTAAATAATTTACATCATAAGTAATTTAAACCCACTTGAGTTTATGTAACCCTTTTAAATAGAATGTACAAATTATCCCTTGTTCTTGTGTGTTGACTATGAACATCCAAACAAATATTAGTGTATGATAAAAGATGTTTGTAAACATATAGAACTGAATACAAAACGACCCAGTAAAGTTACAATCATTAAGTTCTTAAACAATGGTTTGCAACCCTCTTAATATCTATTATTGCCAAGTTCTCCAAGAACTTGACGTATAAAAAAAATTTGTTTGCCGCAGCTGCATGATCCCATAAGATAATACCATAAGACAAGATACATTCAAATTGACCACAGTACGCTGAGATAAGGATATCCAGGGAAACTCGTTCTTAGATTTATTTATCATAAAAACAATTTTATTTAGCTTAGAAGCAAAATTTCTCAGTATGTGCATGGCACCGCAACTTGGAATCAATGTGTATTCCAAGAAGTCTTAGATTTTGACATTTATTGGTATTACATAATTCCATGTTATGTAGGCTATCCCAAATTGCGTTAGTTTTATTATCATTACTCTAAGTAGGTTAGCCCCAAACTGTTTATGCACTTCTGCTTTTATTTTTCCATCCTGGACTAAGATATCTTCCACAGTGCTGTCTGCAGTAAAGGTAGTAGAATCGTCTGCGTATAAAATAAGGTTTTGCGTTGACACATTTAAAAAGATGTCATTTACGAAGATAATGAATAATACCGGACCCAATATCGATCGTTGTGAAAGACCTGTTGAGAGTGGTAAGTTTCCAGGGAAGAATGTTGGAGAATCAAGTAAAATTTTACACTTTATACCATTAGTACAACTGACAGTTTATTGTAAGCAAAAGAGCTTCATTTGAGTAGAATTTTAAAAGTAGTAAGTTTGTGAAGAAATGGATTTTATTACTTTCGATACGGTTTAACGCCACAGCAATGTGTGGGAAAAACTAAAGTTGTTGTTTGGTGATGAAGCGCCGTCCAAAACCATGGTTTGCAAATGGTTTGCAGAATTCAAGCGAGAAGCTCTACTTTTAACGAAGATTTTCGCGGGCATCGACCATGTGCTTCTGTTATCACAAAGGATATTGATGCTGTGCGTGAAGTGATTTTATCAGATAGATACCATTTTGAAACAACATTTAAATGTCAGGAAACTTTGCAACGTTGGATTCTTCACAATCTGGCAGAAGTTCAAAAAAGCAGGTGTTAAGTGGTGCAAGGAAATGCTTAAAAAATTTGACCATGGTCATTCAAATTCTGTATATTACATTGTAACAGGTGACGAAACATGGATATATTCACATGAGCCTGAAACTAAATAGCAATCATCTGCATGGGTGTTCCAAAATAAACCTAAACCTACAAAAGTGGTGCGCTTGCGAGGCGTTTCAAAGAAAATGATTGTTTGTTTTTTCGGAAAAACCAGTCATGTTGCAACTGTTCCGTTGGAGGATCAAAGAACAGTTACTGCTGATTGGTATACTTCAACTTGTCTCCCCCAGGTGATCGGTGAAAGAAAAAATTGTAATGTTTTAGTTTCGTCATCAAGAGTCGTATTGACGCAATCACAGACTTTTGTCAGATCCCATTTGCTATACATTTTATGTTCAAAGAAGTTCATAATTTGGTTTACATAATTACCTAAAGTAATGGGTGAACGATTATTATGAAACCTGTATTGTTCGTTATTAAAAGTTTTATTTTCAAAATATTTAATAATTTGATTTTTTAGTAACGCTTCAAATATTTTATGCTATTGGTCTATAATTTGTAGGATCTGACTCAACTCCATCTTTTCTTTTTCATTTATTATGGTTATACTTTATTTTGTTATCACAACTGTTATGGTAAAACTTATTACAAGATATGCATTCTACTCGTTTATTTACAGTGTTATTACAAATTCCACACAATGAAAGTTGTACATTACTTTCACCGGCCAACATTTTTGTTATAACTGGAGAAATACATGTACTAAACATGTTGCATTTGAGGACAAACAATCTTTTTCGATTTAAATGTGCATGTTTGCACATTATGTAAAAATTTAGAACAAAACATTCATCTTTGTTAAAACTCTTATAAAAAGTTATATTTTTCATTTTTTAACGTTTCTTCCAAAAAATACTCTAACGAACAATTTAAGCACTTGTTCTATTTATTTTTATCAAGACTTATATATTTATAATTGTAAACGCAGTTGTCATATCTCGAATTTTAATTCTATTACATGCTTTATGAAAAGAATTACTACCGTGATTTTGTGAATATACAAAATATAAAAAATGTAGTAAAATACATGCAGTTTAATGAGGTCAAGTGAAACAGATTGTGCAAAGTCTATTGAAATATTACTAAAATCGGTGAGGGTTAATGAAATCGGTAAAATTCAGTGCAATTTTAATGAAGTCTATAAAATGTTAAGTGTAAAGTTAGGTGTACAGTGGTTTACTCCTCGCAATTACGCTTGTCGAAACGTAAAACGTAGTTAACTGCTTATTACATCCTCCACTACATAACCATCAAGTTATATTAATAAGCTTATCCATTACTGTAAATTATCTTTCCATTTCCTATGCTTATTGCCTATGACTCAAGATAGATTATAATGGAAAAAGTCATAGACAACTAGATACAGTGTAAATCATGGTCAACTTATAAAACTTCAAAATTAAATTAATTATGAACAAGTTAACAGAAAATTTTTAATTAAAATTTATCTGTTATACCAGCGTAATTTCAAAAAATAATATTTTCTTAAAACAGGAATGTTTTTTGTTTTCAGGGTTTTAATGAGTGCAAAAATCGTACTACATTGCAATTTTAATGAATTTGGTAATTGCAAGCATAACAACTGCCCTATGGTGCCCACATAATTTGAAATAGGGTGTTAAAAATTAAATAGATTACATAAATTAAAAACTTACCTTATAACTAGAATGAACAACCAAATCAGCATTAGCCTTCCCTGAAGTAACATATCTTCGCTGTCGCTGTCGTGAATCGTAAGCACTGACATATAATTTATCACCTTTAATATCTTGTTGTCTCCACTCCGAATACATGCTCAATTTCTTGAAATGTGGTACATAAAATGGTTGAGTCTTATTTAAGGTGCAATATACTGATTTAGTAGAACTTTTTAAGCCTAAATAACTGAAGTAGTTTCCATGTAAAAAATGTTGCATGTATTTTTTGGCAATTCGAGGAGTATCTGGACTTATTAAAATTTGATTAAACATAGTTGGTGTTAAGCCATGATGTTGTTTTTGCGCAGAAATACTTGGTTTAAGAGCTAAAGTATTTGGTCTTGCAAACCGTTTAGGAGTTTCAGTTACTGCAACTGAAGGTGATGAACGGTTCGGTAGTTTTATATCATTTTTTAAAAGTGGAGATTTTGCAGTAATTTTAACTTCTGGTAATTTACAAATATCACCACGTAAATTTGTACTTTTCTTTTCAAACTCTGCTTGATTAATTCGATTGGTGTTATCAGATGTTCTTTGATGAGAGTTTGATTCTAATGTGATAGGCGATTTTACAGCCTCTTTTACAGAAATGTGGGAGGTATGCGAACGTATGGGTGAAGAAATACTGTTACTACCATAAGCTACATTTAAAGGTACTTCAGCTGCAACTGGTCCAGGCATTCCAGGAACATATCTAACTACTTTACCATTAACCAATAAATTAACCGGATTACATACTGTGTTTGGAATATGCAAAGTTGTTTGATCCTTAAAGTCATTTTTTGGCAAATGAATCTGTTTATAAGACTGCAAAGAATCAATACTTCCTCCCAGATTATTTATAGAACTTGTCATATTAATTGCTTCGTTATCAACTTGAGTTAACGTAACTGATAATTTAGGCATTTCTGGGTTGTTCATATCCACTGGAACTATAGGTGAATGTGGTATTATAATTTTAGGTGGTACCGGCATAGGAACACCGGGAATTGTCAGGTTTGGTTGTTTCAAGTTTGGTGCCAATAACTTAACTGCTCTTTGACTAAAATCCATAATATTCGTATATTTATATGAAGTGCTCACAACATTACTGAAATCAGTATTTAGAAAACTTTCAGATGACGATCTCGTTAATTCTGAATTTGATGTGTGATCATTAGATTCTTGATTTTGGAGGGTACTGTAGGTAAACTTGCTCTTATCGAAGCTTACATCTATAGTAGACGGTAATTCTGAAGTATCATACATTCTAATAACATCAGTAGGTGAGCCAAGTGAATCTTGTTTATTGTTAAAATTGGCTTTGTTTTGTAAAACTGTACCACCCGATTGCAAACTAGACTTCACCACTCTATTTTCACTTAGCCTCTCTCCATGTTCCAAAAATTGATCACTACTACATTTTTCTCTGTCTTTATTATCGATATTAAAACTAGTTGTACCCGTTGTTTGAGTAATTTTAACTTCACCACCAAACAATTTTACAGGTGCTTTCTTAATTTTGTCACTTTCAAAACATAAAGGAGAAAGTGAATAACGTAAAGGTGATCTTAAAATGTTAGGATTGTGTAAGGTACTTTGAAATTTTGTAAAACTATCATCAAAAGAAAATGACTTAGTTTTGTCACTTTCAACCAAACGTGTTGTTCCCAAGAAAGGACCAGGTGATTTTAAAGGAAATGTAGAACTTTGTAAGTATGAAATGGAATCAAATGCATTTTTATTTTTTGTTAGGATTGAAGCAACATTTACAGAACTACTTCTATTATATCTTGCACCAGCTTTAGTATAACCTTTACAATTCCGAATTTTATGCAATTCCAATTCTGTCACTGTCTGAAAGATCATTTTGCAATGAGGACACTGCATTGAATCTGCATAAAGATTTTTCAACAATAACTCTTTTATTAAGCTTTTATGTATAGTTGGCTCTATTATTTCACTTACACAACGTTTCCTACTTTGATGTGTCAAATTGAGTGGTTCTTCACTACTCTTTTCTTCTTGAATTTGACGAGGACTAATAGGATTAATTACCTCATTATATCGGTGCATAGCATTATTATTCGTCATATTATCTAAATGGCTATTATCTATAGATCGCTTTCTTAATAAATAGGGTTCGTTTGTATTTACAATAGCGTTATTTTTATTTATAACCTCATTGATGTGCAAGGATAATAAATCAGAACTTGAAGGTCTATTCTGGACAGTTTCCGGAACCTTTTGATCTTCAAGCTTTTTAAGTTGATCTTTTGAAATGCTATCAAAGAAAACTTTAGAGTTGTGAAATCGAGGTTTATAAGGCTTAACTTTCAGATCTTGACTTAGTCCTTCGTTGTTAAGGTTGACATCCTCGGATATATCATCCCTTGATTTAGAATTACTGCTGTCTTCGTTTAATATTTCAGATGAATGGTGTGGTTCTAATTTACTAGAACTCTCTGTTTCAACGTCATTATTCATTTCTTGAACTTTATTTCCCATCACTCTATTTGCGTGTGTTCTAGATCGACAATGTTTGTATAGGTTTGATCTGGTCTTAAAACTAAAACCACAACTTACACAAGGGTAGGGCCTTTCGTTTGTGTGTGCTCGAATATGCTTTTGTAAAACACTAGGCTTTGAACAAGCCAAATTACAATAGGAACAAATGTATTTTCCACCACTACCTTTTTCCACCAAAGCGAAATCCGTCGAGTAGTTCGTTTCTAAATTTCTATTATCGAGTATACTACAAGATCCCTCTTGATAGGATAAATGATCATTATTAACTATACTAAAATTGGAGGATATGTCCTCTATTTTATCTACATGAACTAGTTTTGAAGTTACGTATGGTTCTGTATAAACATTGTCTAAAATGGAAGACGTACCAACTGTAGGGATACCTATTGGTTCTGACATGTTAAATCTTGTATCAAAATTAGCAGTTCTAAAATGGGCTTCTGGTTGATTTCTGTTTTCTACTCTACTAGGTTTTGAAATTACATATGATATGCAAGTGTTTGAAGATTGTGGATCTACATATCCTTCTGTAGATGTAATTAAAACGTTCACACTATTTTCTCGTCTTTCAACATTTGTTACATTAAAATGTGATATGGAAGACTTGACTACATTACACGATGCTACCGCATTAATCTTAATATTTTCATTATTTGTACTAAATTTTGGCACATCATTGTTACTACTTATAACTGAAACAGTGTCATTCGATTTTGAAAAAAGTCCTGGAATCAACGTTGCGTCTTTAGTAATCACTAAATTACTACTATGAGAAATTTGTAAAGAATCACTTATTGGTATCCTTGACGCATCTCTTTTTTCTTGATTTTGAATGAAAGTATTCGAATCCACGTTCAACTGTTTCTTAAATTTTTTATGTAAATATCTATCAGCATTCATTTCCATTTTAAGACTGATCTGTAAATAAAAATCCATATTAGAAAAAATTATATTACAAATTATGAGTCAATATGGTTTTATATACGTACATTTGTTTATTGTTTAATCAAAAGGATAGAAGATTGTAGCGTGTTATTACATAGAACAACAATGCTATCAAAGATTACACCATAGCAGTGATTCTCTAATAGAATAGTTATTAGTCATCACATACTGGAAAATGCTGATAACAATAAGATAGCGTTTATATGGAAGTGATTACATTTTCCTAAAATTCCATATCTTACCCTATTATTAGTGATTCCGATAACATAGAACTATGCCTTTTTACATTACGCAGATATCAGATGTGGTCCATTCATCCAATGGCCTGTTTGAGCATTATCTTTTCAACCATGATACACTTTGATCAACTTTCGGAGAAACAATTAGTAAACATTGCTAGTAAAAAATGTCATTACATGTTGTCTAGATAATCAATTGACGTGTAATAATGTATTAGAAATACAACTTATAGATACTGTGAAATATTAAAGATTGTGATATACTAAATTGAAAATTATATCTCAATGCATAAAAAAATATGTCAACAAACATTGAACTTTAGATTTAGATATCAAAAGCATGATTTGGGCTAAAAGGTTGAAATGACGTGAAAACGGCAACTTAATCTGGCTTTAATGATAATATTGTTTTATTTTATTTCCGGCATTGTTACAGTCCATTGTTTCTCGATGTTGGTACCATTTAACCAGTAACTTCGTAAACAATCATTTTTATGAATTAATGTGTACTTACTAAGTAGCTAGCGAATTAAAGATATGATCGTTGCGAATAAAAACTGACTGATAAAAGGTAATAAGAGGGGAAAAAGTTATCAGAATGTGATCTTTGGTCATATCATCAACAACTAAAGGTATTTGTACTAATGTGCTTCAATTTTTTTTAGATTAGCGTTTAAGTCATTGTTGACTTTTACACATTCATTCTGTATACAACTCTCTCTAAGATACTCACCTAAGGCATAATTTTTGAATCAATGGCATTCGGATCTAGCTTTTTAAGAACCTGTCGTCTCTGAATGAATTTTTTCCTTTTCAGTATTCTTTGTAATGTAGGTATTTTAATGTGTAAGTAAAATTTGAAATGTTTAAATTTGAATAGTGTTTAATTTATGAACAAAAATGGGCTTCTGTTTCTAGAAAAGATATGTTATCATTAGTGTACACAACAGGTAATCATCGTCAATGATTTTTCCTTACATGTACATCTGTATTACGCAAATCGAGAATCACGAAATAGTGTCGAAATTGTAACGTACTCGTAATACGAGGGCGCATTTTTATGTTATCTACTTAGCCACGAAAAAAGGCACATAAGAGAACAAAAAAAAATTATTTTTCTACATAACTGTCTTCACCACTAATACATTTATTCCACCTTTTGTTCAATTGCTCCATACCCTCAGAAAAAAATTCCTTCGGTAACCCTGTAAAATGTTCTTCAACAGATTCTTTGAGTTCTTCATCAGAAGCAAAACGCTTTCCCCTGAGATGCTTTTTTTAAGTTATTGAATAAGAAGAAATCAGACGGAGTTAAGTCGGGGCTATAAGGTGGATGACTTAACTCTATCAACCCACGGTCATTGATTATCTGCTGAACTTTCATTGTCTTATGAATCCGACAATTAGTAGACCCCCCTTGGCATATATTCAATAAGCAAGACTCCTTCAGCATCCCAGAAAACAGTTGCCATAAGTTTTTTTCCAGAAAATTGTGTCTTGGTGTTTTTTGGTGGTGGAGAGCCCTTAGGAACCCACTGCATGCATTCTTGTTTAGTAGGGGGGTCCCAGTGATGTACCCAAGTCTCATCCCCAGTCATAATTCGAACAAAAAAAAATGTGTCCCTCTCCAACTCGGCCAAATTTTATTGAGAACTTCTTTTCTGTACAGTTTTTGTTCGAGTGTAAGCAATGTGGGTATCCACCTTCTTCATACCCAAATCGTCATGCAAAATTTTTGAGGAACTTGTTTCGGACATACAGACTTCATTGGCAATGACAGAGATCTTTACACGCCGATATTTCAGTACCAAATTTTCGACTTTTCGAACGTCTTCAGTTCGAGCTTCAATGGGTCGTCCGGACTTTCAGACGACTCCTGTGACCACTTTGACTATTTCGAAATTTTCCGAGATTTTTCTGAGTATTTTTCTATTCTGCATAATAAACATATTGCAAATGTATTCTCGACAGTCATCTGTAGCATGATTTATATGTCAGTTTGACAATGTATCCATAACGTTAATTGAACAGTCAACGTAATGTCATATTTATTTACATACTCGAATCTTACTTGAATGAAAATGAAGTTGAATAATCAAGAAAAGGTAGAAATAGTACTAATTGTAGGAAATAATTATCGAACAACACAGCAGGCTGATGTAGAATTTAATGATGGAAAAGAGTTAGACATACTACTGACTATTCAAAAAAATCCCCTACAAATCATTAGACAAATATTCCAGACTTGTAACCACCACGTTTACAAGAAAGATACTAAAAAAGCACACATTTAGGATGTTTAGAAGATAGAGATTTTTTGAAGAAAATTTGTTTCACTGATGAAGCAGTATTTACAACAAACGGGATATTTAGTTTTCAAAATTCTCGGTATTGGAGCACTGAGAATCCACATTGGCCGGTAGAGTGTCGTAGCCAGTACTCTGAGAAGGTTAATGTTTGGTGTGGAATAATATGCGACAGGTTACTTGGACCATTCTTTTTTGAGAACATCAATGGCGATAATTTTTTGAATTTCCTCGACACAGAATTTGAAAACGTTCTGGACGATATGCCGATTGAAAGACACCCGATGATTTTTCAATTAAATGGCGCCCCGCACATTTCCACGCACGTGTAAGAGATTGGCTAAACGGAAATTTTCTGAACAAATGGATCGGTAGGGCTGTACAAAATGATTTAAATCTTTTTTCTTAGCCTCCAAGATCTCTCGATATTACACCTCTAGATTTTTTTCTGTGGCAAAATGTGTACAAAACTCGCCCGCGAAATGGCGATGAACTGAAGCAAAGAATAAGAGAAGCATGTCCGTATGTTACACCTGAAATGCTGAGAAATGTTCGAGCAAATACGAGACGGAGGGCCATCAAGTGCAGTGAGCTTCTGGGTGGTCATGTTGAAAAGTGAGTCACATCTCAAAAGTAGAATAATTTAAATTTAGTTGAAGTTGCCGGCATTCAATATGTCATAGCTGTGTATGTTTCTGTTGATTTTTCATTTCAACAAAAATAAATAAAATGTTCAAAACCTTTAGCCAATATCTCATCTATTAGCATAAAATTGAGTTTCAAAGAACTTTTCTCAATACAATGTTTTTCTATCTATTGAAATAAAGGTACTTTACTCTTACACAAAATATGTGTTTTATGTTCTACCCTGTATAGTGTGCATGTCAACTTTGATCTGATTGGTGTTAAATAAGTTTTAGGACAAGCAAAACTCATCTGCAGAAAGAATTTTTATTGATGAAAAGTCCCATAAATTTTCGCACACACTGTATTACAATCGGAACCAATTCTATACCTACCACCAAAATTTGTTAGCCATGGTTTAGATTTTGGTTTAACTTCAAACATACAATAGAGTAATATAACAAATTCAATTGAAAGCGTCGAATAATTAGATTGTATCAATTACTAATGAAGAAACGTATCTTTTTCATTTGTCAATTACGGTTACTCAAATTTAATGTTTTGCTTGCATTATTAAAATTGCTCCGCCCATATTATTTTTTAATTTATCCAGTTAATTTTTAAGGATTATTTAGGCTTGTACGAATAAGTTTTATAATGAAAACTTGTCTAAAATAAAATCAACTTTAATAAAGGTTCTAAAGTTGTTAGAGAAGCTACCTAAATATGCCCCAAAAATATCACTGTTTGCTATCTAAAAAATTTTAGTGAAGAAAATGTTCTCTAATGATTGGTTCTGGTACATATAACCTTACAAAATGTAAATAAATTCAAGAGAACTGTTTTTCTACTACTCATTTTCAATGGAATAAAAAATTTTATGAGCAACTTCTTAGCCAGTATCTGCTAATTTTTACATACAGGATGCCCCACGAAGTTTTCCCAGCACTCATGGAGCATATTCAAGTTCTTGTGCACTGTATCCGAATCGCTGTATTTCTTGCACAAAATTTGAAACTAAATAACTGTTGCTTCGACTTTAATGTTTTGGCATAAAAAAAAAACAAAATAAAACATTGCAAACTAATAATTATTCATTTAAAACCTCAAGATCATAGGAGATTTAAAAAAAACTCCACCTCCTATTTTTATGCATTAAGCCGCTCGACTGTGAAGCGCTCGCACTGCATTCCTTATTTTAGCACGGCTCTTTTTTATTTGTGCATCAGCGTTAAAAATTCGTTGTATTAAGGCCTCGCGTGTTTCCACTTTTTCTTGGTATACTTATTCCTTCATCCAACCACTCATGTTGTAGTCGAGAGTTTATGCTCGAACACTCGTGGACGTTATGTGTGTTGATGGATGCCGTCTCAGGTGAATTCTGTCTCAACTCCAATCGCCTAGGTAAATCTTATGGCTCCAAGTGTTGAACACCCTGCACATGATAAGGATACAACAGATTTCTGTTATCCATACTGTAGTTTCAGGAATACCTAAACTCGTGGATATTCTTCGCGAACTACTACGAGTACTGCGTTCAACCATGGCAACAAAATTCCTCGTTCGTACTGAATGCGCACGATAGGAAGTATAATCCAGTTTCTTTGAGATAGTGGAAAGTTCCGCTAAAACTTTTCGAGTACGGAGTACCACTATTTGGATACCACCGTTGATACTCAACTGCATCTCCGCCGTAATAACAAAGAACAAACACCATATCGACATATTCGGCAGTCGTAAACTTGAACGGAATTGTACATAAATGAAATAAAACTTTTACTGTAACTCGAAATTATACACCTGTCAATGGTAACAGTAAACTAAATAAACATGAAAACGAAAAGAATAAACCTGCTATAACAATTAGGTACATGCGTTTGAAGTCTATTAATTATATGTTATTTTATTTTAATACCGATAATAACCTTTAATAGATAAAATATTATTAAACAGTCTTGAAAGTGACACTTTCTACGGAAGAAGACTAACTCAATGAAAAATGTCTTCGTCCATACAGAATGTTCTAGAATGTCATTTTCAAGACAGCTTCATAATATTTAATTTATTAAAAATCTAGCTAATTATAAGTATTACAATAAAAAAACATTCAAACACATCTATCTAGCTAATTTTGTTATAGTGGACTATTCTTTGTATTTTCATACTTTATACATTTGTTTAACATTTTAATATTTTTTTTTTACTGATGACGATAACTGCAATTGTTATAATTGTGCAAGTTATATTAAAATGCATAAATTATTATGCATTATTATGGATTTACATTGTGAAAGTTAGGTTTTCATTAATTCTTCAAGGTGTACCTAAAAAGCCTGGTACATAAATAGAATGTTAATAATGCCGGACAAATGTAAAATTTGAACATTGTATACAGCGTATTGATTTTTTTATACATTGATTCCAGCAAAGTTCATGAAATATGAATTTTTGGTTAATTTATACTTACTTATTAATTATGGGTTATTTTATAATAATATGATCAAAAATCGGAATTTTATAAGTACTAAAATACACGATTAGTTCGAGGAAAACTTTGTTATAAATGCATTAATATTCAATCTACAATACATAAAAAAAACACATAATTAGTATCTCACTATTTCAAGGTAAGTAATTATGTTATTTCTTCCAAAGTAAAAAGAAATTACAATCATAAAATCTCTAAAATGACTCATGTCAGATTTACATAATTTTATAAAATGAAATCATCATATTGTGTTCGCTACATAATCGCATTTTAATGTTACATTCTTTCATATTTACGAAATTTTAAATTTCATTAGGTAAGAGAGTGGTTTATATAAGGAATTGTTTTCATCATAATCACTTTTAATTAATATTCATTAGGATTCTTTTTAAATTCACTTAATATTTGACATTTTATATAAAATAAATGGAACAAGTAAAAGAAAAAGTTATTTTCATATTAATCATATATTTTATAAAAACATTAGCGGTAGTCGCTTGCTAAGAATACATGGTTGGACCATTATTTGAACATCTCCGAAAATAGACATGTCCACATTGACTTAGTGTATGATCAATGGTAGATAAAAAGGGCTTCAGTGATTAATCATACATTCAGAAAGGCAGCTATAAAGGATGAGAGTGGTTAATATTTTTCAAGTTGCAAATACTAATTATATTTTCTCACAGTAAATAACCACATCCACTAGAAGTTAACAAAATATGTTTATCCGAAGCGTCTTTTAACGTTAGTTAATGTGTAAGTTATCGTTTAGGAAAAAAATTATAATTGGGATAAACAACAAAAGCGTCATCTTTTAACTCTATTATACTATACAGTATATAGAACAGATGTAAATGCAGTAAGTATACTATTTATTCACATGGTAAAGTTTCTTACTAACTTACACGTTTCGTTTAGTTTAATTAAACTACAAGCCCGGTCAAAAATGCAGGAGTCAATTGACCCACCATGAAAGAAATGTAGGATTATAGTCCTATGAGACAAAACTTTAGGCATTATGTAGTTAGTACAGGTGAGTATGCAGGTGAACGAAACTATGTTGGAATGGGGTATTTGGACAAAATATTTTTTACGGCACTTATTACGTTTGTAGGCCACAGAACTTAGTGGCGTACAAAAATAACGGTAGTGGAAACCAGGATAATTTGGTTTTTCCGCCAATTTTCTTATGGTTTATCAATCATGTAATACTGTACGCCGTACGGCGTTTGCATTATTCAATGTCGCTCATTACGTAGGCTCATTTTTCAGTAACGCCGTACATATTTACTGGCTCATGGGTAATCAACCCCTAACTCAAACCCCTTTCCAAATAGTATGGGTCAAGGTCATTGCAAAATGTGCAGCATCAAATCCACAATATTATTTAATACATGAAATATATTTTAAAATCGATGCCGTCAAAAAAATATGGTTAAAATAAATATGAATAATATGTTCAGGGGGTTTAATCTTATAGTTTTGGCCGTAAGCTCATATTTTCCTATAAGGCAACCTTTTTTTAAATATAACTAACTAAATATTACTGATGTATATTAAGCCGGTTATAATTAATGCATCAAACACTTTCAAAATCCTCTGAAACATAAATTTATTTATATTGCTAATATTACTGTTAATTGTTCAAAGATTCAAAAAAAAAACAAATGCCGTACATTTTTATTTTAAGGATTATATACATATATACAGGGTGTTCCAGTTTTTTGTAGCAGGACTTTAATAGTCGATAGAGCTTTCAAAATTAAGACAAAAAGTTCATATAAACATAGGTTGCCAAACGCTTAGTTTTGGAGATACAGGGTTTCAAAGTTTTAATTTTTTTTCAGTTCTTTTAATTTATCTTCAAAACTATTTAAAATAATAAATCCAAATTTAGTACACATATTACACTTCTTAAACTCAATATTAAGAGTAGTTTAATGTTTATCAATATCTGCAGGGTAGTACATTTTCTGGGGTGGTACACCCTTTATCCCCGAACTTTTTCATGCGACGCCTAGAACTCTTAAAAACCAAAAATTTATATTGCCCATTTGATTTAGGAACTTTTTTGTCTTTTGCTTTTTTTTCGAAAAATGCATAGTTTTTGAGATAAATTAGCTGTAATCCATGAACAGCTTCCAAATGGTAAGTAAAGAACGTCTGATGCTCCCGCAAAAAATAGTGTGCCATGAAAAGAACAATAAAAAAAAAAGAATCAAATTATGTCAATCTCACGTTTTTTTGTCTCTTAATAAAAAATAGTACTCCACTGATTTTTTCCTAACACTAGTTGAATTAAATAAAGGGAAATAAAAGTAAAACAACAAAATAAATATTAAAAAAATACGTATTTATTGGAAAAAATTGGAATGAATTTCTATTTAAGATTTTAACAAGAACGAAACGAACGAAATAAATAAATTAAATAAATAAACTTAACCTATAACAACAAAACAAAAACGCTACCGTAATAATAAATAAATTTAAAGAAACTGTTCAAAATGTGAACCATTTTGTTGAATACATAATTCACACCGACGAATAATTGCACGTGGAATATTAGCTAAAAATTGTCTTATTTCATTACACGCGTCCCTAATCCTATTAATGATTCATCTCTTGTTGTCACAGGAGTTGCATACACCCTTTCTTTTAAATACCCCCACACACAAAAAATCTAAGGGATTTAGGTCCAGAGGCCTTGGCGGCCAGGGAACTGAGCCTGCACGACCGATCCATCTTCCTGGATAATGGTTGTCCAGCCAGTTTCTAACGATTCCGCTATAATGAGCTGGACAACCATTAAGCTGGAACCAAGCCGTTCTTCGTAAATTAAGGGAATATGTTCCCACATATTCCCATGTTCATTCTCTAAGAATTCCAAGAAAGCCGCAGCATTAATCCGAGGTGATAAAAAGTAGGGCCCAAAAAGGTGATTATTGTAAATACCTATCCAGACGTTCACACTAAATTCTTGTTGGAAATGTCTCGGGCGAGCTACATGTGGATTTTCATGTGCCCAAACGTGCTGATTGTGAAAATTTACCACACCACGGCGAGAGAAGCAGGATTCATCGGTCCATAAAACATTATTTAATAAACCTGGATTGTTATTATTTTCAGCAAGAATCAATCGACAATACGCAACTCTACCTTCTGCATCCCCTGGTTGTAGTCCTTGAACAGGTTGTAGATGGTAAGGATATCGGTGATCCTGTCTTAATGTTCGGTATTTGAGAATCCACCTAAAGCTACGGATACTCTTCTAATGCTAGTTGTGGGATCTCTGTCGAATTCACGCAAAATTCGTCGTGCAATATTTCTTTGCTGCCTATGATTATTATTTTGACGACCATGCACATTATTTAACTGCTGACTTATAATTTGTTGGTGAACTCCTACAAATACTGAAGGATGCGGAGCTCTTCTAAAAGGAAATCTTGTCCTATATTCACCGGCTGCTGCTGCTGAACTTCCATTTACAAAGCCATAAATAAAATGGATATCCGCTATTTCTTGATTAGAAAACAAAAATGGCATTTTAAAAGATCACTGTTGCAATAAAATTAACACAATAAAATATGTAAATAAATTACATTCTTTTTTATGCAATTTTTTGGGCAATCTAAATTTTCCAGTGGAGTACTACTTTTTATTAAGAGAACAAAAAAAACGTGAGAATTGATATAATTTGATTCTTTTTTTTTATTGTTCTTTTCATGACACACTATTTTTGCGGGAGCATCAGATGTTCTTTACGTACCATTTAAGAGTTAGAGGCGTCGCATGAAAAAGTTCGTGGGGATAAAGGGTGTACCACCCCAGAAAATTTACTACCCTGTAGATATTGATAAACGTTAAACTACTCTTAATATTGAGTTTAAGGAGTGTAATATGTGTACTAAATTTGCATTTATTATTTTGAATAGTTTTGAAGATAAAAGAACTGAAAAAAAATGAAAACTTTGAAACCCTGTATTTCCAAAACTAACCGTTTGGCAACCTATGTTTATATGAACTTTTTGTCTTAATTTTGAAAGCTCTATCGACTATTAAAGTCCTGCTACAAAAACTAGAACACCCTGTGTGTGTGTGTATATATATATATATATATATATATATATATATATATATATATATATATATATATATATATATATATATATATATATACATACATACATACAGGGTAAGTATTTAGTGTGGGAATGGTCGATAACTCCGTTATGATAGAGTACATCAAAAAAAGTTATTTACCAAAAATTGTAGGCCACGATATGCTCATTATTTGGAAAAGGTGGCGATCTCTACAGGAGATTCTTAACTAAGTGGTAACACAAACATACAATTTTTTTAATGGGACACCCTGTATATTTCCTCATATTAGATACCTCTTATAACCCCTGTTCTTACAATATGAGGTTGTCAACCATACAGAGTATTTAAAGAGTTATGGCTCTTTTTATATCAAAAACGTTATGAAATAAACACTATGTATATGTAGAAGCAATAAATAAATAATTGTTTATTTTACATAATAAGGAAATAATATGTTCTAGTATTAAAACTAGCTGTATCAAAAATCATCGACGTCCACAGGGTGAGCCAAAAAAGAAAATTATGATTTTTCTCAAAATTTTTAAATGTATTCCCGTATATTTTATTTTCTCAAAAGATTGTATTTGTTATTTTCATTATTATGAAGCATTCCCTATACCTAAATTCATTACTTTGCGAGATATTGTTAATTTTTTTCGAATTTTAGGAATACCTTAAATTTATGCGAGTGAAAATTTAATCTTGAATAATCACGTAACAAAATTATTTTTTACACAATAAACAATTAAAACATAACATAAACCATAACAATATGTAATGAAGGTAGGCAATTTCTAGATTAGGGGTGGTTAACTCAAAGGATCTTGCGGGCCACTTTGGAAATGCATCTTTACTCCGCGGGTCGCTTATTATTGCGTTTACTATTACTCATACATGTTAACATAGATAATATAATAATAATGATACTAAACACACATTGTAAGGAAATATACTGTGCCCGTCTAAAGGATAAATGTATTATTATTATATTATTATTATTATGGTTCATATAAAAGGTTCGGGGAGGGGGGGGGGGAGCTTTAGACGGGCACTGTATAACACTAAAAATGAAATATAACAAATATATAAATATAAATGAAATAAAAGTCATTAAAAAATATTTATTTTACTAGTGCGATATTTGTTTCTCCACTCTTTCAGGTAGCTTTTGCAAATCGATCTCATTTTGGGTGTAATTGGTGTTGCAGGTTAGTGTCCCTTACGTTTGAGAGTGTTTTGTGTTTAGCCAATTTCATGTTCGAAAAAATGATTCGCAGGTGTAAGTTGAATCATAAGCGGTAACAACTTTTTGTGCCAGATTTCTCAAATTGGAAAATTTCTCTTTTGTGATGTAAGTGTTATAAACATTTATTTTTGACTCTGATATTTAAAAAATGTGTTTTAATTCAATATAGCACTGTAAGTCAACCAGTTCCATTTGGAGACGACTTGTCTAACGCTAAATTACAGAATCTGCAAGTTTTCTTATTTCTTTTGCATACAACAATTTCTTCTAAAATGCTTTGGTGTTATTAAATGTATCGATTATAAGGTAATATTTTCCTTGCAATGATATATTTAATTGATTGAGTTTTTCGACAATATCCACTAAAAAGCATAAATCCTATAACCACTCATCATTTCTTACTTCTGCTACAGATCTTTGCTAGTCATTCATAAAAAGTCAATTTCTTCTCCTAAACTCATAAAACCGCTGTAAACATCTTCCACGACTTAACCATTTGACTTGACTGAAGTATACAACGTCACCATGGGTATTCAGAATCTAATTCTTTCAGAAACTTCTTAAATTGCCGATGCAGAAGTGCATATGATCGAATGTAATTCATTGTTTTTACAACTACTTGCATAACATGATCCATCGATATCAATATCTGTCATATTATCGCAAGAATATTATTGTCAAATCAAAGTTAATTTTTCTCATAATTTCAACAGTTAATTTTTGGATATATGGATGCACAAATAATGTATTTTTTTAATACATTGGTTTTTATTACTTTGGATGTTATAAAATAAATATATTTTGTAAAAGTGTGATGAATCTCGCGGGTTGGAAAAATGTTCAAGGCGGGTTGGTCGCCCCTGTTCTAGATGAATGTGATTTAAACAGAATATTTTGTATCACAAAATAAGTTTAAAGTAAATGTTCAAAATGTCCACCTACAACGTCTATGCAAATGTGTATTCAATTTTCAAATTGAACATTTCTTAACATTTGTACATCAATACTGCTGAAAGCTTCTCTTATCCTATTTTTCATATCATCTGGTGTTATTGGAGACTTGTGGTACATACGGTTTTTTATGTAGCCCCACATGAAGAAATCAATTTTTGGCAACTCCGGTGATCGAGCTGGCCATGCAGGTGGTCCTCCTCTGCCTAGCCACCTCGCAGGAAAGTGATTATTTACATGGTTGTGAATTGCGGCACTGTGATGAACTGGAGCACCATCGTGTAAAACCACATTCTTTGTCGAATATTCAGTGGAACATGTTGAAGTAACAATGGCAAATGATTACTTATTTAGCAAATCTAGATATACACCACCCGTGTCACACGGCCGTCAAACAAATGTGGGCCAATTACGTAGTCCTCAACAAAACAATACAACCCCAAACGTTTATAGACCACCTAATTTGACTGGGAGTATTACTACAGTAGGAATTGCTTGTTGGATAGTAATAAAAAGTATGCCTATTCACTGCTCCATTTTTGTGAACTCCAAAAAGCACAAAATCGAAAAAAATCGGTCACCACGAATTTGTTGCTGAGCCTATTAAGAAAAACTGATGTGGGAGGATAATCATCGTCAGTCAATTCTTGATGTAATTGTATATGGTAGGGATGCATTTTATGTTTGTGAAGTATGTTTCCGAGGTTTGACTAATATCGTGTTGACGTGAAATATCACGAGTGCTAATGTGGGGATCTCAGTATCGGCTAGCAGTACATCATATTCCTTTTATTCAGTTATAACATTTTTATTTCTTTCATGTTTGTCATATACTATTGATCCAGTACGAACAAAACGATCCATTAATCTTTCAAACGCTTTTGTTTTTGGGCGCCTCCGTTCAGGATATCGCTGTTGATATATTCTGCATGCAAGTAGACAATTTTTCCAACTTTCTCCTAATACACAAATGATATCTACTAGTTCTTCTACAGAAAAATTCATTTTTAAAGCTTATACACAAAAAACGCACTGAAAAAGGTAATAATATGAGAACTGTCATTTTTTCAAAGCCTACCTGTTTTTTTACTTTGTTCAGATTATTGTTGAAATAATATTAATCTATAAATTGCCTACCTTCATTGCGTATTGTTATGGTTTATGTTATATTTTAATCGTTTATTGTATAAAAATAATTTTGTTACATTATAATCCAAGATTAGATTATTGTTAGTCACACAAATTTCAAATGTTTCTAAAATTTGAAGAAAATTAAAAATTTCTCGGAAACTAATGAATTTAGGTATAGTGATGCATCATAAAAATAAAATATAGGGGGGTGCATTTAAAAAAACCGTAATTTTCTTTTTTGGCCCACCCTGTATACAGCTATTCGTAGATGATTTTTGTTACAATTAGTTTTAATATTACAACACATTGTTTACCTTATTATGTAAAATAAACAATTATTTAATTATTACTTCTCAATATACATAGAGTTTATTTCACAGCAATTTCGATACAAAAATGGTCATAACTCTTTAAACACTCTGTATAGTCATGTAGAACCTCATATTGTAAGAACAGGGATTATACGAGGAATCTAAATATGAGGAAATATACAGGGTGTTCCATTTAAAAATTGTATGTTTGTGTTACCACGTGTTTATAAATCACTCAGTAGAGATCGGCCCATTTTCCAAATAACGAACATATGGTTGCTTACAATTTTTGTAAATAACTTTTTGATGTACTCTATCATAACGAAGTAATGGTCCAATTCAGCACTAAATACTTACCCTGCATACCTCAACGTACAGCTTAAACCGCTGGGGTTAGGTATTTCTTTAACTTAGACATCCACTAAGGAACGGTTTTGGAAAATTACACCCTTAAAGGAGTAAAATGGGAGTAGAAAGTTTGTATGAAAATCTGTTATTTTTACAAATAAGAGTCATGAAAATTTATAATTAGACAGTTAACAATAAAATTCGAAAATCAACCCTTCAGATTTAGAAATAGGGGACCAAAGTTTGTACTACATAGACATCCATTATTTTTTAAGTTAACGACTTTCAAAATTGGTATTTTAGTTATAAAATGTAAACAAAATAATACGTATTTTACCATTATTCGAAAATCATCCATTTAGGGGCAAGTATAGGGGATAATAGGGTAAAATAGGAGATCTTAGTTTATATGAAAATGTTTGCCGTTAGGGTTATGAAAATTTATAATAATGAAATTCTTTATTAAATAATAATAAAGATCTTATTTTACCGTTTTTCGAAAATCAATACATAAGCAGAAAGAAGGAAAGAATAATTTTTCTAGGCATCCATTATGTTTTAAGTTAGAGACTTGAAAATTAGTATCTTAGTTAAAAATTATGATAAAAAAATACGTGTTTTAGCGTTATTCGTAAATCAACCCATAAGGGACAGAAATATGGGATGAGGATTTTAGAAGATAGTATGTTAAAGGGATCTTTTGCCTGCACATTTAATCGCCTCTAGCGATTATACACGGATCAGTAAAATTTTGGGTTGTGCAGTGACGAGCACTTTTGCTACGTTTAATTTTTTATTTACTTTGCCACAGCGTTTTGCTCAAATTCAGGGGTGGGGGCGAATTCGTTGATATTTTTACTACTAATTTATGCACTAAGAAACAATCAGCCGAACTTTAACTTCACCTTAAATAAAAGACACAAAACAATATAAAACCTAACCAAAATTTCCAATTAATAAATTGGGCAATAGATAAAACGGAACGCGAAATTCTGGATCAAGACAACTGGGTTTGGACGGCTTTTGTTGAGGTAACTTGGTTTCTCTGGGAGTAACCTCGGTCTCTGGTCTGGTCTTGTGCGAAATTCCTGCGGAACAAAATAAAAGTCTGATTTGATTTAATCGAATTACGGGACGTTGAAGATTATTTAAAACTCTGAATACGGGAGCATTGGAATGACGGGTTGTAAATACACGCAACTAGGGAAATTATTTTATTTTCCTTTTGCATTTTAAAAGAAAATTTCTTTACCGCTTAATTCTTTGGACGTTATAAAGGGGTCGACGCCTTGTATTAACTGGAACCAGTAATGAATACGTAATGTATATATAAAACTTAAGTGTAATATTTGCAGGACTAAAACTATTATTAATTAGTGGACGGTATTAGCCAGAAATATTAATTGAAATATCTACAGAACTATGTTCAAGTTTATTTACAAAAATAATTACGGAATATCAATCAATAAACATATAATAAATATCTAGGTCTATATTATATATATATATATATATATATATATATATATATACTAACAGAAAATTGAACTTTCCTTACGAAAGGACTTAAGCTCAGAATGTAAATTTTGGGGTCTTTCCCTAACAAAATACTTAATTAGGATTCATTATTCTGGATAACTGGAAATACGCGCAAGACATAAATTTCTGGTTGATTTAAAGGTTAATTAAAGGTAAAGATAATTAAAGGTTGTGAAACACTTTGAAAGTGTTATATATCAACGAGTATTTACTCAGACAATACAAGAGAAATTATCTTAAATACATAAATTTTAACAGAATTGGTAGGTATTATTAAAACCTTCAGAAAATAAGGAGAATAAATTTAAATCAGGAAAACTGCGCCAAGTAAATATTTGTAATATTTACTTTTGGATGGAATTTCGTGGTTGAAAATATAGTTTTAAGGTATGACGCCAGTCACGTCTGGTAAGCCTACGGAATGTATTCATGTGTGATCAACGACCCCGCGGACCAGAGCGCTTTCCTCCTATGGACACTCTGCCGGTAGGCTAGAAAAACTTCCTGGCTGTTCGATGGTGGGGAAAAAGCAACAACCGCTTCCCGTATTAGAAGAAATCAAAGGTAGGGAACTGCTCTACTTGTCACCTCGTTCCATATCTCAGGCGATAGTAGGTAAGGAACGGTTAGGCGAATTGCAAAATCTCAAGTAAGATCCCTGGAGCAGGTCCGGTTGTGCAGGGGGAGACTTCTGAGCCAGCATATGTCCTGCAACAACTCCGGTTCAGTAAACGGGAATCGCGGAGACGGCCTTTTTTTTATGACATCAATTTTGGTGATTGGTTTATCGCGAGTGGTGGTAAACAACGGGGACTTTGCCGTGAAAAATCTTTCAACGATTTTTTAATTTATGAAGAGGGTATAAAAATTGATATTTTAATTCTGAACTCTAATAATATAATGGAATTGTTAACTAACCTGTTCAAAGAATTTATACTCTTTACAATGCTTGGACTTACTATGGGTTTTATTCACAATGCATGTAATGCCGTTTGAGTAATTTTCATTCAATTTCTACAGCGTTCCATTGTATGTATTACAATTAGTGTAAATGAATTCCCGTGCATAACAAAAATTAATTGTTTGATTTTATTTAAGTACATAGTTTTTTACGCGGTTTTTAATTTATGTTTACTTCAAAAATGAACGAATCCAGTAAGTGAGAGATATAAATTAATATCTCAATCTTAAGAGAGATTTAAAATGCGTTTTGAAAAACTTATTGTAGTGTAAACCGATTATTACACAATTGCCTTTGACTCGCTAGATCACACATTATTAATCGCAATTCTTGATAACCTCGGATTGTATTAAACGGTAATGCAGTAATCTTAATAAATAATTACTTATTTTTTTACAGGTAAACAAAGACGTGCAGTAGGAGTGTGTATTGGGACCATTATTATTTATGGTATACAGTAGTATCTTTCCCACATTTCTTACATTTTTATGCCGATAATGCGCAAATTTATAACTTGGTTTCACCAGCAGAAACTGAAAAAGCACGGTTTACAGCAATATTATTTGGTAAAAGCAATGAAAGGTTCCAAGATCTTGGGCTAACTATTATTCTGCATCCCACTTCAATAAGTGGTTTAATAAAGAGAGAGGGAAGTAAGTGTTGATAAATTAAAAACGAAACTGTTAATGATAGTGTCTCAATAAAGTTGAGTTGCCAAAGCTTTTCCTCAACTTAGAGATAGAGGTGAGTTCGTTGACACTTGACATTTCTTTTACACTAACGATAACAAAATCGTGTAACACATTTATTACGTATTATTTGTCTATTTGCAATACTCGATAATGCTAGACAATGTAACAAGTACAAACAAGGTACCCAACTGAAAATATTTAAAACAAATTTAAAAAACCAGTAATTTTTTTAACTTTCAACAAGAGTACCTACCTTTTTTGTGGCAAACTGTTTAAAAAATATTATTTTTGTCCAAAAAATTAAAAATATCCCTATAAAAAAAAGTTTGGGGGCAAAATACGTGGCAATCCCCCATTAGCAACGCTCCTGTACAAAATACTAAAAATTTATCAACACTATCTTTTATGATCTAATCAAAGGTATTTGTGATCTAAATTTCATTTAGGTATCTTAAACCGTTTCAGAGATAACTAAAAAAAAATGATTTTTTGGGGCCACTTTTACAGGGACGTATCTTCTTAAGGAGGCATTTCCGGACACATGTTTATTAACCAAACTAACGTTATTTTTGATATTCTATTTACCCTAGAAATTAGCGGAACGTTTTTTGAAACATCCTGTATAATGCAGATGAGTCCGGGTTTAAAAGTGATCCAAGTCGTCTAGAGCCATCGGTGAAAAAGGAAAAGCTCTAAGTCGAGTTTCTGGTGGCTCAGGTAGAGAGTCTACTACAGTTTTGGCATGTGCAAGTGCCGATGGCTCTTGTCTACCATCGCTGAGAGTATTTAAAGGAGGTACAAGGTATTCTGTGTCGAAGAATGGGTGGATGGAAGAGTCACCATTTTTCAGTTACTTTCACGAAAGTTTCGTTCCTCATGTAAATATTATACGCGAGAAAAACAATCTTTTCGGTGAAGAAGCCGTGTTGCTGTATGATGGGCACAAGAGAGTTATCAGTGTTCGCAATTGCGAATAAAATAACACTAATAAAACTGCCTAGCCATCTAACAGATCTACTGCAACCCCTTGATAAATGTGTCTTTGGACCAGCCAAGCTGGCAGAAAAAGCTTTGATTTTGGTAAAAGGAAAATGGGCAAAGGTACTGGCAGATCGATTTTGTGGAGTTGCTTGGCGAAGTATGGTCTGTTACTCTAAAAAAAATCAATATCGTCTCAGGGCATATTTCTTGTTGATAGCACGAAATTTCCGAAAGATAAATCAATAAATCAGATTTGGGGGCTTATTTAATGAAGAAACCAGATATTTTTGTGCAACCTAGACAGCCATCATCCGCGTCTTCAGAACAAGAGGAAACACAAGACATAAATGAAAGAAGTAAACAGAAAACAACAGCTATACAACCAATATCTGGCACCCATAAACGTTACATGTACGTGTAATTCAGAACCTAACAAAAGTGTCATGTCATTGAAATACTGGCAATGTCTTGATATCTAAAGAAAATAGCAAATGTAAGCACCAAGCCACAAAAACCTGTACGTCTGCGTGTTTTGAGGATCAAGAAAATGGTAAAATTATAGTACCAGTGTAGGTCCTGACAGTAGTAGTTTAAATCACAATTTACTAATATCATCCGAAACATCACTTGAAAAATTGTTTTTTGCGTCCCCAGGAAAAAAAGACAATATTGAAAGTATGAATCCCACAGAAAAGAAAGTAATACCTAGATTACGACCATTTAAATATGGGGAAGTATTAGCTACTCAGGAAGTACTAAATAGATTAAAAGATGCGGAGGAACGGAAAATGCAAAAGAGTACAACAAAGAAAGAGAAACTAAAGGCTGGCGACTTATCCAAAACTCCAGCCAGAATTCAAAAAAAGAAACAGACAACAAAAAGAAAAAACTTAAAAGATTGAAGTTTTGTGAAAAATAAAAAACGGGCAAGTAAAACGAAAAAATACGATGGAACTTCCAGCGATGAGTGTTCGTCTTTTAAAAGTGATGGTGAGGATAGCCCTTGGCAAGAATACTTTATCAATGGTGTAGATATATTAAACTTAACTACAGTTAAACCAAAAATCGGCGATTTTGTCCTTGTTGAGTTTAAGAGGGGTAAAAGGAATACAAAAATTTATAAGTATGCATGTGCGGTCAAAAATGTCGTGGATAATGGTGAAGTTGTCGCTCTTAAAGCTATGGGCATTATCTGTCTATTATGTTAGCTATGTCGCTCAGGAACAACCATTTCCTACGATAATGTAGAAAGGTGAAAGAAGCTATTAACATTTTGATAAAAAAGTTCCAACCGTAATTTATTAATATTCAAATTTTTGTTTTTATTTTTTATTTATACTTTCTATTATTTTTACCGACTGATACCAGCTATAAGTGAGTTTTTATTTTCATAACTTTTTTGTTAATGTAATTATTATTGTACTACATTATATTTGTTGAATTTTAATTTTAAATAAATTGAAGATTTAATTTGCTAATTATTGTTTATTTTGGCAGATTCTTTCTTTTTTTCCTTTCGACATCGAATGAATTACTAAAGAATCTTTGGTCAAATACATATTACATGAAACAACATACATAGATAAAAATATTTGGCGACAACAGTTTCGTTAACATATGTTAACTTTTTCAAGCCTAAAATCTACAATAACACATGTTATAAGTACAAACATTTTTTTAAATATACTATCATTATACAAGTACTTACATAAATTTCCAAATCCATTATATTTATTTTTGTATTTACTTTTACATTGGAAGATTTTATAGTAATTGAACATATTTCATTATTTTTTTACTATTATTTTTTATAAAAAAATATATTATATTCCCAATAAATTTGTTAAAATAAAACACGTAGTGACATATTATGATTGAGTTATGCGTTCTCAATTTGCTTAATTTTTATGGGTTGCATTCATGAAATTTATTTTAGGTTATTTTTGGTTATTCAATAAATTATGGTAAATTTGATTTAAACCTTCTACATCTGTTTTGTAATTAACTGTATATTTTGTTTGTTTAATTTTAATCATTTCATATATTTCTCTTTTTTTAATATTTGATTCTGTTAGTACCACTTGTGCATCATCAAATTTAAAGTTATGTCCTGATTTAATTGCATGTTCTGATTGTGCAGTTTTTGGTTGTTGTGGATTAATCAATAATTTTTTTATTGATGTTTTATGTTGTTTAAGTCTGTTATTTAAATTTTGTTTGGTGTTTCCAATATAGCATTTATTACAGTTGTTGCAATCTATTTCGTATACTACCTTAGTTTTTTTTAAAGTGTCTTTAATTTTTGTATAACATTGGTATTTAATAGTATTATTATTTTTTACTGTTGTTTTAATGTTATATTTACTTAAGCAAATGTTTTATTTTTTGTGTAAGTTTTGGTACATACGGCAAGGTTATATAATTATTTTTTCTGTAGAATCTGTATTGTTAAATATGTTACCTAAACAGTTTGGTTGTAAGTTTATTTCATTCAAGTCATTAATTTTATTTGTGAAAAAAAAATCTAATACCACAACACAAATAAAATTAATGGAATAAACGTACAACCGAACTGTTTAGGTAACATATTTAACAATACAGATTCTACAGAAAAAACCAAACATAATTATATAACCTTGCCGTATGTACCAAAACTTACACAAAAAATAAAACACTGCTTAAGTTAATATAACATTAAAACAACAGTAAAAAATAATAATACTATTAAACACCAATGTTATACAAAAATTAAAGACAAAACACACACTTTAAAAAAAACTAACGTAGTATACAAAATAGATTGCAACAACTGTAATACATGCTATATTGGAAACAAAATTTAATTAACAGACTTAAACAACATAAAACATCAATAAAAAAATTATTGATTAATCCACAACAACCAAAAACTGCACAATCAGAACATACAATTAAATCAGGACATAACTTTAAATTTGATGATGCACAATGGTATAAATGAATCAAATATTAAAAAAGAATATATTTAAATGATTAAATTAAACAAACAAAAAATACAGATTAATTACAAAACAGATGTAGTAAGTGTTTTAAATCAAATTTACCATAATTTATTGAATAACCAAAATAACCTAAAATAAATTTCATGAATGCAACCTATTTAAAAATTAAGCTAAATTGAGAACGCATACAATCATATGTCACTACTGTTATTTGACAAATTTATTGATATATGTATTTTTTATAAAAATAATATAAAAATAATGAAATATGTTCAAATTACTATAAAATCTTCCAATTGAAGTAAATCAAATAAATTTAAGATTTGGAAATTTTGTAGTAAGTACTTGTATAATGATGTATAATTTAAAAAAATGTTTGTACTTATAACAGTGTTATTTTGTAGATTTTAGTTATGAAAATTAAACTGTTAAACCGAAACTAGTTGCCGCCAAATTATTTTTATCCCATGTATGTTGTTTCAAATAATAGATTTGACCAAAGATATCATTTAGTAATTCATTTCCGTATGTCGAAAGGAAAAAGAAAGAATTTGCACAAATATAAACAATAATTTAGCAAACTAAATCATCAATTTATTTAACATTTTTTGTGAATGTTTTGTAATATTTTTGTTTGTTATAAATATCTAAATAAAAAGGACCTGTCTAGGTGTTTATTTTTTTTGGTACCGATTTTTCGGGGTAAATGTAAAATACTAAAAATACTTAAAAAACCCAGAAAGTTTAATACTGGAATTGTTTACTTTTGCCCCTGTTATGATTGTATTATTTGTAATGTTGGCCGAGATACATGTTGACATTTACCCCGGTTAACTGGTGTAAATGTAAACAAATGACAGTTTTTTTTCTATTTTAGGCGACAAAGTCTTTATTTTAATTAAAAATTTTATTCTTAAATCAAAGCTTAAAGACCTAAAATTGGCCTAAAAATTTTATTTGTACTATTTCACGACCAGAAAGCCTTATATTTTTCTTTAAATTAAATAATTTTATAAGATGATAAAAATCGTTTACTTTTATCACCGTTGACTCTATATCTTTAAAAATATAAATTTTAGGTATATAGTACTTTGAACAAATTAAACGTAAAATTTTATATACAATCTAAAAAAAAAATTAAATGGATTATTCTATTTAAAATAAGAAAAATGGCGTCTACTTCCGGTATAACCAAAAGTGCCACTTTCTCCGTAAGCTTCTAATACACGTTAAAAAAATCACCCTGTATATACTATACAATTATTTATAATGAATGACTATTTTGTTCACTTGTCAAAATTGTACTTTTCTGTACATTTAACCAATACTAGTACAGAATTCTAACCAGAAAAAAAGTTTAATACTGGTTTATACACTCCTTTTAAATCTAACGTGAAGTTCCTGATTTTCAAAATAAACTAATGAGGCGCTTTCCTGGTGTTACCAAAAAGGTTATCGTGAAAGAAAATTATTGCTTAAATTTTGAGAACTCCTGGTATTACATTTGATTGAATTAGCATTGTCGTGGTTACAGGTGTCGGTAATTAATTGGGCCTCTAATAAAACGAATTTAGTTTAACTTGTAATAAACGTTTATGTCGCTTGCTTGATTATACATAGCGAGTTGTTAGATTTTGTTAAATCATTTTAACAGAAACGTCGGTTTCATTAAGGATTTACTTTAAGGATGTAAATTAATTCAATAATTGGAGGAGATTATACTGGATAAATGGAAATGCGCGCTGGAACTTCTTAGAAGTTGTTGGATTGGAAGCTTCAATGACTGGTTTTTTAGGTTAATGCAAACACTGTAAAAGTGTTACGTTGATGGGTTTTTTAACAAACGCAACAGAAAGACTATGTTGGTGGAATACATTCTAATCTCACTGTTAGGTAATTTAGACCATCCGAAAAACAGGAGAATTATTCTAGGTATATGTCTACATTTACTTCTGGACTGGGGATTAAAATAAAAGTGGATTATAATCTACATACAGGGTGGCGCATTAGTGTGACGAAGTCCCATATCTCCTTTATTTAAAGAGATACAAAAAAAATTAAATACAAAAGTTGTAAGATATGTTTTGGTGCATATTCTAAAAATATTTTTATTTATACAGGGTAGATCATAAAGGCTTAGAAGTAATTTTAAATTTTTTTTTAGGTATAAAACCCTATATATTATTACATATTTAGATTCTACATACAATTTTAGACACATTTTATGTATAATGTCCTATACCTAAGTCTAACCGTTTTTGACAAATTTCAAATTTTTTGTCAAAAATGACGTTTGCAGGCCAAAACATAGGTGGAAATCTTTTCTAAACGAAGCCTTTATCAATTAGTTATGGTTGGTTTCCTTGGAAATGGGACCTACTCTAATGGACTGTATTGATATTTTTGTAATACATTCATACAGGGTGATCAAAAATTGACAATAAAAAGTAGATTCAAAAAAACCTATAGTCATTTTTTTTTAATGGAAACCCCCTATTTTTTTAAATCTATCTTATTTAGCATTAAAAATAAGGGTGATTTTGTATAAGAAAAAAAATTGTAGTTTTTGAAATAATGATAATTTAGAATTTTTTTATTGTAAAAAGGCTATACGGCTTTCAAGTTTTGTTGTTAGTTGGCCGTGACGGCGGCCGCGGCGAAATCGAGCACTTCAGATCGAAATATTACAATTTATTGAACCTCATATAAATAATTATTTTATTAAACGAACTTAAAGTAAAGACAATATTTTTTTGATTCAACAAATTATGTCCTAATCCTAATCATAAACTTAAGACCTCTAATGTAACTAAACCTCTAACTAATTATACAGATAAAAGTACTAGAAACACGTCAAATACGTACTACCTAATAAGTTGTTCGAAATGTCCGCCTCTTTCTTGAATACACAATGCAATACGTCTCTCAAATTTGCTGCTTAAATTTCTACACATTTCAACACTAATGTTTTGAAAACGGTTTCTAATCCTAATCTTCATGTCTTCCTTTGTTGTAGGCGGTATTTTATAAACCTGCTCTTTGACGTACCCCCATATGCTAAAGTCCATTTTAGTAAGATCTAGGGATCTAGCAGGCCAAGCAACAGGCTCTCCCCTCCCAATCCAACATTCTGGATATCTAGCATTTAAAAAAGTTATTATCGGACCTGTATGATGTACTGGGGCCCCATCATGAAGAAACCACATTTCTTGTTGCGTATCCTGTGGCACTTGACGCAACAAATTAGGTAGATGGTTTTGTAGAAAGTCTAAGTATACTTCCCCTGTTACTCGTTGATCAAAAAAATATGGTCCAATTACATGATTACCGACAACACCTCCCCAAACATTTAAAGACCATCTAGTTTGAGAAGTATATCTTACAAAATGTAGATTTTCGGTAGAATAGTAATGAAAATTGTGTCTGTGAAATGTGGCCTCATCTGTAAATAAAATCAAATGAACAAAATTTCTTTGTTGGTTTATTTTGTTTTGAGCCCGTTGACAAAATTCCAGTCGTCTTTGATAATCTTCAGGAGCCAACTCTTGAAGTAGTTGCATGTGATAGGGGTGCATTTTTTGAGACTTCAATATCCGCTTTACCGTACGTCGTTCAACACCAACCTGCTGAGAAATGGGTCCTTGTCCAATATATGGATTTTCGGTAACTGTTAATAGTACATTTAATTGATTTTCCTCAATCTGTGCCCGTTTTTCCCTAGTATTTTTTCATATAACATATTGCCAGTTCTTTCAAAACGCTCCAAAAGCTTTTCTCTCTGGAAACCGTTGTTGATATAGTCTTCTTGCTAAGAGCGTATTCTTATCACTAGCTCCCAAAACAAAAATCATATCAACCATCTCGGCTTGCGAAAAATTCATTATTTACAATTTCAATTCAAGTTTTAAATCAATTTGCTATAAAATACACTAATCCATCACACAAATTATCAACTGACAATAAATAATGACGTTTCTGATGATCTCTATTATTTTTATATGCCACGCCTCGTCGTCACGGCCTACTAACAATAAAACTTGAAAACCGTATAGCCTTTTTACAATAAAAAATTGTTAAATTGTCATTATTTCAAAAACTACAATTTTTTGGACTCTTATACAAAGTCACCCTTATTTTTAATGCTAAATAAGATAGAATTAAAAAAATAAAGGGTTTTGGCCTGCAAACGTTGTTTTCTATAAAAAATTTGAAATTTGTCAAAAACGATTAGACTTAGGTATAGGACATTATACATAAAATGTGTCTAAAATTGTATGTAGAATCTAAATATGTAATAATATATAGGATTTCTATTAAAAAAAAAATTAAAATTGCTTCTAAGCTTTTATGATCTACCCTATATAATTAAAAATATTTTTGGAATATGCACCAGAACATAACTTACAATTTTTGTATTTAATTTTTTTTTGTATCTCTTTAAATAAAGGAGATATGGGACTTTGTCACACTAATGCGTCACCCTGCATGTAGGTATTGCGTATTGCGTGGAATTTTATATCTCGATTTTTCTGGTAGAAAAGATCGTAATGTGAACCTAGTTTTAGTTCTGAACACAACGCTCTTTTCGTTTGGTTTGTCTAGGGCGACGTGTGTGCGTGCGCGTGTGCATGCGTGCGTGTTTGTGTGTGTGCGTGTTTGTGTGTGCGTGTTGTGTGTGTGTGTGTGTGTGTGTGTGTGTGTGTGTGCGTGCGTGCGTGCGTGCGTGTGTGCGCGTGTGTGCATGTGCGTGTTTGTGTGTGCATGCGGGTGGATATGTGTGGTACGCGTGTGTGTTTGCGCGCGTGTGTACGTGCGTCGTGCGTGCGTGTGTGGTTGCATGGGTGCATGTATGGGTATATACGTGTTTGTGTTTGGTGTGTGGTGCGTGTGCAGGCTTTCTGCGTGTGGATGTGTGTGCGTTTCGTTCGTCCTACGGATATTCTGGGGGTTGCCTGTAGAATAGGCTTTGAACCTTCCTGGCCCACAATAGAACAAAACAACCAGAGGCTGGACAGTAATTGTAAGGGCGGGTCCGGTGGTTTAAGGGGAAGAGTTCCGAGGCGGCAAATACCCGGAAAGTAACTGGTGGATGATCAGGAAGTTAACCGCGATGCAGCAAATGGCCACAGAATAACTCCTCAGAACTCTTAGCTGCAAAATCGTTTAACGATTTTGTTATTTACGGCAGGTGAGGTAAAAATCTAAAAATAGATTATTTTTAATGGGCGTATATCTAATAATTAAACAGAGATTCATTAATTCCGCTTACCTACCTAAAGAATTTCTACTCTATACTACTTCAAAAATTACAGCTTAACACAATTTAATAAACTTATTAAGAATAATTAAACATTATTATTAATTTTATTAAATACATAAATAAAAAGTTTACCTCGAGTATGATTTGAACCTGTACCTACTTTGCTAGAGTACCGCGCTAACCAGCTGCGCCAACGAGATTCAAGCCCCCAATCGACGTAAATTTGGTCTTTATGTATGTAGAACTGATCTAAATTCTAATTATAATGAGATTACTTATATTAATGGAATGTGAGCCTGCAATATCGCAAGGATTCATACATACCAAAGCAACTTGACTAATATTAAATCATTATAAGTTTTTGTTATGAACAAATAAGTTCAAAGGTAAATATGTAATTAAAAATTATTATTAATTTTAATAAATACATAAATAAACAGTTTACCTCGAGTAGTATAAGAACCTACGACCTGTACTTTGCTATTTAATAAAATTAATAATTAATCATTTTTAATTACATATTTACCTTTGAGTTTGTTCGTTTATAACAAACATTTATAATAATTATTAAGAATAAGTCCACTAGGTGTTGAACGCTCGGTATATCCAAAACGCATACATTAAGCTACGCCAACTGGTTCTGGGTTCGATTACCGGCTGGAAACTTGTTGGTAATTTTGAGAACCGTTACGCGTGTACCTTTCTTCCGTTATTAACGTAAGCATCTATTTTCCGTGGCTACCGCTGATTCATCTAATTATACTCTGACTAGGGACAATTTGCAAAAATAAATTGATTCAAAATTTGTTAGATTATTAGAGCTCTGTCGAGTGAAATACCATACCGGTATTTCTATAAATTAGTTAGTTATATAAAAAACACCCTGTATAAACTAAGAATGTTCTCATCATTTGTCGTTTTCTCGGTCAACATTTTTTGGTTAAAATAATGCTAAAATCTCGTAAAATTAAAGGTTTCTTTTTCAACATTTTATAAAAAAGGCAATTTAAATACGTATAGGGTGTTACATAAGAAAGAAGTTTGTGGACTTCCACCCGGTACAAACCAATGTGCGAGTGCATTTGTAGTTTTGTGTTACTCCTACGTAAAAGTTAGTTACTGCTATAGGTACGCATAAATTAACCATCGAACAGTAAACTGGTTTCGATATCTTAACCAACAACCTATTTTAAGAATGTTTTCCTTATTAAAAAAACTGACCTTATCGGCAGTAAATAGAATTACAAAGATTGGAATTAATTCGTTTATTTGGCCTTGTATTAACCAATATTATTTAATCATTATTTTTAATAATAAATTTTATTTACAACAACATGGCTGGTCTATTTCTACTTTTACTAGTAAATATATATAGAGTTCTGACCACGTACTGATGATGACATCTTTAAAACTGTTTAATTTCCATTATTATAACTAAAATATTATAGCCCATATACTTAAGTAAATAAATTTTATATGAAAGAATAATGAAATTCTATCATTAAATAAATTGCATAATAAAGGCGACATACATTTTTTATTTTATTTAATTAGAAAAATTCACGTTTAGCCACTCTACTACCTGACATATTTCTTTATAATAAAAATGTGTTTTTGCTAGTTTTTTGAAGAATATATTTCTGAATTTACTAGTCTTTGGAAAGTGTTTATTCAGGGACTAGGTGAGGGCTACAGGGGCTGTAACCAAGACGGACCAAGACGGCAAAGTTTAGGAGACGGCACCTTAAAGAAAAACATATTTCTGAGGAACCATAGAAAAAAAGAGGATTACTATGCCTTTGTGCCGCTCTATACATAACAATAGAAAGTTATTACTGTTCTGCAATAAGACGGTACCTTGTTTGTTCCATTGCCCCAGCACACCTCACGCTGGCCTGACTGATTTAAATGCCTTTGTGCCGCTCTATACATAACAATAGAAAGTTACTACTGTTCTGCAATAAGACGGTACCTTGTTTGTTCCATTGCCCCAGCACACCTCACGCTGGCCTGACTGATTTAAAACAAAAATCAGTATTCATTATATTTTAAATAATTATTTGAAATGGAATCTAGGTTCTGCTGAAGATAGTCGAAAGGCAAAATTTTGGGTTTTTGCTAGAGATGCCATGAAAGCGGGAAATCTGAGACGTAATTGCTGTAAATAGTTATTTAATAAGTATTGACATAGCGTACATAATTTTCTTCGTATAATTTGCGAACCTTCTCTTTTGTAGATTTTTATAAAAATACAAATAAAATGGGTTCATTTCATATCACCATTGAATATATCTCAAATTATTTACAATTAAGTATTACAAATCAAAAACGCAAAAGCCATTTGTTATAATGGTTGAACTTTCAAAATAAATACTGTTTTCTACAAATTTTACAGAAAATGTACGTTTTTTTATTTTTGCGTTCTCAGAAAAGCGCTTAAGTGGTGCTGTTTATAGGAAAGCAGCTTTAGAAAAAGTTGAAAAAACAACAGGAAGTAGTCCAGAAGGCTGCAAAAATATTTAGTTTTAAAAATATTAAGTTTTGTTAGCAGCAGCGTGGATACTCTTAAGTCTCAGCAAACAACACAATGGTCTAAAATTGAATTAGACCCAATTGCAAAATCCCCTAACGCACTAGAAGTAATGATGAAAATAGAACATCAACATCAAGCACTCTGCCATTGAGTGTAGGTCTATGGCTAAACGGGAGCAAAGCCAAGATTAATTTAATTGCTTACGGCTATACTTGTTCAAATACTGCAAAGCATTTTGAAAAGCAAGCCCAAGGTGTTGTATTTAACCCTACCCTGTGGACTATTAACAACACTCGAGAACAAGTGGTAAGTAATAAATCAAGACTATTTAAACTTGATCGTTCTCTTACTCTAGCTCTGTTTAAAATCAACTTAATCAATTGGCGGAAAACATGAGATTTGACCTAATGGAGGAATATCAAAGTTCGCAAAAAAAGGCTTCGGTGATTGGAAGCATGGGAATGGTTACCTAGAAAATCACCAGAATTCATCAGATCATAAACCGTGATGTCTTAGCAATGCAGAGAATGGCCACAGTAAGAATTATTGATTCTCAACTCCTCAGTTCTGAAAGAGACCTGTAAGACGAAATTATGAGAGATTTGGTTCAACCCATAATTGCGGAAACTTTTTAATGTGTGTAATGAATATCCGAATGTTGCCCTTTGTGGTGGCTCACGTTTGTAACCATGGCAATCACTTCGTCCACCGCATATGGGGAAATCCTCAAACTGGTGAGTCAAAAAGTCACGAAACAAACAATAGCTGAAATAAAAACAATAAAGTATTTTTCATTAGTTGTTGACTATACGCTAAGTATTTCCTAAAATGATCAATTGGCTACAATAGTTCTATATGTTCCCAAAAAGATAACTCGATATGTTCTACTCAATATTAGCAATCGATCCTGGAAAAGTATGGTATAGACATACAAAACTGCAGAGCAAACGACATACCTCCAACACGTCTGGAGTCTCTACTAGCCTACAAATGAGAATTAGGAGAAACGATGCCTACGGCAAAATATTCCTTTTGCAGTACTCCATGCAACATAGGGCATTCAACTTTTGATGCAAAGCAAGTCGTGATTTTTGGTCCCTTCTAAACGAGTATATTTTTTTCTTAACCTAACCAAAGGATGGGAAGTACTCAGTAATTGTCTTAAAAATAAATACAACTTAAGCTTGATCGACCATAGATGATGCTTACAAGGCACTAAATGAAATAATAGAAGAATTATTTCGAATGATAAAACTGAAAAGGCAACCACACTTAGGAAAGCGTCTTACCGCTCCAAAGATTGGAAGCGGATGTTTTTGTCAATTCTATGAGTTGTACTCTACGGATTTAAGCATAATACGCAAAAAACTGCAATAATCTGAAAATAGTACTAATGCAGTAATGCATAGATTATTATCAGAGTGAGTACATACGAGGGAGAGTACCCGTGTTTGGCGACAGATGGCGCTTTGTGTGAAAATCTGCATTACCAACTTGACTACTATTCTCTAGTTCACGTCTGTCAAAATTTTAGCGACATTCATCGAGTACTTTAGTTTTTATAGCTGTTGAAAGTGAGTTACTGTAGGCATTTTTGCAATAATGAAAAAAGAACAATACCGGTCAGTGGTTAGATTTCTTTTTTTGGATGGGAAAAAGTATGTAGAAATCAGTGAAAAGTTGCAAGCAGTTTACAACGATAATGCACCATCGATGACTACCATCAGATACTGGTATAATGAATTTAAACGTGGCCGAAGATCTGTCTTTCATGAGGTCACTACGGATCAAATGATTAATAAAGTGCATGATATCGTGTTAGCAGACCGCCGGATGAAGATAGGAGAGATTGCTGAGATGGTAATAAACATCACAATTGAACGTGTACAAAATATTCTGCACGCCAAATTGGGTATGTGAAAGCTATCGGTGAGATAGGTGCCGCGGCTGCTGACGATTGATCAGAAACGGAATCGCGTGACAACTTTAACGCAATGTTTGGACAAGTTTAAGCGTAATCCGAGTGAGTTTCTGCGGTGTTATGTGACCGTTGATGAAACGTGGATCCATCACTACACGTCGGAAACCAATCATCTTAATCGATTATTTGGAGAAGGGAAGAACCATAACGGGTCAGTATTATGCCAATTTATTGGACCGATTCGACGCTGAAGTAAAGAGTAAAAGACCACACCTAGCGAAGAGAAAATCATTTTCCATCATGACAACGCCCCGGCCCACTCATCGGCAATTGCGACGGCAAAACTCGTTGAGTTACGGTGCGAAGTGTTGCCCCATCCACCATATTCGCCAGATTTGGCCCCTTGCGACTTTTTTCTTTTTCCAGACATGAAGAAATGGCCTGGTGGTAAGCGGTTCTCGACAAATGAAATGAAGAAGTCATTGCGGAAACAGAGGCCTATTTTGCAGAGTTCGAAAAATCTTATTATTTGGATGGGTTAAAAAAGTTGGAACATCGTTGGATCAAGTGTATAGAGTTACAAGGCGATTATGTCGAAAAATAAATATACTAAATATAAACCAATTGCCTTGTTTTCCTGAACACAGGTATTTATCATACCACCCTCGTACGTAGTATAAAAAGAGACTTTGGTGTTTATGAAAATGGAGCGCTAGAAAAGTTAGAAGTGAGCGTATATGAAAACGAAGCAAAAAGAAAGAGAATACGCAAATGCCAACATGATGAAGGTTGAAGACTAATAAAGCTGATTGGCGGAGAAAATTTTATAATAAACACTCACAGCAATCTCCCTTCACAGTTTTATGGTATCTTATCTAATTGAAAGAACAAGAACCTTAACGCGTAGAAAACATTTTTAATCTCAACGAACTTCAACATTGACATAATATTAGTCCCTTTTTATCAAAAGCTGTCGATTGTATATGTAGAGTTCATTACTTCATATTTGTCAGTATTTACAACTCAAGGATATTACATTTAATTATTGTATAAAAGAGCTCTTATTTCTTCTCATCTAAGTATATTAAGTATTCGTTAAACACTGCAATACAATCAAAATAATAGTAAATGTATAAATTAATCTGGTTTGAGTTTGTTCTTTCTCTGTTGTTTATGCCAGTGATAAGTTAGTGTTCGCAGCTTTCAGTAGGTATACTTTACTAAATTAAAGTGTAACAGCGAACGGAATAAAGATAGTACGAAATTAGCAAGGGATGGACAGGGGTTACAATTGGAGGATATTTGTTGCACAAAATAAAGGTGTGAGTAAACCCAGGTGACGATAAGGGATAGGGGGCGGCAAAAGTGCAAAATTCGACACTGCTTTTATTATTATAAGCTTTGTGTTACATTGTAGGTAACCCATTAGGTATTTAAGTTATGGTTCATAGAGTTAGCATTCCTAAATAGTCGTTTTGACTCCACAAAAAGTGGAACGGTAAGCTAGTGCCCAGTGGTTGTTTTCTTTATAAAAAAAAGGTAGAATCGCGTAGAAGGTCAATCCCCGAGGACTTTGACGATAAGGTCGTTCGTTATACACGGAATAGATAATTACATCAAGTATCCCTTCTGCAAGTGTAAAATAATAAAATTAGTACTCCAAAAGCAGGCTTTTACTTTCATACAGAGCGTAATCTTTAGGTCCTCGTTAGGTTTCGGAAGGTAGCCCTAACTCAGCGTTTGGACGTTGACCATTGTTGTACAATAATTATTTATTGTGGATTACCCCAATGCAACACAAAAGTTGTTTTTTATTTATTGTATAATGAAGATAGCATTCGGTCTACCGTAGTCATATCGTAAGTTAGTAGATACCGGTTTTAACCTGTGATTGTGCGATTATTTATTCAAACTAGCAAATATTACGTAAGTAGGCACCTGATTAGACGATAGTATAATAAATTAACGTTTACTATTTACAGTTTACGGAAAATTTAAATAGACATTATTTTGATAACATGCCCACACCTGATACGGTATCCGGCAAAGACGCAATAGGTGTATCTCAATTGTTTATTAACAAAACAACCTAATGTACAGTCCGCGCGACCAAAGGATGCCTCGTGTCGCGCATGGATGTTCGTGCATTCGGCCGCACTCGTTAACGCAATAGCAACTGAAAGCATTACCAGTGGCGTCGGTGTCGCGTTTTCAATTATTGGTCACCAAACCACAAGAAATTTTAAAATATTTTATTTATTTCCCTCGAGCCATAATCTTCTGATTATGCCCTTAATACATAAATATCTATTATATTTGAATTACAAATGAACACAACAGTTTAATCATTTTCCCAATGTAGAACTCATATTTCTACACTCGCTTTTAAATCACAGTTGAAAACGAACTAACTAATAAAAACATTTTTGAATATTTGCTAATCTGTTGTTAATGATACTAAGGAATGTCAACTATTAGGATTTCTTTAATGAGAATTTAAGCCAATGCCATTAGCATTACATGCGCCGCAAAACTACTTATTTATTTTACTATGTATTGTGAAAGTATTTGTTGTTTATACGTATTTGGCTAATAAATTTGAGTATTATGAGCTTTAAAATTCACATAGGACACAAAATGGTTCACTGTCGTTTTGTTGCAATAATTGTAATAAAGTTAAATTAACAAGTACGTATGTAAATTAATAACAGAAATAAATAATTAATTAGTGTAATACATGATAATAAACGGAACACACTTTTGGTGGCGACGCCACTGACATGCCGCGATTAAGAGACGAAGTTGGACGAATGCACATCCAACGTTCAGGCATTCTTTGACCGCGCGGACTGTACCTCCTTTAACGGTAAATATGTGACGAATTACGACGACCTATCGCAACCTAACCAGGGTCTAACGAATGCGTTCTATTTAAGAATAAAAGCTTGTTTTTGGGGCTTATTATCCAAACTTGGGCATGCGCAGAAGATATAACTGACGTAATTATTTGTTGTGCCTTAATCTCGAATGTGTTTTCTCTTAAACGTTTAAGAGGAATGTAACTCTGATGTGCAACCTTGTTAGAATCACACAGAAAATAATATTATGAGAGCATGTTTTTTATCCTCAACTTTTGTTTTTTTACTTTTTTAACTTCCAGGCTACACAGGATAGTCCCGATTTCAATTAAATGTATGAGGACCTTGTTATCCATAACAGATACAAAGTGGATTAAATGGGAATAAAGTTGCGTATTTTGAAGATGAATAATAACGTATTCCAATTCAAAACCAAGTTCATCGAAAATACTTTTTTTTTACGGTAGCGTTGTTATTGTACAAAATATTGAAAAACTTTATTTAGGTTTTTTATTGTAATTCAACTTTCCTATACAGTACCATTCTTAAACTTCAAATCTGACGTTTCGTCTCTTCGGGGCTGTTATCAACTTTATTTTTTTAAGTACGGACCTGCGTTTTTTATCGCACATTTTTTTAGCGCTTGGCATGAGACATTCTATTGTATAAGAAAAAGAGAATTGTATTCTCAAATAAGAAAAGTGTATTTCTCAAAAAGAAAACGTGATAAAATGTTATTGTTGACAAAACTTGTTAACATAAGTCTACCAGTATGACTTAGCTTTCTTTGTGTTCAGAGGCGAGAACGCCATGACAAGACCACCGCCCGACCGGTTTCGTCCTGATGAGTCACAACAATGAAGAAACCGGTCGGGCGGTGGTCTTGCCATGGCGTTCTCACTTGACCATTTGCTACGTTTCGTCTGAGAAATCATCCTCAGTTTTAGGGGCGTTATAAGAAGCCTTTAAGGTACAGCCAAATACAAAAACGAAAGCTGAATTAGCTGCTGATTCAGATAAACGCCATTTAGGGCGTAATTTTTGCAAATGCGTCCATTATTCTCTGACGAGGTTCACTTACGTTAGTTGGAAGATCTTTCCCATATACTTCATTTTTGACCATGTCCCATATAAAAGTCTACTGGATACGGCCCGGTGATCGTAGGGGCCATCTTACTGGTCCATTTGTGCCAATCCAATTATTAAGAAAATTTGAAGTTAGGTACTGTTGAATTCTCCTTGCGTTGTGGGGGCTATATCGATCTTGCATGAAATATTTCATTCTCTTCGAATTTCCAAAGACACATCATCAAAAACATCATTAAGCAAATTTAAATACCTTTCTCGATTTAAATTTTCGTGCAAAATACTGGCCCAATTATTTTATTATTTATTAGTCCACACCATACATTTTGTGAATAATCCACTGTTTGGGAAAGTAGACTCATCTTTCCGTAATTTTCTGCGATACCACATACAAAACCTTAATCTTCTGTTGGGATCATTAACATGTAACATTTGTACCTTTAGAATTTTAAAATCATGATGTTTATGTTTTTTTAATATCTTTTTCACAGTGGTAGGCTCTACTCCGCAATCATTAGCGACTGTTCTTGAAGAATTCTCAGAATCTATGTGTACTTGAGCGAGAACGTTAATTTCGTTGACTGTGTTTTGAAGATGGTATTTTCTTCTCTTCCTGCTTAAATTACAGCATTCATTCAAAGAATGTGAAATATAAAAAGTAACTGGCGATGGTTGCCGTCGTTTAGGGTATAACCCCAAGTAAATTTGTGATGATCGTGCTGTATTTCTAGAGGATCGTACATGCCTTTCTTTTCATTTTCACAGTATCACAACATAATTATTATTACCGCCTTTAAAACAATATTTTATAACCACGATGCCAACATCAAAAACTTTACACTTTACAGTGACATCCAAGGCAAAATTGATTTGATGAAATAAAATATTTACGAGCGACATCCAAGGCAACGTTTATTTTAAAAATAAATGAACTTATTATTTTTTAAAATGGGACAAAGACAGTAAAACTGATCGTGATTTCTCAGAGGAAACGTAGCAAAATGGTCAAGTGTGACATATCAATGAATTTCTCACGCCAAGCGCTAGAAAATTGTGTGGTAGAAAGTGCAGGTCCGTATTAAAAAAAATTAAGTCGATTACGGTTAACAAGATTCCCATACATTTAATTGAAATCCGGACCACCCTGTATATACGGGGTGTATTTTAAAATCACCGACAAACGAAAACTGGAGATTGTATGATTCAAAATAAAACAAAAATTATCATAAACGCTTTTCCGAAAATGCTTCCTAACCGAGATACAGGTTGATTAAAAAATAATTTTTTTAAGATTCCTCAAAAACTACAAAAGATATTAAACTGAGATTTGGTATACCTAAATGTCTAATTAAGTACAGGGTTATTACAAATGATGTTCATGATTTCAAGTGTACATAAATTTGGTTTTATTTATCATATAAAAAAATAAAATGGTTACATTTTAAGAAAAACTCAAAAAGTTTCATCCCAGGTGTCAAGAATTAAAAAATGCTTGATATGGGAACCCCTTATGATACAACAGATGTCAAGGCTGTATTCAAACTCTTGCCATACTTTGTTAAGAGTGTCTTGGTCGATTGTTTCGTTGGCTCTGGTAATCCGTTGTTGTCTCAGGTATGCTTTCTGGTAATGGTATCTATCTTTGATGTATCCTCACAAGATCAAATCACAGAGGGTGATGGCCGGAGATCTTGGAGGCCAGTTCAAGAGTGCACCATCATTTGGACCAGCACGACCGATTCGTCAGGCCACCGATTTCGAAGTTCATCCTAACATCGAACTAGTAATGTGGACGTGCGCCGTCTAATTGCAGAATGAAATTTGGGTATTCTTGTTCTAATTGCGGTAGAAGCGATTCCGTCATCATGTACAAGAAAATTATTCCATTTATTGTTTGTCCAACAAAAAAAAAGGCCCGTACACTTTGTTGTACGTGATAGCACAAAACACATTAACTTTCAAAGAATCGCGCATGTGCTCGATGTAGGTGTGTGGGTTCTCCGAGCCCCATATTCTGACATTATGTCTGTTCACTTTACCACACAAGTGGAATCTGGCGTCACCACTAAAGACCTTTTTGCCATTTTACAAAGTTTCTATTTTCCATCAAGGCCTGCATGTTCTCACGAAATGAAAGTCTTAGAACTTTTGTTGTTTGGTTTTAATGCTTGAACAAGCTGAATTTTAAGGCTTGATATTTACACTGTTGGTTCTGGTATACCAAGCTCTCTGCTGCATTTAACAGTAGATTTCTGTCGACTACGCATAAAACTTTACCTTATTTACTCTACCACTTTCGAATAGTGATTGCTAGGGGGATCTTCATTAAATTTGGTTCTAAAGTGTCGTTGAACACTAATAACTGATTTATTGATGCGGTAATCCAACACAAAAAATGCTTTCCTGCCTTCAAACTCAGCCATTACACAATTGACAACAATTGACTTTAACAAACAGCAGATACGTGCCTAAACCAATGTAAACGAAATTTTATGAGTTTTTCTTTCCAGTGTTACCAAGTGAAATGGTCTTAAAACAGATTAATCCAGTAATATTTATAATTGAAATCGGGAACATCATTTGTAATAACCCTGTACAATTAATCAGGTGAGTTTGAGTCAACTGGCTCCATCCAGTGGCGTAGAATATGTTAAGTTAATCACTTTAAGTAAAAAAAAACGCACGTCCCTGCTTTTTTTGAAGAAATATTTTTTTTTTGTTAAATTCAACATTTAATTCTGCAAATAAAATCATACTTGGTATTTTTTCGATTCGGCACCCGTTTTTGAAATATTTTGCATTAACATAAACGACTACATTATTCAGTAATAACCATATTATATCATTCAGAGATTGCTTTGCATTTGACAGTTACGTATCTTATGTTTGCTAAAATAGTTGCATTTACGCGTGTTTTGTAATTCATTGTTTGTGCCTAATTACTGTGAAAAAACGAATTATTCCAAACGAAAACTGGTCGATATGCATTTATGTTATGCTAGTACTAATTGCAATGCTCGTGCAGCTGCTCGACTTTATGAACAAAGATTTCCAAATAGAAGACATCCACATCATACTACGTTTAGAACCGTTCATCGTAACTTGTTAGAGTATGGAAGTTTAAAAGGAAAGAAAAATTCCGGACGAAATGCTCGTGTACCAGTTGAAATTGAGGAACAAAGTACGCGTGAGTTAGGTTTAGAATTTGGTGTGTTGCATAGCAAGTCTTGGAAAGTTTTAAGAGAACAAAATTGGCATCCCTTTCAGCTACAAAAAGTGCATGCATTATTGCCTGCTGACCATCCTCGTCGAATGAATTTTTGCGAATGGTTTTTAAATAAAAATGCTGAAGATGTACAATTTGTTAGAAACTTATTAGCCACTGATGAGTGTATTTTTTCCCGAAATGGAATAATAAACTTGCATAATTCCCACAAATGGTTAGATGAAAATCAGCATCCAACTGTAGTTACAGCTCACCAACATAGATTTAGCGAAAATATTTGGATAGGTATACTAGACGATCACCTAATCGGACCTATCCGTTTTCCTCAAAGACTTACTGTCGAATTCTATTTAAATTTTTTGAGAGAAGATTTGCCAGAATTGTTTGACGACGTACCCTTAGATGTTAGAATGAACATGTATTTCATGCATGATAGTGCACCACCACATTCTACACGAAACGTCAGCGAATTTTTAAATGCACGGTTCCCTGGACGCTGGATTGGACGAGGAAGTGAAGTACCGTGGCCGGCACGATCGCCAGATTTAAACCAATTGGATTTCTTTGTGTGGGGGTATCTGAAGGCTCGTGTCTATTCTGTTCCAATTGATAATCGAGAGCAACTTTGGAATCGCATACAGATGGCATGCGATGAGATTAGGGCTATGCCACAAATTTTTCAGCGTGTTAGGTTTCAATTGCTAAGAAGAATACAAGCTTGCATTCAAAAGCAAGGAGGGCATTTTGAACAATATGTATAAAAATAATTATTATTTTGTTTTTGATTCCTTCAATATCTCTTTAATAATGTACCTAATAGTTAACTGCGTTATTTTTTTGTAAAATAAAACAAATTTTGATTTTTATTGAATAATGTGGTCGTTTATGTTAATCCAAAATATTTCAAAAACGGGGTGCCGAATCGAAAAAAATACTAAGTACGATTTTATTTGCAGAATTAAATGTTGAATCTATCAAAAAAATATTTCTTCAAAACACCCAGGGGCGTGCGTTTTTTTTTTACTTAAACTGTTTAACTTAAAATATTCTACGCCACTGGATGGAGTCAGTTGACTCAAACTCACCTGATTAATTGTACCTATTTAATTAGACATTTAGGTGTACCAAATCTCAGTGTAATATCTTTTATAGTTTTTGAGGAATCTTAAAAAAACCTTAAAAAAAGTATTTTTTAATCAACCTGTATCTCGGTTAGGAAGCATTTTCGGAAAAGTGTTTATAATCATTTTTGTCTTATTTTGAATCATAGAATCTCCAGTTTTCGTTTGTCGGTGATTTAAAAATACACCCTGTATACGTATGTAGATATAGGTTATGTAATCGACTTTTCGCTAAATCATTTTACAACGTTTGGCCAAGTTTCGCCAAGATCGGCCATGATGTATGTATGAGTGGATGCATGTTAGTACCCACGATAACTAAAAAACGATTTAACACTTACGTACTTAAAATTTTGTATTTCGCTTGGAGCTGATTAGATTTTTGGAGAAATTCAGCGGCGGAGAAGGGGTGTTTATTAGTAGCTGTTTTTGATTTGTATTAAATATTTCTGAAACAGCTGTATATTTCAAAAATATAAAAATACCAATATATAGACCTTAATCATATAAATTAATTATGTTCTATGCAATTTTTTCAATATCTGAATAATAATTAATTTTATAAGAAAATTTAATTTTATATAACTTTTTTTATACAGTTTTTTAATGTAAAGCGAAATAAATGTAAAAATATTGTGATCTGTGGACCAATAAAATTAGTAGGACTCAAATATCACAAGGCAAAGGAAAATTAATAATCTTGCAATAACCTGTATCTGTAGTTTTCCTTCAAGAATGTCCTTCGCACTTTGTCGAAAGACTTTTAGTCTGCATTTATCATCGGTAAATTTGATAAACACTTTATACCTACGGGATAATTATGTACATATGTGATAAAATTAACATAAGTGATAGTCTTTGTTCTGTAATAACCTGCTCATCATGAGATTCAATTATGAAATTAATACAAAGCCTGCACAATTCGTCTACAGGGCACAGATGTATTAATTTTTTTAACAGTGAGGCGGCTAGGGGAGACGAGAAGAAAATTAATCGTATTATATTAACATGCACAAAACAGTTTAAAACTACTAGATTAAAAATTAAATACGTATTCACCTTGAGATTTTTCGTAGAATTAATTTTAGTGTGAATCAGTATGAAATAATTGCAGTTCAATATCTGATTATTAAAGCAATTGTACAAAATATTGAAACAGAAACTGTTTAGAACCGCATTGTTAACTTTAATTAGAAATACGCAATACGTGTATTTTAAGAATGAAGTTAAAAATTTAAAGCGTCCCAGAAATAAAGTATACATTCCAGGAACTCCCGTTTAAAAGAAACGTCACGGCACAGCACCCACGATTCTACATAACTAACAACAAACAATTTTGCCATTTAAGAATGACTACCGTAATACATATTATGAATGACTAGTAGTTTCCTGCTTGTGGTTAGGTTAATGCTGACTACAATTAATATTGTATGTATGTATGTCCTCCTTGGAAATAATAAAAAATTCATTGGCATTCGTGTATTCTACTACGTCATAAGCATTTGACATATAGAGCAAAGAATCTGTGAGGGGTGTGGGGGGGCATAAAACGATTGGGAGACAGACAGCCTATGACGCCAAAGTGATAGTCAACACGGCGCCACAGTACAATACCGTGCAAAAATGTTCACGTAAAGAATTTATTAACGAGATTTTATTAAAAAACGGGGGAAATAGAAACAATCACAATTTAAATTAATTAAGTAAATAAGCATAAATACTCACTACGTCAAGCCAATCTTCAGAATTATCCAACTTGTTCTAATGTTTACATTTTTATGAGAAGCTGGCACTTCAATTCATACTTTTTCAGCAGCGCATGTAAACGTACCAACTATTAAAATATACATTTGATTTCGCTGATAACGTAATGAATACAAATTGAATTAACACTTGGCACTTAAATTAAAATTGGTTTCTATCACCCATTTTAACATTGTATACGAGTTTCACAGTTATCTATATGATTTTCCTGTAAATTAAGATAAATCTAGAGATACTGCGTTTACAATGTACACTAAATATGATATGCTGGCTAGCACGGCGCCATGTTTATTTATTCTGTCTCAGTCCAACAAACATAGTGACTAAAGTGTGGTTCACTTACAGCTTCTTGCAATACAACGCGTTTGTTCTTTTCTATCACGAAAATAATATATACACGTCTCACTTTACGCCATGGTTATTTATTATTCCACCTCATTCCTCGAAAACTTTCAAACCTGTTTAACAACCATCTTTGTCTGTTGTTGGATTCACCTTAGAATTTCGTGCGTCATGCTTTCTCTTTCTGTTTGTTGGTTTCTCTTATTTTTAACAACTGACTTGGTAAGTTCAAAGTCTAATGTAGTGGGTTGCGTTATTCACATATCACTTTAGAAATATATTTAATGTTGTTTACCGTATTTACACCATATGGAGTCTACAATTTGATTATACACATTCATACTTAATCTTATATAATGGAAAATTAATTAACATTTCTTTAAAACCCCAAAATAGAAATTTTCCACTACTTTCCATTAACAGGTGATTTGAATGACTAAATTTAGTATAAATTGTCATGCCATTTTTGTTTATTAGCGATAATAGGAAATTATCCATCTTGTCAGTGACCAGAACAGCAAACTGATACATCATTATCTAAATATAGATTCCGTAGATCATAAAATACACATATAATAAATTCTAGTACATCGTGGTGTTTGCTATGATTCGATTCGCAGAAGCGAGCATCACATGCACATGTTGGGATCGCCCGAACTCTATATCGTTCTCACTTTATTACAGTGGAATTTCCTCTTATTGGGCTTCTCGGTTTAATGTGTGGGTAAATGTATAGGAATCTCCTATTTCGTGTCTTGCTTTCACCGCACGACAGTCCTTGTTTTATATAACAGGTTATAGTTCTTTCTCTCTTTTGGAATCTCCAGCATGTCCTTGTCAAATACATTAATGCATAACCTTTTTATAGCTTTTGCGTCTTTGAATATTATTGTACGAATAGCATAAATTAAAACAATTTATTTCAATCGAGTTCATTTGATAAAGTCTTTTTAATATACATTACATAACAATCGTTAATCTTTATATTATAATGATCAATACGAAATTTATACATTTTTTATAACAACGTTTACGATTTTATTTAATTATATTCATTTATAAATAGGTACAAGTACGAAAACTTGTGAGAGAGTATTTAATGTTTGTTATATTTATATTTATACGCATAAAGCGTATAATTGGCATTAAAAACAGAAAGAAGAAATTAAAATATTAAATTTTTATTGTTTTAGTTATTCCAACCGTTAAAAATCATTAATACACCCTACAAGAATTTGCATTCGGCTCTACTCTGTAACAATTGTCCATATGAAGTATTCTGTAGTAACAAACCACCCATCAATAGGTAATAATAGTTTTTTTTTATTATTTCTAAACGTAGAAAAATAATATATGGGTAAGAAACCATCAATATACAAAATTATAAAAGTAGATAAATAAAATATTAATAATACAAAAACACTAGCAAACCTACACAAACAGCGCCGGACGGGGGTTAAATAACGACCCTGTAATGATTTATTTTACAAGGGTAGTGTATTGTATTTGTGTACACTAGACAGTTGTTATCTCGATAAATTGTATATTAGTACTAAGACAAAAACAATAATTTTTAATAAACAATACTGAACTGTGAGTGCGTTATAATTATTCTTATTGGCCAAATGTGATTTTCCACTATTTTTATATACGCACCCAAGATGCAAGATAAGGATGAACAGCATGGGGATCTTGAAAACGGTAAGAGATACGAAGGCGGTTAAATTAGAGAAAAGTTGTATAATTTAGAGCATGTTCACATGTAGTTTGCAAAAGTTCATTATTGTTTATCGTTTCCGAGATTTAAAACAAAATGCGATTTTTGGGTTTCTTTTTTCGCAGTTCCTTCGTTTATTTTAAAAAGCAACCACCATCGTCAACTTTATTTTTTATATCGCCGTAACTAATGAAACACCCTGTATTCGATAGTATTTTTTTTACGAATTTAACCATGTCTTATACATTATGGTTTTGAAGCTAATTTTTAAGAAAAATTCTGATTAATATTACTATTTGATAATATTTTTTTATGTACAAATTTAACAACTCCAATCTGTGAAACCTATTTAATGAAAGTTAAATAATTACAATAACTGTTCAAATAGGTTACCGACATTTTCTAGACACAGGTAAGCTCTCTTTACTGAAGAATTTAAAAAATGGTCTAGCATTTCTGGCGAAATTGTATTAACTGCTGCCATAATCGATAGTCTTGTACATTTTTTGAGTTATGTGCTGGGGCACCATCTTGTTGAAATCAACAGTTGTTTACATGTGCTAAAGGTAATTCATTCAATACATTTTTCAAATCAGTCCTTAGCAAGTTCAGATATCGTTCGGCAAATAAAAGATCATATTATTCTTCGTCCCAAAATGCCCATCCACATATTAAATTCAAATCTATGTTTATGCCTTGATTCTTTTTTTAAATAAGGATTTTGTTTTGCACAATAATGTTTGTTACGTCGGTTGAAAATTTCATTGTTGGTTATCATACTTTCATCAGACCAAATTACTTTAAACGGAAATCACATTTTCTAGTGTATCATCGCATAAACCTGGTCGCCGCTACTGATCTGCTGTTCTAAGACCCTGACAAATTCGAAATTTATATGGATGAAATTTATTCTTATTTAAAATGAATTGTGCTGTAAAATTAGCTATACTAGTACGATGTTCAATTTGTCTTGTCGATATTTCAAGGTTTTCAACAACGGCTTGTAAAACTGTATTACCTTTTTCGTCATCATATTATTTTTGACGGGATAGACAGGTTTTGTAAATGAATCAAATTCTATTAAATTAGATTCTAAATGTCTAAAAATGGATTTACTAGGTTGCCTTGCTTCAGGATATTAATCCAAATATATCAGCACAGTAACTACACAATTTGTGTGGGACAAGATGTAGCGTGTCAATATATCGAACTTTTCTTCGTTTGTAAAATTTCGTCTTTCTATAGATACACTTATTGATTAATTATAATTATAAATTAACTAAACAAAACCAAAAAAACCACACACGAAGTAATGGTAATAAAAACAACTTGAAATACGTACAATTCAAATAACAACAACCATCTCAACGCAATAAAATTAAGTTAAACAGTTTTCAACAAAATATTAAACAAGTGTTATTTTATCAAAGCCTTCTAATATTAACTGATATATGAAAAATGTAAAATGAAAATCCGAATTTGTCAGCTTCAAAACTATAATGTGTAATATATGGTTAAATTGTAATAAAAAATTTTAACGAATACAGGGTGTTTCGTTAGTTGCGACGGTATAAACAAATAAAGTTGATGATGGTTTCGCGGAAACGAAACGTCGAATAAAAAATTTGAAAACGCCATCTGATAGAATTCAAAAAGTGACAATGAAAAAGGACCTTTGGTTTTTAAAAATCTTTTAAAATAAATGAAGAAATTACGAAAAAAGGAAAACCCAAAAATTGTATTTTGATCTCCATGCTGTTCATCCTTATCTGGGGCACGCTGTATTGGACTAAAAGAAAATTATTTACACCACACAATTTATTTTTTTAGTTTCTAAAAAAAAATAAAACAAAAAAGTATGAAAAGCAAGCAAATTTTATTTACAAACTTTATTTGTACTTGAATGATTTTCGTGTGGAAATAAGTTTTTATACAACCTTCAAGAAAGTGTCTGATTGCTAAACCTAAACCTTCAGGTTTTACTGCTACAGGGCGGCTTTGGTCGCCTTCTAGAAAATTTATTAATATTGATCCGACTTTGGTCACCACATGTTTAGCTTGTTCGCGACGTGTTATTTGCTTTTTTTTTTGTTGAACCTCTAACAGGTATGGTTCTGATTTTGGCTTTTTAAAATGGCGGACAATGGGGACGAAACTTGCGAAGTGCTGTGTAAAAAGTGTGATAAAAAAGTAGTAAATGAACAAAATGCTGTGAAGTGCGATGGATTATGTGAGCGCTAGTTGTGTAAAATTGAAGCAAGCGAAATTCGAACATCTAAATGAAATTGTAACTGAAGGAATGTGGATGTGTGTGGAGTGTAAGACAGCGTATAAAAACGTGAAATAGATAATACAATACATGGCTAGAAACTGATTGTGCAATTATGATGATGCAATACACATATTAATATCTCAAGGGATGATAACATTAAAAAGCGCAAAAACGAAATTATTGACGTTATACCCAATTACCAAACAAATCAGTGTTACGTACCACTGGACGAATCCCTTTACAAAACCTCAACTAGTGTGCCAACCTATTAACAGTAATGTACCAAAAATCATTTAATTAAACCAAAAAAAAAAAACAGAACGGACAAGGAAACCAAAGAAAATTAATCCTGCGAAATCAAAGGAGGTATCAATCAGATGAGAGCTGTTTCAAAAGGAGGTACATTACTACAAACAGAAACAAAAGAAGAGAGTCAGAGACTGAAAACATATATACAAGAAAGCATTGGGAATGAATATGAAGTGGAACTCACGGTAATGAAGCCACCAAGATTAGTAATCTATGGATTAGAAAAAGACTACACAGAAAACTGAGATTTACCTGCTGAAATGACAGCTTTAAACCAAGAATTATTATTGAGCACGGAAAATAGAATTGACAAAATACACACGAAGGTCGTGATATTCAAACAACTATATTATCCAAATTGAAACGAGAAACTAGTGACTGAGGAAGTAGATGTAGGCTGCAATAAATGCAAAATTAACCATAAAGTGTTTTAAAAAAACAAAATTATTTCCAGCGGAAGGGCGGTTTGACAGTTAAACAATGATCACAATTTCCCTCTTGACGAAAACGGCTCCTTCACGAATGATTGAAGATGATTAATGAATAATTGCTAAGCTCTCTTTAATTCACTTAACTCATTAACGCCCAGGACTATTATTTAGAAAAAAAAACTATTTTTTTGAAAAAAGTGGTGTTATCAATATAAAAGAAACAAAAAACCAAATGCAACATGTACTCTAAATTAATTAGTTTATACCATCTTTAGAACCCGCTTATTGTGCACTAGAGGACTCAAATAGATTTAGGTTGGCAATGCTGTCCCGTGTTGTCAAGCATTTCTGACATTAAACATTTGACATAACATAACTTAAATTTTATTATTGTAATAAAATAAACATAACCCCTGAAGCGGAGAATTGGCAGTTGTCAAACTGTTATTTTCCACAATCTCACAACATCGGCGTCCTCTGACAGTTTAATATTAGTGACGCAACTGCTCTGACTCGTGAAAATTACTATATATATATATATATATATATATATATATATATATATATATATATATAACGGGTGTGTATTAATAATTGAAACTGACGTCATGTAACAAATTTTGGTTAGGTTGGTACCACTATACTTCATTTCGGTCGCAACGATTGACATTAGCCTTTGATGTAATTATGAACATTGTTTGTTAAAATTAAACAGAATACCCCTACTTTTGGAAATGTTTATTGCCAATATTTGCTAATTACCATTATTTAACAAAATAAATTTTAAAATTATTGTTATGACAAAAATACAAACAAATACTCTTCATTAAAATTAATATTATTACAAAAAATGTTGAAAATAATGACCCTGATGCTGTAGCATAAATTAATTCTCCGCTTCATGTTTTCAAAAATATGCTGAAGTTCTTCCCGTGTAATATCCTGAATCTCGTGTTCAACTGCTTCCATTAATTCATCTAAATTATGTAATCTATTTCTATAAATATTGTCTGTAATCTTTTCAAGTTATGAAAATAACTGATTGTGAATATAACGAAAAATTAATACAGGAATTAAGAATGAACGGAAAAATTATAATAAAAGCTAATGAAAAACAGACACGTGCGACTATGGCAAAAAAAGGTAGAAAGCGATTGATTTTACAATATAATTCTCAGTGTTGCAAACACTAAGCAAAGACATTTCCTAGATTTGACGTGACGTCAGCACAATCATTAATAGACACGTGTTATATATGTATCTACTTTTAAAAGTACAACGGGCGGATATCTATGATATAACGTGTTAAAAATAAATATGTCTCCTAAACTTAAAATAGCGAAATAAAATAAGTTTATTATACTGGTAAAATTACGAATGATAGTTTTTAAAACATTCCCGGTCCAAACATTCTGTTACTTTACATTTTTCACACCCCCACATCACTCGTTGTTGACACAGAACGCATCGTAGTTGTTTTTCGAGTTTGTCTGGAAAATGACCTAATTGATGTTGTCTAATGCTTACAGGTACGTGTCCAGATGGTCTATTTTTAGAAGAATGAGGTTTCTGATAACAAGTGATATAATGCCCATTAACTTCTAGATGATAGTCCAGCAGAGCAATCTTTTTTCCAGATGCTAGTTCATAAAGTCTCCAAGAGTTAATCATTATCATATTTAACATATTGGTGAACAAAACCCACCACCACTTTTTACTACGTATGGATATTCTATAGTTATTCACAACTTGGTCGTGCAAATCAACACCTCCTTTTGTAATTAAGGAAAAGAGCAGGTTGTGTCACATCAATTTTCTTTTTTTCTCTAGCTGGCCAACGTTTCAGCATATTTACGGGTTCTACGACATCATAGTTCGACGCGATATTAACAGTTTTATTGTCTTTCGACCCTACACGTACGATTTTGCTATCTTTTGAGTGGAAAAATAAAAAATTGTCTCTTTGTTTCTTGTCAAATGATTTCATATCACTCAATGGATAGTTTTTGGTCCGATCTGATCGTATTGTACCTGTAGCCCGTAACCTTGCTCTTTTAGTAATTGTGGCAAATCGCAACTATTAAAGAAGTTCTCAAAATAAATAGTATGATCGGATGGAATAGCTACTGTATTCAAGAGGCTCAGAACTACTTTCGACCGTAATAGAAGTTTTGCCTTTGTTAACCACAATAGGGGTCGAATTCATACCAATATCCATTAGAACTACACAACATCCAATTTTTATATCCAAATCTTATCGGTTTGGCTCTTATAAACTGTTTGGCTGAGTGCCTATCAGAAAACATCGATTCGTCTACACAAATATTTTGATGGAATATGTCCCACAGCTGAAAATTATAATTCAGTTGTGATATCAGTGGGCGTAATTGTCCCATTCGGTCATTACCATCTTAATGTGTATTATCAGGGTTCCATTTAAATTAAGCAAGTCGCGGTATACTTTCTTTATAACCGGAAGTGCCACATTTTGAAAATATATTCAAATGGTTCCCATCGGTATTAGTCTAGAATTTTCAAATTTCTACTTCGTCGTTATTAGTCAGCGAGATGAATGTACTTTTTTATATCTAGGAACCTGTTTCGAGACATAGCGTTAATAACAATAGGTACTGCTAAATCTTCGTCTAAATTCCAGTAGCTTCGTTCACTTGGCAACGTATGGTAACCCGTTAAAAACAAAATCGTAATGAAGAGTTTTATGTCAGCATTTAAAACAAAAAATGTATGATCATTTTTCTGTGATGAGTAGAAGTATGTTTGCTGCACAATTAGGTTCATTAGTTTTTTGTCAAAATTTTTTTCGAAAATGTCAACGGCGGTCAAATTTTATAACTCATGTTTAACAATGCCTAAAAGGTCGTTAGAAGCAAGGGTTGCAGGCATGTTTATGTCTACAAATTCAGGTGCCCAGTTGGGATATTTTTTATTGGGTACCTTTTGCCCAGCTATATTATCAGGTAATGGTATATCATCCTCCAATAGTTCATCGTTCAGATCTTCTTCTTCGTCTGTTTGAGGGTCAACATTTGGTGGAATGATCCACATCGCTTTGATTTTTAGAAGAAGCAAGGTCGTCTAACGGCATTTGAAAATTGTGATAAGTGATAACGTTTACCATAAAACTGTCTAGTAGGTATTTCATCCATTGTACTAATCTGCAAAAAAATAAGTATACTTGATTCGCCCATTGTACTAAAAAAAAAGTACACCCAACATATTTATCGTTGTTTATATTCTTTAGGCAAAACAAATCACAAGTACGCTTAGAAATGTATAAATTAACGTAACTAACTATATTATATTACCGCCTTCGACAGATTTTGAGCTGTATACATTTTTTTATTTCATACCAATACATTATAAACAAATAAACCCTTATTATAAGTTTTTGTTATGAACGAATAAGTTCAAAGGTAAATATGTAATTAAAAATTATTATTAATTTTATTAAATACATAATATGTATTTAATAAAATTAATAATAATTTTTAAATAAACCCTTAGATACCGTAACTGTAAACATGTTCATAACTCCTTAGGGAGTTATAGTAGGGAATTGTAGATCTATAACTCCCTCTAATTAATGTATTCTAACAAATATTTGCAAGATTATCAGTTGATATATCCATGGTAACAATGCCTACTTAATTTTTAAACGTTCGTTTAATTTTAATAACCAACAAAATTTCGTTTTCATATTTCATTTATAATGAAACGGTAGAATTTAAGTGTTCAAATTTTGTCATTATCTGAACACCGATTAATTTTATTAGAAAAAGTGTAGACTTATTTTTTAAAGAAAATTTAATTTTACATAAATTATCTTTACAAAGTTTTTTAATGTAAAGCGTAATGAATGTAAAAATTATGATTGAAAATGCTGAAGCTGTATTATCGATATTTTATACAAGCGGGCGGCCTTGGAATTTTTTACGTTAACATGTATTTATGTCTATGAATCTCTATCTGACATGAAGTTTCAAACGTCATTCTGACATAGATTACTGTTTTTGTTTTTACAATGTTGCCTGTTTTCGTTATGAACGTATAAAAAAGAGGTTGCATAGTTATACAAAAAAAATTGCGTTTGAATGGGAACGGGTGCGTGTTCTTGAGAAACAAGGTGGCGTGGCGAGGGTGTGTGCGTATGTGTGTTGGTGTAGGAGGACGGGCGGCGTGGGGGGGTTGGGGATACAACCGTGAGTGTTGCACAGTGGCGACCGTGCTTCACCATCACGACTGTTAGTATAAAAATTAACGGAAATAAATTAAGCATATGAAAATTGTGTTTAACAGAAAGCTGGGTCTCCGCCGAGGTGCAGACTCACACCCCGAGGAAAAAAGGCTTGGAAATCAGTGACCCAATAGAAAAGGAGGAAAACAAATGTTAAAATAAAACAAATTAAAATTAATAAAATAAAATAATAAATTCTTTATTAACTCTTACTGCTGTCCGACGTCGATCCTAGTAGTGTTGGCGTAGTCTTTTCTTCTTTATACTTCTGTTCTTCGCGTTATTCCTGTTGTATGCGTTGCGGCTCCAGCTAGGCTGTGGCTCTCCTTCTGATGACCGCTTCTTCGTATTGTCTGTATACAAGTAGTGACAGATCTCTTGGATTGCTTCAGAGTATGCAATAAAAATCGTAAGAGCTCTTAAGCATGGCAGGGCCCTATGTTCGACCGAAGTACAAACTGCCCTATGTATTGATATTATTCTGATATCAGAAGCACGCTTCAATACACAGCAATATACATATCCTACGCTACAGAATCTACTCTACACAGCAAACGGGTGGAGGCGCTCATTACGTACAGCAGTTATAGTTAAAATTTCCCGTAGACATGAAGAACTTCCAAAATATGATCACGAAAACATTCAAGCCACTTAGATAGTAGTAGAAGATCAGAGAGGACCCTTAACTGTCTCTGCAGTTTACTATCCCCCGAGGTGTAATAACAAGCAAACAGACTTTGAAAACTACTTCCAAACACTAGGAAATCGATTTATATCAGGCGGAGACTATAACTCTAACAACGAAATATGGGGCTGCAGATCGCCTACCACCAAAGGCAGGGAACTCAACAAAGTGATCTGTGTAAATGATTTACATGTTTTATCAACAGACGATCCGGAATATTGGCCAACAGATTTTAATAAAATTCCTGATCTACTCGATTTCTATGTAGTAAAAGACATCAATCTAAATTACCTGAAAGCAGATTCCTGGCTTGACTTATCGTCGGACCACTCACCTGTGATTGTTACAGTAGGCAATAACATCATCGTTAAAGAGAAACCACCGTCTTTCAGTAACAAACACACAAATTGGGACCTATTCAGAAACCTTTGCGACGAAGCAACACAATTACATCTTCCTCTAAAAACAGAAGAAAAAATAAACGACGCAGTAGAACATCTAAATGCAGTATTACATAATGCTGCTTGGAAAGCTACGCCCAAGCATGAACAGCGTATTTCCAGCTCAGAATGTCCTGTAATAGTAAAAAGAAAATAACCTAAAAGAGAAGGCTACGAAGACTATGGCAAATCACAAGATCACCAAACATCAAACAACAACTCAATCGTGCTACACCCAAACTCAAAGACCTTTTGTTTGAAATAAAAAATCAAACAGTGCAAAACTACCTGAAAAATATGACATCAACTTCTGATTCTGAGCACTCCACCTGGAAAGCCACCAGAAAACTAAAACAGCCCCAACAACATGTTTCACCCATACGCATTGAAGGTAATAAATGGGCCAGAGCAAATGCCGAAAATGCGACAGCATTTGCAACACACTATTTGAATCTGAAATTGCCATAAAAGAAGAAAATGAAATACAAGAGCAACTTCAAGTTCCCTTCCAAATCAGCATGCCATGCAAAAAATTTAAAATTAGCAAAGGCAGACAGGCAATCTTGAAAACCTTAAACCTCAGCAAAGCTCCTGGTTATGAATTAATTACGGGGAAACTACCAGAAAGTTGCTTTATATTTATGACCTACCTATTCAATGCTGTAGTAGATTGGGGCACTTTCCTGATCAATGAAAAGTAGCCACAATTACTTTAATTCCTAAACCAGAAAACTCCGAGGAAGAGATTACCTCACACAAGCCGATAAGCTTATTACCGGTTCTATCAAAGGTTTTTGAGAAATTCTTTTTGAAAAGAATAAGACCGATAATATCTGAATACAAATTGATACCAGAGCATCAATTTCGATTCCGTGAACATCATGCCACACCAGAACAGGTTCATCGTGTAACAGACACAATCACTAAAGTTTTTGAGCAAAAAAGATACTGCTCTGCAGCATTCCTAGACGCAATCCAAACATTCGACAATGTGTGGCATGTCGGGTTGCTTTATAAAATTAAAAATAAACTACCACTCCATATTTACCTTTTTTCAAGTTAAATATGGTGAAACCATCACGCGATTGTATCAAATAAATTCTGGACTTCCCCAAGGAAGTGTCCTTGGTCCCATACTATATGTTATGTACACGTCAGATTTACGAATTACTAACCAAACTTTTGTCGACGATACAGCCATACTCGCATCCCATCCTAGCCCAGCTGTAGCATCTCAACTTCACCAAGTGTACTTACACCAACTCCAGACCTGGTTAAAGAAATTAAAATAAATAACTCCAAATCAGTTCACGTAACTTTCGCAGTAAGAAGGGAAACCTGCCCTCCGGTGGAGCTGAATGACCAACAAATACCACAAGCTAGCACAGCCAAATATCTAGGACTCCACTTAGACAGAAAGCTAACATATCTGGAAGAAAAGGATGTAACTTGGCTTACAAGTTCGAAAAATGCACTGGTTACTAGGAAGGCATTCACAGCTATCAATATAGAACAAGATCATCCTTTATAAAACCATTATCAAGCGGGTGTGGACTTGCGGGGTTCAACTATGGGGAACAACTTGTACCTCAAGCATGAACATCCTAAAGAGATTTCAATCAAAAGTGTTAAGAAGCATGATCGACGCCCCTTGATACGTGCCAAACAATGTTATTATTAATGATCTTGGTGTAAATACTGTTACTGAAACAATACATAAATTTAGTGCAAGGTATCGTGACACAATTAGCGCGCATCCAAACAGACTTGCAGAATGTTTGTTAGATGAAGACGATAACCCACGACGGCTTAAAAGGTCACACGCTCTGACCTACCACATCGATTTGAATAGCAGTTCCATAGCTCACGTTTGTTCATCTACTGTTCTACACTGTTTGTAGTAATTATGTTATTTTCATAAATTAAAATTGTATTAGTTGTTAAAGAAGTAATCATTGGCTCACTTCTAGCGTGTTATTTTCTTTTTGTAGCAGCTAGCAAATTTACTAAATGTCTTTAGACAGATTGTAAAACAAATTATCAATAAAAAAAAATTCGAGGTGTGACTGCGAAACAGTAGATGCTGTCGTCATCTCAATCGAACGCGTTGACAAAATTGTATACAAACGTTTACATATGGAAAAAAAAAGGTATCGGCACAATGAGTGCCGCGATTACTAACAATGGACCAAATGATAGTTCGTGTACAAGTTTCAAATCAATGTTTGGCCATGTTTCATCGTAATCCGAGCGAGTTTTTTAAACGGAAGGAACTTTACGAAACCTGAATCGAAGGTGCTCCAAACAAGGCTAAAATTGTTTACTTGGCTAGTAAGATCATGGCGACTATTTTTGGGACTCCAAAGGGCATTAATTGTTAATTTGGAAAGAGGAAAAACAATAACTGAACAATATACGCGGATTTATTCACCAGTTTTGATGTGGACTTAAAGAAAAAACTACCACAGTTGGCATATAAAAAATTGATCTTTGATCAAGACAACGCCCCATCGAATTGGCTTAAAAAAATACAGCGGAAAATGTAATAAAATACAGGGTGTTCTATTAAAAGTAAGCAACTTATAAATGATTTAAATTGTGCATGTTGGCGGCTAAGTTTAAAACACCCTATATGAAATATTAATGAGATGGATATATGGAGTTAACGGGCAAGCGCTTGTTGTTTATTGGTTACAATTTCACGTCACTAGCTTCGTTATTAATGGAGATATCGTTATTCAATGTGGACTAGAATTTTTTCAAAATTTAAAAAAAAATCGAAATATCTCGAAAATACTTCATTTTTGGTATAGGACATTGTACACAAATTTTATCTAGAATTTCATGTAGAATTCGAAAATAAAATAAAAAATATTAGGTTCTATTTAAAATAACAAAGTTGACGTCTACTTCCGGTATAACCGGAAGTGCCACATTCAGGACAATATTATATTTGAACTCAGCGTCATCCAAAACCTACAGATTCGTAATTTCAGATTTTTAACATAACTGTATCCGCCATTACTTTTAATCAAAACTCTTCGCGCCACACACTGTATAGTAACAATGTCTATAAGTGGTCTTTGGGAGTAGTAGGTCGATATCATTTGATATACGTATAATATCATTATATAGTTAAAGTAAACTCTTTTTAAAACCACGTACCAGTTATACATCCGCATTAGAACAAAAATTTCGTTACATTCGATTTCACGTTTATAATTATGTCTCGCTTACGACCAGTGTATATTCGGATGGTCGATTTTCATAAGTCTGAGGCATTTATTAGAATCTTGGAATAAAAGTATTAGTGTCTTTTAGTTTTGACTGTGAAATTTATCAACATAAGTTTGGAAAAAACAAAGAATTTTAATAATTTAACCTTTCTATTGAATGTTGAAATGTAAACAAACATTTCACAACACTATTTAAATTTGACGTCATGAAGTTTGATCACGTGCGATTGAAAAGATTTTACATAGACTATAGTAGTGATTTTCACAGAATAAGAAACAAAAGGATAAAAATAAAAAAAACTTCCTCAATGATGTGATTTTTATTTAATATATCTACCAATATCAAAATACAAACAAACACTGTTACAAGCTAAGTTCTACTACGTACTACCTAAACATACTACATCAAAATTAGTTGTTAATTTCGGTATCACTTTTCCGTCTAGAAAACGAATACAACCGAAGGAGAATTAAATTAAAAAATAAAATTGTTTTAGTAAGTTTCTGTCGAAGACTTTCTCTGTTGCCTAAAAATATTTGACATTTTTTTCGCATCTGTATGAATTCGCAACTAGGCACATTTATTTGTTTGAGACGATCATAAGTGCAAACATGCTAAACTCGTGTGTGTTCCATTATTTTTAATCGAATTTACACCGTGTAATGTGGGAATCTTTATTTGCTTTTGCGTGTCCGGTTCGTAACTTTGAACCCTTTATCAAGAAATACACAAATACATGAAAGTGACAACTTATTTTTGTGACATAAATTTGTTACTAAGTGTACATTATTGGTTTTTGATGAGTACGTCTTCCTGTTAAAGGTCGATTGTAATATTCGTTTTTACTTTGTTGTTTTGTTATGAGTGGACGAGATACAGTAGGGTGTGTATTTACGTGAATAGCTTTCCACACAGTAGGTAAACGTTGTCCATCGTCTCTCTTATTTAATGCCTTATATTATCTGTGTTGATTACATGTCCAGTTTCTATCTTATGAGTTGTTATCGAGGACGATAGGTTATTTTGACTAATGGCTACTTTATGTTCTTCAGCTCGAACAAGTATTCTGCGATGTCCAACATATTTAGCTGCATTTGCATATACTGCAGGGGATTTCGTATACTCCTTGATCTTCACCTTGCATGGTATCTTTTTTCAAGAACTAACTTCAAAAGAAATCCATCCAATTATTTGGCACACAGTCGACGGGTTGTAGTTAGCGGACCTCGAAAATTTTATTATTGTAATAAACGTTTGTCAAATAGCCATTGTTACCACGATAAAAAAGATAGTTAGTGGATTTTTAATATCTTGATAATACGTTGTAATTTGCTAATGTTTTCAAAGGATTTCATTTATATATTTTATGTAAGGAATATGGGATTGTTTGTAACTGATATTTGGCTAGGGTTGTAAAACACATGTTAGGGGGGTGAGTAGCAGGTGCACGCTTAAACATGCTTTACTTAAGGGGCGTAACGAATAATTGGAATTTCTTATGAGCTGATGCTTAATAGAAAAATGTCACTAGCTTAATAAGTAATTAGACCGCGATCAAAACATACCTTTGTTTGTTACTTCGAAACTCGAGAGAGAAATGTAGGGTTGTTACGGACGAAGGCATATTTTTAAAATCAAGATGTCGTGCAATAATTAATATGAAACTGTTCCAAAGGAAATTCATGTTTCTTGTTTCTGTATTACTTTTGAAAAATGGGGGTTGATTGCGAGAGTAAAGATAGTTAGGTTTGAAATCGGGGGAAAGTTAGTTACAGTTAGAGTATCAATCGAGCCAAATCGATTTGTGGGTTAGTTAAATACCTTCATTATAAACAGTTTGTCTTTAAAATAATTTTTGCGTGTACACTTTTCTTTTGAATTCCCCAACACTAAGCTGTCTTTTCTTTCGGGGTTAAACCGCGTATGTTAACGATTTGTGTCTGTGACCAATTAAAGGAGTATGTATTCTAGTGTAAGTATGTATTTTTATATAAATGAAAGACCATTAAACACTTCGAATTTTTATTTCTATTGTTATATTTGTTGTATAGATGAATGTGTAACCTGATAGAGGAGCACTATATTTTTCTAACGCACTCAAACTGATATATCGGTCACGATGTTAGTGATCTTACCCTTATAAGGATTTGTTTTAATGAGGTTTTTTTTTGTGAGTTTGTTTAAATATAATGATTTGCCTGCGAGCTGATTTCTCTTTGTATGTGATTTATTGTAATTTGACTTACGTATTTTGTGCTTTGGTGGTCACTAAACAATTGGGTACATGTAAATTCCTTATTTGTTTTATTTTGTCCTTGCCTTTACCTTATTATCACGTGTGCAATTTTACTGTTGTATTTTATATATACCGTAATTTGCTTTATCGTTTTATGTGCTTATTTACATAAAGACCGGCATGATTGGTTTTAGAGGGCCACATGTTTGGTATTACGATTTTTATTTGATTATTTCTGACCTAATTGTGCATGTGTTTTTTTTTATTGTGTTTCTGTGTAACTAAACTGCTTTTTATTCATTTTATCTTAATATTATAATTTTGTACGCACTTTAACTTGATTTAATGGTGTTTTGTTATATATTTAACCCTTTCTTTGTTTTTTTTTGTGTTATTTGATTTATTCATGTACTTGTGCAATTACTTATTTATGAATAAATTTTGTTTTATCTTTCCCACAATAGTATATTAACACATTCGCGGACAAGACGGCATATGCCGTCCCGTTAGCAGGGACAAGACGGCGTACGCCGTTCATATAAATATTCATGTGCCGACACAAGATGGCACACGCCGACAAATCTTTACGGTATTCCTATTACATAGATGCTTAGTGTCCCACGAGAAAACATAAAATTACGAAGCATGTCCTACTAGAACTCTTGGTGGAACAATTACCCTAACCTCATTTGTTTCTAGTGCACGTGGTTACGTGTGTGCCTCTGTTGCTTATAAAAGCTAACTTTTTTGTAGTTAAAAGTGTGTCATAATTCGTAAAAACAATCATAAGTGTCTAGTAAGTACCCATTCTTTTGAAGTAGTATAGAATTGAATTAGATAAAGTAAAAATAAACAATAAAATAATAAATAAAAACGGAGATTACTAATGATGTTTATATTTTGTCGTATAACGTCGCTAAAATCGAGCATCGAGTCTAATATTTTTGTTGTGTTTGTAAAATTTGATAAATTATTCTCCCGAGTTTGTATATAACATGACATAATATATAGGTTATACAGGGTGGTATAAAGAAAGTTGTAATATGATATAAAGTAGGATCAATATGTAGTCACAAATATCGACATAGGATGCTGGAGTAATACATGGTGAAATACAGGATTCCACTGTTTGTTCCAGTAGCGTCCAGTATAAAAATTATATTGATATTTTTAGAAAATACTCATACACTCAGCTAACTGCATACCTTACTAAGTAAAACATTATTATTTTCATGTTTTCCGGGTGGATTGCATAGTTTCTTTTTTACAGATAAAATGGACCCAAAAGAGAGGGAGAGACTACATGAAGAAGTCAGCAGCGGCGAATCAGAGGATTCTGAGTCTGAAAGAGAAAAATTCGGTGCGGATGATGATATCCTAGATCCACTTTTGCTTGCCGGTACTGCTACCGATTCAGATACAACTGATACCCATGAATCGCTTACAGAGAAAAATGATGTTGAACTTGAAAATAACAGCGTTGATGATGTAGATGAGTGGTGTGATACTGTAGCTGACATTCCTGATTTTTTATTTGACAATAGTGTTACTGGGCTCAAACTTGTTTTTGAAAATACACCATCCTCTGTTGAATGTTTTGAAAAGCTCTCGGATGAGGAAATAATGAACATGATACTCAATTCTAAAAATACATATTCTGATATTTTACAAAAGAGCAACCGACCCCACAGCAAACATTGTTGACATCGATCTATTAGATCAATAACTATGACTGAACTCTAGCATTTTTTAGCATTGTGCATCTTACAGGGTCAATCTAAACATCCTTCTATCCGAAAAATGTTCAGTATGGACCCTTTATACTACTGTCCCATTCTTCATCGTACTCTGTCTGGAAGACGCTTTGAGGAGATCTTAAGATGGTTTAGTTGTTCTTACGGTCAACTTCACAATCCGAATGATAGACTAAACAAAGTTCGACCCCTTCTGGATAAATTATTATATAACTATAGAAGTGCTATTGTCCCAGTAGAACGTTTATCTTTAGACGAATCACTTATGCTTTTTCGTGGTCGGCTAAGCTTTCGACAATACATACAAGGTAAAAAGGCAAAATATGGGGTAAAATTTTATTCTGTTTGTACTACAGATGGCTATGTTTTAAATCTTCAAATTTATTCTGGAAAAAGCTAAAAAGCAAATGGTTTATCCAAACGTGAGACATTGGTTCTATCCTTATTGGATCCATATTTAGATCGGGGCCACCATGTTGTCATTGACAACTTTTATAATAGTTTGTCTCTGTCTAATCGCCTTGTTAATCGAAACACTCATACTACTGGGACCTTACGACAGAATCGATTAGGAAATCCTGAGGCTGTTGTAAAAGCCAAACTGAAAAGGGGCGACCATTGCTGGAGGAGACGTGGTAAGACATATGTGTCTAAGTGGAAAGATAAACGGAAAGTATTGTGTATTACTACAAGATATCATCCGAAACTAATTCAGGTTACAAATAGATATGGTAAAGAAAAAATAAAACCGGAAGAAATATCCAATTACAATAAGTTTATGTTTGGTATTGAACGCAATGACCAGATGGTTAATTATTATTCATCACCCAGAAAGAGCATAAGGTGGTACAAAAAAGTAATGTTCCATTTGTTGGACATTACTCTATGGAATGCATATTATATAAAAAAGAAAATTGATGACAAATTGACTTTTCTTCAATTTCGCGAAGAATTTATAAAAGAATACTTGGAACTCGATAAGGACATAAATGAGTGAAATCGGGTCCATTGCACGGAGGTAAAAGAAGGAGAGCTGAACCTGGTCCACCAAATATACATCCTGAAATGCACTTTTCAGATGAAATTCCAAATCCAAGGAATCCTACTAAATCTTACCATCTGAGATGTAAGAACTGTGCTTTAAAATCCGTACGGAAAGAAACAAAATATTTGTGTAAGACATGCCCAAGCAAACCAGCTCTGTGCATCGTACCATGTTTTGAAGAATACCATACACGAGTATAAACGATTTACTAACCAAAAAATGTTTTGTTTATGTTTGGAAATAAATAATGATAATTTCTTAATCTCTTTGTACTTTTTTCGTACGACAGGATATGCCGTCATGGTTCCAACCTACCACCAAATGGATATCGTAGGGACAAGACGACATTTGCCGCACTACTTTTTTTTTCAAAAAAACTAATTTTTTGTTTATGTGACATCGTCTATTAGTCTTATTATGACTTTTCCCGTTTAAATATTAATAATAACTAGGTGCGTTTTTACAATCCACATTTTTTTACTAGTGTCCGCGAATGTGTTAACGGGCTGAACCACCGCTGCGCCAAGCTCGTTGATTTTAATTTGAGTAGGCTCTTTTTTTACCTGCCCTTCATGATGCAACACTTACCTCATCCAGTCTATCTAATTTAGATAGCACAGCGTACCCACCACTAGACGGCCACTTCGTTTGATCAGATTTGAGGTTTGAGAGTCATTAAATATCAAACTTGTAAATAAATTCTAATGTTTTAATTATTGCCAGGAAAGTCAAAGTAAGGCAGGTAATTAATTTGAGTAATAGTAAAATTATTATTATTAATTATTATTATAAATAAATCATTTAGCGATTGTTCTGTTCTTAAATTTGCATTATTGCAAATAGTCCAAATTCCGCTTTTCAAGATAGGACACCTGGGGGACGCTACAGGGTTAATAGTTACTACCGCTGAGTGTAACTCAGAAATTAAAACAGAGTCAAAAAAAGAGAAATTCGAAATTTTTAAACGAAGAACACAAACCAAAGTCCCACCATTAAAAACTGTAAAAAACTTTTAACCGAAAAGCCTTAAAACGTCTGCGCTAGAGATATTTACGCCGAATTGTGAAAAACGTTATTACTCTTTCCTAAAAATAATTTAAGGATTTTGAAGAACCGGTGAAAAATCAGCTGTTGTTTTCCGATGTTATGCGAAAAAAAAACGTTAAATGTTGATTAGTCGGCAACACTGGCCAATCGGACTCAGCCCGCCCAGTCAGGCGCTGCCATAAATTTAAAATGATTCTTTCCAGCGTTCGCGCTTGCAAACCTATATTAAAGTGCAGAAAAAATCGGGCTATTTGAATTTCTATTGAAACAATTGACAGTGATAACGATCTACTTGGGGATTTTGCGTTTCTCAAACACATCTTAATTACTTTGAATTTAAAAAAGACGTTCTGCCAAAGCAACAGTTACGGGAATAGTTAAATATAGGAAACAAGCTGTTATTATTTAGTTAAAACGACGAAAATTTGGCAACTAGAATGATTTCAGTAAATTTTTAATACTTCCAAAAACATTTCAGAAAATTCCCTGATCAGTTGATTTGCCTAAATATTGTGGTGAAGTGGCTTTGAAATTATCCACTAGTTGATTTGGCAGATAACTGTTGTAATACATCTAGGGTTGTAAAAGAAAACCTCAATCCTAAATATATCTTTATGAGATTCAAATTTAAAATGATTACGTGTTTCGTCAAAATAACTTCTTCACTTGCCAATGCGATAGCAACTGCTTCGTTTTAAAAAGTGCCCTGACTTTGCCTTGCAGGGCGAGTTTGCCCACGTACGCTCAAAAAACTGCCAAGCATACATTTAGATACCACTTGCACATATTACATTCAAGAATATATACTGTGTCTATAATAGTCACTAGCGCTCGTGTTATAGTTACACGTGGTTGACACAACACCTTGATGGCAAACAAAAAAAAAGTTAACGACAACATATAGACTATTTGTAATGGTATGAAGTGAATATTCTTTTAGAATCATGCCTAGGAAGCCATAATTCCGCCAGTATAAAAATTATTCAGATGTACTTTCCCTAGCAGTTAACGACGTTAAGGTAAATTATCAATCAGATATTAGACTAGAGACATTAACGAAGAAAAAATATTCTGCGTAAAATTTTAATGTGTAGAATGACGTACGCCATTGGATCCGCTGGGCATCAAATTCATTGTGTGGCGTACTGTAGACAATTTAATAATCATCCCCCTAGAGACATGTACCACAAAAATTTTCTACGACGAGAACGAGACAAACTTACTGTCATAATATGTCAAAACGTAAAAAGAGCAAGAGTAGCGGTTGGGCTAAAGCAAATATCTTGATTCGATCATATGGAGAGATCATTAGAAAATATGCTAGCTGAGAATATTCTTAATTTCGATGAAACGGTTTTTTTTGAACGTCCCAAATAGTTAAGTTTTTTAGAAAATGACTTAAATATCTTTTCAACTATACAAAAGGCAGCACACTAGTAATGTTTTCAGTTTTTGTTATAGTAACAGTCTGGTATGTAGTGTACAAGGCGAAGATTTGCGGAGAACCTCGGTCGCAAGATACGGATAAACAACTTTGGGATGGTTGACGGACCAAATTTTGAAGAGTGATTTCTGCACACTTGTTCCGTGTGCAAAACAACCTAAAGGTTGTAAGTATATTACAGGACATAATCTGAGTTTATATCTCAGCACATAAGTAACTAACCGTGTAAAGAACTAAACATTATTTAATATTTTATAATTTTAGGGGTTCGATCAATGAATGAATTAGTTGGCTTAGAAAAGGGTACAGAGAAAAACCTACCACAAACCGCCAAACGAAATTTACGATTCCCCACTGGAAAATCAATTTCACTAGTTGATCTGCAACTTTCTGTAACAATTATTTTTAACTTAACTTAACCTTCACGCCATTCCCTTGCGGGGTAGGCAAAACAAGCCCTGCCTCTTATTTATTTTTCATTCACAATCCTTCCCCATGCTTTCCTATATCCGCATACCTCCCTAGCTTCCGCAAGGTTCATACATTGTCTCTCTAACCTCACCCACATATATTTGCTTCGTTAATCCTGTGTTGTTCATTCGCTCAATGTGACCAAACCAACGTAATGTATTACTTTTATATCTATCTATCATCGTCTTTTACTCGCCACACTCCGTCGTTATAAACATTCTACCCAGATATACGAGCTCGTCCACTTGCTACACAATTTCATCTTGCAGGGTAAATGCTCTACTCTCCTTTCCACCTTCCCGATTGAACACCACAATCTTAGTTTTGTTCACGTTTACCTTTAGGTCCATGCTCTCACAGAGTGTATCAAGCTTCCTCAGAGCAGTTTGTAGTTCATCCGTACTGTCACTTAATAATACTGTGTCATCTGCATACACCAGAATTCGTACATTTACGTCACCAACCATTACACCATTTGTATCGGTACATGCTTGTCTAACACATTTATCAATGTATATATTGAACAACCACGGTGACATCACACAGCCTTGTCGCACTCTTGTTCAATATTGAAGTATTCACTCACACTTCCTCTCACCCTAACACATTCCCGACTACCGTTGTATACTGCCCTTATTCCATTTATTAGACCTTTATTTACGCCATATTCATTTAATATTTTCCACAGCTCGTCCCTAATCACTCTGTCGCATGCTTTCTCCAGATCTACAAACACACAGTACAGCTTCCTGTACAGCGTCCCATACTATTTCGTTGATCGTATTCATCACTCCTGCAGCGTTCTGTTTTGGGCCACGTTTTGTATTTGTGACCCATTTCCAGAAGAGTTTCTTGTTTCCCTCAAAAGACAATTGACAACACAGTTTTTCAAGCTTATCCATGCACTTTCAACGTCAGTGTCTTTTGTTTGTTCGTTGCACATTGTTTCATTCACATTCAACTCTTTACTCACAGCATCTGCGTATTACATTCTCCCACCATTATCCACTACCCTAATTCTGAACGTTCGCACTACGTTTGCTTTCCTTCTCCAGGCCCACTTTTGCCCTAAACACTTTCCCGATATAACCAAAAAGTTGTCCGATCCACACTCCGATCCGCGCATTACTTTTGTGTCTTTCACCAGGTTTCTAAGCCGTTCATCATACACTATCAAATCTATTATACTTTTAGATTCACATCTTTGCCATGTATACATATGCACATTTTTATGTTTAAACCACGTATTGGATACAAACAGGCTTTTCTCCACACAGATGTTCACCAGACGTTCACCATTCCCATTGATTCCTTGCTCTCCGAACTTTCCTAGAACGCGTTCATATCCCCCACTATTATCACTCATTTGTTTGGCTTACATACGTTCAACACGTTCTCTACTGCATTCCAGAAGTTCTCACGCTCCTGGTCTCTTTCTCCATTCAGCTGTGCATAGAATGCAATAAGAAAAATTCTTCGAAACTCCACTTTCATTCTAACCCATATTACCCGGGGAGATAAAAATTCGTACTATTTAACATATCTTTTCGCTCTTTCACTTAACATCACACCAACTCCTTTTGCATCATGCACTTCAGTCTCAACTCCTGAACATAGTGCTAGCCTGCCATCCTCCATCTCCACAGCATCATGTAGAATGAGAAGTTACAATAAATGTGTTGTTTATACCCTTGACATCTAATCAATTAATCAATAATATTCTTGTAAATATATGCTTTACTTTAAAACAACGTTTTTGTATGGGGCGACTTTGCCCCATAAATAACATAAGTGAGGCGGCCTAGCTCTCTTTTATTACTTTTTTATGTACAAAGCCATAAGCATTGTTTTCGTGGAAAAAGTGGATGTTGAAATTTCAACGGATTTACACGTTTTCATTTTCAAAACCACTTAGACCGTTTTCAAGTTTGTGTGTGTGTAGCCAGGATAAAACAATACGTATCCTATTTTACAAGACCTGCGTATTTAGAGTTATTACTGAAATATCTACAAGTTTTGGTTAAAATAGGTTTATAAATAAAGGTACTTTATAGAGGGCGTTAAAGCACATTTTGAGAATATCTTGAAACTATTAAATTTAGAGAAAAATGTAGTTAATTAGTCGAAAACACAATTTTGATGCTTTGCATTATGTAAAATTACACTAAAGAGGTTGATTACATTCTTAACCCTCCTATTGTGTTTCACTTATTGTGTTTGGGTCATTATGATCCGGAAGTCTATAGTTGTTAAATTGATACAACAGTAAATAATAATAAAAAATGAGATTTATTATTTATTACATTTTATTACGTTATTTTATTTTTATTACATATTATTATAAATATTATGTAATAAACATCTGAAAAACGTAGTAGTTAGGTATATACATTTATTTGTTACAGTCTTAACAGTAGTAATATACATGAGCTTTACATAGGTATTTTGAGCAATTACAACATACCATATTAGTTTTATTATCATTTGAGGAGGGGCAAAAATTACATCTTTTACGCTTAGTTGTGGTTTATTGTTGCCTTACTTCGGCATTACTGGTTGAAGAACGTGACTTTATAACCATTTCAGCTGCAGGAATACTTCGAGGGAGACGTTTTCTTTCTTGCAATAATGGAGTGATCAAGGAATTACCCAGTTATTCACGAAATAGTCGCCGTTTTGTAAGTATTCCAGCATTCTACGTTCGAGCCCCTTCGCATCATAAAACATGAGCATTGTAAGCTGAAACGTCCATGATAGTGTAAAAGATAGTCATGGGCCATATTTTAGTTTGCCGTCTGCATGTGTATGTTATTACTAGTTTGCCTAACGTGTCTACAGCACCTTTAGTTTTGTTGTAATTTAAAATCATAAAAGCCTTTTTATGATCTTGGTTACACACTCCGTTATCGTGGTGCAAGGTGTTTCCTGTTTCAGACCAATGCGGCCGGAAATTCAGGCTTATTTTTGCGAATAATGCCAAGCATAGTTATTTTTCTTTTCAATAGCATCTGCTCCAGATCGTACGAGGTAAAAAAATTATCACACGTTACGTTATGACTCTTAGACCATAAGTAAAATCTAGCACAACTCTTGACCTCTCTCGGGAGGTTCATCTTCTTTCTTCCCGAACCAAACTTGCATGTTATATGCATAAGCAATTACAGAATCCGCATGGCTGTTGCCTCTCCATGAGATTTATACACTCCAGCTAGAAACAGTAGGCCAAAATATGCTGCTTTGTTCAACTAATGTTAGTTTTTCAAACGTGTCGCCAAAAAGTGTTTTGTCTTCTAAATTTGACATTTTCAAAATTAGGCTTACAATTTTGGGTGTGAAATATAAGAAGTACGCGGAATTTATATCAATTATTCGCGACATGGCATACCTTGTTGGCCCAGGAATCAACGAAATAATATTTGTTACTGATAACCTTCCCGATTCATGTGTTTCTTCATTCCATACTATATTGCCATCTTTTGAAGTTACGTGATTATCCGTATCAGCTTCATCTGAAATCGTATCTTCCACTTCATCATCCGATTCGCGATTATATATCCCGGTTTCAGAAGCATTAGAATCAGCATCAGAAACACACAAAAGTTTCTCAAGTTCACTATCCGTAAGCACTCTCTCACTACACATTTTCAATAATAAATTTCAATTGTTCGCATCTAGTTTAATATTTACTACGAAACTAACACACAGATGCTCACTGACTGCACTTATACGCGGAGCCACAGGCAAGTCGCAACAGGAATAAACTTGTTTACCGGTACGCAAATAACGCATGCAATATTATGTAAGTTATTTATATTTATGAAAATAAAACAAAACTAATAAAATACATTCGTCTGTGATAATAATCTGCTTCTCGTTCTTCTAATTTGAACCACATAAATCACCGGGTCATATAGACAAGACAAGAAATAACTGTACTATATACATTTCATATAAGCCAGAATATGAATAAATAAAAATTATTCATTCCTCTTTACTAAATACTCTTTGCTAACGTACCATATGTACACTCAAGAAAGTCAAGTGTTGGCCACATCAGACTTTTTTTGTCATTTCTTTTCTACAAAAATGAACCGTTGGGTTATAATACCCTTGCTGTTCCCTGTGGTATGGACTACTGGGTCATTTCTCAACGAAAAATCGAGTCAAAGTTTAAAATTGGGTGTTCACCCCATGTTACAGTATCAAAATTGCTTCGTAATTTCCAAATTTCTTCTGTTGCTTTATTCAATGAATTACTGGCTTCATACACATCGCTTTCAAAATTTTGCAATATTTTAGAACGAAATCAGTACTAAATAAAATCTGTGTCTAAAACCATTTTCAAATTCTCCTAATTTTTGTATTTTTAGGCTTCATCAATTTCTGATTAATTGTTTGAAGTTAAAATGATTTCAGTTCAGGTTTTGAAGATATTAACGTATCTAAACCGTGCACACTTCAGCGTATCACCCTTTTAATATCTTAGCTTAGAGTAACCCATAATACACACAACCATTGCTCGAAACTATAAGATATATTACATATCATTAAATTATGTTAAATAATAATATAGGTTGAACAATTGCGAGGCGCACACCTAGGAATTCAGAGTTGCTTTGTATTACCTCGTTTCTCACCGGGGACCATCTTTTTGTAGCAACGAAGGAGTTTGAACTTTCTCCGTAGTTTGAAGGCCATTTGTCAGTTTCTCAACAAAATCTTCTAGATAACGTTGGATTTGCATAACCTGAGGGGCATAGAATGATATCCTGTGCATTAATTGAGTGGATCGCCCAATTTCTACAGTTTTTGTAGCGCGACGTTCCAGAAGCGGACTATGCTTCCGTCATCAGGCCTAGTCCTGAGGACTGATTTCGCACTTGAGTCGAATGTTTCATTTATTATGATTTTTTCCCAAGCCTTTGACTACTCTCAGATTTGAACTTAGGTGGTTTTGTACTGACAGGAGTCGGACAACAGCAGCAGACGCGAGGCAAAACCCGAAAATCTGAAATTATATATATATATATATATATATATATATATATATATATATATATATATATATATATATATATATATATATATATATATTGTATACCTACTTTGAGTATCTTAAAGTATTTTTTCAATTATATGCAATCATGAAAAAACTATGCCATTATTATTATTATTAATGAGGTTTGTATAGACATAGAACTATACAATTCATTAAAAAAATGTTTCATGCCAAGAAGTAGAATGAAATCGCATATTACGAAAATAAACAAAACAAACAACTAAGAATGCTTACATTAAAATGATCATCACAGTATCTAGAAGTGGCAGTAGATGATAAGCATTTACGCACAATTTTACACCATAATTTTCGTCCTTTTCCATTCTAGGCACTAGTAAAAATAATTGTATCTGGCGTTTTGAATGTTGCGTTTGTACAGACTGGTACCACATAGTATGAAGCATTTGTGGGCAGTTGCAACAGGGACAGATAAAGAACGACTAAGGGCTATTGTTAGAAACAGCATCGTTCAAGGGCCTTATCTCTATGCGCTAGTGAAGTGAGCGGTCGCGCCAGCCGTGCGACGTCACAGCTAGGTGCGCGCGTTTCATCCTGACCTCAAGCCGTTAAATTTCGATTTTTACAAATGTGGTCGTATCAAAATTTTGGCAGTTTTCTTTATTTTTGATACAATAAACAAAATTTTCTGCAAGAAGAACTTGATTAATTTTTAAAGATTAGTTGGTTTCGTATCAAGAAACTTTATAAAGAAAAGTTACGTGGAATTTAATTATTTTTTAAAATGTTTAGACATTTTCCTATAAAGTCGATTATTCAGATATTGAAAAAATTTATACGAGCACTTAGATTCTACCTTAGGAGTTTTACCGCCAAATTACGTGTCGCATTAAAAAATTGCATAGTACATAAAAAAGAAAAGTAACTTGTCCTCTGGTATATATCGTAAATTTTCACAGTGTATTTCCGATGTACGGTCGACGGAGATTTCAGTGTTGGTTTCTAGCCGAATGTCATGTAAATTAGCCAACGTGCAACTCCTACTAAACACAACTACCAGCAAGAACAACGAATAATCCAAACAAAGTAATATATGAATTTTTTTTCATCATGTAAGGATGTACTAACGCATTGACCAAGCTCACACGTGAATGACAATATGCATTATGTAGCATTCTGGAGGTTCCTAAATAAAATTTAAAAACCGTTCAATACTGTACAATATTGTCAAAGACAGAACAGTGTCCAATTAACAATTTGAAAAAAAGTCTGTACTATCTACCTTATTTGATGAAATATACTATTCTGAAAGCTTAATTAAAAGTGTGGCATACCATACCAGAATGAACATCCAGGATATGTTCAGGGCAGCGAAGTGAAATCCAATCAAGTTTGATGGATTTTGTAAATTGATTTCTTCCAAACTATAACCATATCGTTAATTTGGTTTATAGGTTTGTAATTTAAAACTATAACTTGAAAAAATATAGATGCAAACTTACACACCAGGCGAGGACTCTCAAGATGATTGTAGGAAAATACATGTAATTACATATTTTTTCAAATTTTTGTATTCTCAGAAGTTTTAACCAGTGAAAAAACATTTATTATTTTATGCGTACTTTTGTGTACAAATTAGTTCTCAAAAAATAAAAATCAATGTCTAATTTTCTAAAAAAAATTGTTTTCTGGAGGAGAGTGAATTTAGAGCAGAAATTAAAAAAAGACGCATTGTTATGTATTTTTCCTATGTCTCATCTTGAAAATCCACACCTGTACATTCCTCCATATAAATGGAAATCAAGGCATAATCTTATATCTGATACCATAGAATTTACTGTACTTTTGATTTCAAATGTTCATATTTGATGATATGCATATAGTAAAGCAATCATTTTAGTCCCTACACGAAGTATTTCTGGACATAAGAAAAACCAAAACAATTAAATTTAATTACTATAACTTGTTATATGTAACTGAAGTTATATACTATAGTCACTATTGCTGTTATATGCAGTTCTATTTTTACGTATGTTGCATCCCATATGAATGTCACAGTTGGTATCCAAGATGACTTCAAATCTTAGCTATTTATGTACATGTGTAGCTTTGAAAAACATCAATTTCATTACCAAAGATGTGTTCAGTGACTCGATTTATTTAGTAGCATTTCATTGCTTTTAGCATAATGTTATAAATTGTACGTCACAATAAGACACCATGATTTTACAATGCAAAAACTGTTCTTTACTTTTCACGGTTATGGCTTCACCACATATATTTGTAAGGTGTAATTCAGCTTTGAATAAAACACTACCACAAATTTTATAATGTCTATCAACATGCTAATAATCTTTTAAAACTAGTCCATGGTTCAGTTTCTTCAAATCTTATTTCTTACTAGTGTTTTTTTAATGTAGGTGCATTTTAATGATTAAATTATTGGTTTAAAAATGGGATGATAATAAAATTTCATTAGCAATAAGAAATGGTTTATTTTACAAAAGGATATAAAATATTTGTTTAATAAACATCACATGATCCACTTTACTTTTTAACAATTCATGTATAGTTTATAAAATAAAGTTAACTCACATGGAATGACACACATATGGGTAAAAAATTTAGTGAACAAATAGTGACATATCTTTATTTCTATCAAACGTATGACGAAATATTTCAGTATAAAATGCATTCAAACTAAACATGCAGTTTTTAACAAACAAATCAAGTGATTCAAATGCACATACAAACATGTCCACTGTAATTTATGTTATTATTATTAACTCCTAATATGTATGTATGCACCAATTGTATGAACATGAAAAATTAGAATATCTTTTCAAGAATCTACAAGAAGTCACACACCCCCAATTAAATCTATTCATAATATAACAGTTACAAGCATAAAGTATTTTAAATGCGAATATTTTTAGCCACATACAAAGTTTTGATCTATATTCTGTTCACAATGTTTCTGCCTTCCAGCAGGCTATGGATATGTGGCACATTTCTTAATGTACTTTTTTACTGTAAATGTAACTTTTACTGTTAAAAATTTGATTCCTTCATAAAAATTTCTTTTAATAAAAATTATTAATATTAATTTTTGTCTTTTAATAATTAATTAATATGGCTAATTCCTTCCACCATTATGTTTCTCAATTCAATGTACACTGCATAAACAAAATTTTCCATGGCATGATGGAGATCAGAAACATAAATGATGTATGCAATAAAGTTTTTAAAACACATAGTACATTACATAAATTAAAAACAATTAATACTTACGAAAGAATACAAATGTAACATATTATCTAGAAAATGTGCAAATATTTCAACCAAAATTAGCTACATATTTTCACAATACAAAAAGGTTTGGATTCAGGATAATACAAGTATAAGGATTGTACATGACACATGTCACAATAAGAGAAAATGTTTTAAAAATAAATGCTATAAAGAAAACAAAACATATTTGTTTTGTGTATTAAATTTATATACTTAAACCTGCTGACTAGTTCCTCTAGGAATCCAATTCTATATCATTTTAGAGATTGCCTATCACATATACAACCTGAACAAATTTTAATGACAAATCGTCGGTGATCTGACAGTACCTCCTATCTGCATATTTAGCCGAACATCAGATAAATAGTAAAGGCAACCCAAAATTTTATTGCGGATCGAATGGTAATAACATCGAAGGGTTTAGGGAACTATAAATGTGTGTAAAATGAGTCGAGCAATACCTCTGATCTACATGAACAGTTTTTCCATCTGACAACAAAGTCTATCCGCGGTAATGCATTCGCAGGCACATTGTAGAGCGAGGTTACAAGTGAAGCTACTGTAGAAGCATTGAATATTACGTTATTATTGCAATGTTTCAACATAATTGTGGTTACAAGGTAAGTTTAACATATTTATAGTAATATATGTATTGGTGTAACTATTGTTGAGTTTTGTCAGTAATGTAAAATATAGTAAATATTTCGCGTTTATTTTATCTTGCACATAGGAGCAATTTAAATTCGTTTAAGACTTGTCTTTATAGCTTCTATGTGCAACATTTTCTAAAATAACAAGATGGAGAAATGTTGATGACAGTGTTTATTTGCCTCTTTCAGAAATTAGAAATGTTGTCCAGTCGAGCTGAGAAAACATTAAAGCTCGCCGCAAAGTCGAACTTCGACAATCTACAAACTGTAACTCTACAAATTAAGTCTGTGAGAGAGACGAATGGAGGAAATGAAATATGTGTAGATATTTTGGATATACAGCAGTAGAAATCAATGAAGGATATGATCATTCTATTTTATTCGATGATCAAAAATGAACATTCTTTTAGATCTGAATAGCACCGAGTATTGCCAAGCTGAAAAATATATTATACAATATCTCAGTGGTAGCGAGATAGATCAATCTACTTCAAACAAACTAAGGGGTATTACTAATGAGATCGCTACTCCAACTAAGGAACAGAGTGACCCTGGTCTCGATCATATGTCCGAAAATGGCGAGGAGACTGATCTCAGTTATATAACTGAAGATCAAGAAGATTCTGGTGAACAAGTCGAAAGGTAATGAAAACAATGAAAATGATTATGGTAACACGGATCAAGGGAGGAAAAGAAAGAAAAAGGCTGATAGCGATAATTGGAACAAGAATAAAAATAAAAAGTAGAGAATGCTTGGGCAAGAATATTTAGGGTATAGCCATATATACAATACTATGAAACATAATAAACTGAGACAGGTACAGAATATGGGGTTACCATGCGAATCAGATCTAAAAACATGTTCTGCTAAGATTTCGATGGCACAACGAGGCAAGCTATTTTCAGTGATTTTTGTAACAAAATGAACTGGCACCAAAGGAAAGTTTTTGTTTGATGTAACTAGGTCTGTTACACAAAGAAAGACAAAAAAGGATTTGCGTGATCATATTTCACGAAGATCAGGCACGCTGATTCATACATTGACCAACATAAACAAAAAACTGCAGGTTTGTTTAAGTATGTTCTTGAACTCGCTGGCTTTGAGGCCTTTTATGGTGCAATAGTGGACAATTCAATCGTCATTTGGAATGCACACCGAGAGTAAAACAGTCTATCAATCTAGAAAAAGGAGCAACTTTATGGTACAAAAGTCAATCAAGGCTCAAGGAGTTTGAAACCGTTTTTTGATAGCCTTGCCAAGTTGCCTTCTCACTATCTCAGAAGAGACAGCACAAAGATTTATTTGGTGTAGAATGTTAAATCACTTGCATAATTATATAATATTTATAGAGAACATTGTGAAGAGTAATGAAACAGTCTTAGGAACAAAGGTGTTTGAAAAACTATTTTATGAAGACAATTTAAGTTTGTTTAAACCAAAGAAGGATTTATGTGACCTTTGCTGTGAATACAAAGTCAATAATGTAGATGAGGAAATATACAAACAACACATTTTGAACAAAGATCAAGCTAGGTCTGAAAGGTAAGCTGATAAGGAAAAAGCTAAAAACTGGTCAAATCGTCTTATTAACTGTTGACTTGCAAGTGGTAAAAGTTCCTTCTTTTTTAAATGCTGAGGGATTATATTTTAAAACCAAGCTGTGCTGTCACAACTACACTATCTTTGATGTTGGTACACAGTATTCATCTTGCTATTGGATTACAGAGATATAAATCAGTCTACGTGCATCTACATTCATTTATTGTATGTTAGACTATTTACAGAAACATTGTTTACAAAGGATGGTGCCTATTGTGATATTCTCTGACGGCTGTACATACGAGAACCGTAATAGTATTATGTCCAATGCTTCGCTGAAGTTCAAAATCCAAATAACTCAGAAGTTCTTAGAACGGAGTCACACTCGAATGGAGTGTATCGTTGTATCGAACTTCTAGTTTCCTTAGAAGCTAGAAAATGTCCGAGCCCCTGTGAAGTCATCATGTTAGATTTTAGTTTTTTTAAAGACTACACCCAATTGGAGAACCTTAGGTAACCAGGCATCAGACCAGGTAGAAAACCACATGACCCAACAGTGACCAATCTTAGGACTTCCGGTGATATCAAATACAAGATCTCTTTTAATGACATTTCACAACCGTTACCTACAAGACCAAAAAATATGGAAGTCATTGATGAATATGTACGGTGACCATACGTACTTATTTTAGTAGGACAGTACTTTCTTTTCTGCCAGTGTCCTAAAGTCCTTAATAGAAGCATGAAGTACACTAAAATGTACTTTCTTTTTCTTGAAGATGCAAATATCGCAAATAGGTATACCAAAATATTTATTTTTTATTTAAAAAGAATGCTTATCGGTGATTCACTGATCATGATGCAATAACGACGTTAAGAAGTTGTTGAGAATGTTCGCGTAGTTTGTTTCCCGAACGTTCTAGTCCGCCCTCGATTATCCTAGACGCACAGTCCAGAATGCTCCGCGACTGGAACGTGCGAGAATCGAAGCGAAGTTTAGCGAGCCGCATATAAATAGCGACAGCGCTCGGACTAAGACTAAACAAGTTCAATTCTACACGAGTTCTACCGTTCGACAGCAAGCGAACATATTATTTGTTAATTGTTTTTGTTGAATGCAGTCTGGTTTTCTGTGCTGGTTTCGCTTACTAAAAAGCAACGTCGTTTGATTTCAGTTACCTACTTGTGCATTATTTGCGTAAACATGGCACCACCTCGAAGAAAGTATCATTTTAATTTGGAGTTACAGAAAGAATATCCGTTTATGAAAATAAAAAATAAATTGAGTCCGTATATTGTGTACTGTGAAATTTGTAGAAGTGATGTTGATATTTCCAACAGTGGTCGCAGAAATATTAAGGCTCATCTAACCAAGAAAAAGCATACATTAGCTGCAAATACGAAGTCTAAAAGCGCTACACTAAACACTTTTTTCAAAAGTGAAAACTTCAGCTCTGAAAATATGTTAATTGCAGCCAAGGAAGGTACTTTCGCGTATCATACGATCAAGCATCACCAGAGTTTTAGATCTTTGGATTACACATCAAAGCTAATAGCGAACATGTTTGAGCCCAAATTTATGGCAGCTCGAACCAAAACTGAAGCCATTGTAAAAAATGTTTTTGCTAAAGAATCCCAGTTGCGATTGGAACTTGATCTACACAAAGCACATTTTGTTAGCATCATGATCGATTCGTCCAACCACAAAGAAATTAAAATAGTACCTTTGTTGGTGAGATACTTTAATTGTGAAAAAGGTATTCAAGTGAAATTACTTCAGTTGCAAGACTTACCTGGTGAAACATCAGAACAGTTAAATAGTTATGTGTTTAATACTTTGAAAACCCACAATTTAGTGGACAAGTGTATTGGATTAGCTGCTGATAATACCAATACAAATTTTGGAATGAAAAGAAAGGGAGTGAACAACCTATTTGCAAAATTGAATGCTTCTCGTGGCAAACCTCTGGTTGGCATTGGTTGTGTTGCACACATTTTGAACAATTGCGTACAAAATGCTACGGACGTCTTACCAATTGACGTTGAGGTTATTGTTGTTAAGTTATTTAAGCATTTCTATATTTATACAGTGAGAGTAAATCAACTTAAACAATTCTGCGACTTTGTTAATGTTGAATACAAAAGATGTTATCATTTTCTAAAACAAGATTTTTAAGTCTGATGCCCGCAATTGAACGAATTCTACAAATGTACGAACCGTTGAAAGCATACTTTTGTCTATTGAAAATTGTCCAATGATTTTGAAGCAATTTTTGAGTGTCGCACCAGCGAAATTTGGATGTGGTTTGTACACAACATTGCTTCTATGTTTCACAAAGTCATATTAAAGGTAGAGGGTGACAAAATATGCGCAACAGGGGCCGCTCTAGAGTATTTCGATCTTCAAAATAAGCTTGAAAATCGTTTGAATGAATTATTTTGCCGCTTAAAGTAAGAGAATCCCTTTTACAACTTGACAATTGGGAAGGTAGTTTAAACTATCGAGATGACTTCATCTCACAGGTTAGATTATTTTATTCAAATTGTGTGAGTTACTTGAAGAATTGGAGTACAAATTTAAATGAATTAAGGCTCTTTGAATGGATAAATTTGAGAAACCAAGTTTCATGGAATCAAATTTTGTGTTCATGTGCTGCTTTTAAAGACTACTTGGGTTCGACACTGAATGAGGACGAACTCTTCGATAAAGTTAGTCTATTACAAGCTAAACTGTCAGAAGATAAAATTGCCGAGTGGAACTCGAAAAATATAGCTACCGAAGATCGATGGGTTGAAGTATTTAAATGGAATCAAGGGTCTGGATCAAGTGAAGATTTCAAAAATTGTGAGATTTTATGTCAGTTTATTTTTTGTCTTCCTGGAACAAGTGCGTCAATTGAGCGACTATTCTCTAGTATTAATAACTACTGGAGTGCAGAAAAATCGCAAATGAAAATATCGACACTAGAAGCTGTGATGCAAGTGTACACAAACTTCGATGAGACTTGCAGTGAAATGTTCCAGTTTTTGAAGACCAGAAAGCAAATTTTGGAATCTATCCTAAGCTCTCAAAAATACGATTGGCACAAAGGTGACCCCACTGATAGCGTTGCAGGCACGTCAAAATAATTAATAACATTACACATTTCTGCCAGAGTATTTTATGTGTTTGTATTTTTTCTAATATAGGAATATAGGTACATATATTATGTATATGCATGTGTCATTAAAAATTATTTTATTTTTTATTCTCATTTTGATGCTTGGCTATGTCACTCTACATTTAGTTCTTTGATTTGTCCGTTTTTATCTATTCCTAATACAACTTTTTGTTACTTTTTATTTCTGTACTTATTTTTCTGAAAATAAATATGGTCACCCAAAATATATGGCACTGAACAAAGCATGAATTCCTGTAAGTGACGTGTGATGTTAAGTGGAATCATTTACAGCAACTGAAGAGTGTTCTACCTAAAGATGCCACCTATTTTATGACAACCTCCCACACAAAAATATAGAAAAATAAGTACAAAATACAGTGTATAAAATTATTTTGTGATGTTGCACAAACAATAAATTCCTAATTGAATAAACTTCGCGTTTTAGTCAGTCCAAGAAAATTAATTGATTTTATGATTATAACAGTTCACAAACTATTTTATAGTTCACTTTATTGTAAAACTGGATCAACCTCTTTACTTTCTCATAATTAGATGAAATGTTGGCATAATATAGTTTCATAATTTACTCATTCTACAAGGAAATATTTCCTATCTGACTTTCAGTTGGAAGAAATTTCATCTATCTACGTTTATTTTTCTCAAATAAATAAATAAATATGAAAAAAATGTCATTGGTAGTACATACAAACATAAATCAAATAATTGAGGTTAAAAATATTTTCTAGGACTGCCAATAAAAGCGTTTATTGTATGTTCAATAGTAATTTCGGAACGTAGTACATTGTTTTATACATATTTTCATTGTGCTTCAATTACCATGGTGATTAAACTACTAGTTCCCATTGTACACGGGTATGTTTTAACAAAGGCGGTGTTGACCGAAGGATTATACACTAGAAGGATGGCCTAATCGATCGTATTCATTCGCACGATCTCGAGCGTATGTGACGTCACTATGGGCCATGTATACACACTAAAATATATATATATATATATATATATAAATATATATATATATATATATCTGCGCCTGTACTTTGTTTCTCCAAATCTAATACAAGACACGTTTAATTACATACATAGTTATTTTTATAACTTACTATTTTATACTCCCTTCATAACGTAAAACATTTTTTAAATTGTGTAATTTGAAATTTTCATACAAACATGTCTTAACGGTATGCTTTTTTTAAACATTGCATACGTTATGAATATTAGGTAGCTGCAAGTTATGAAACTGGGAAATATCGAAAACTGATAAAGAATTTAAATAAAGCCATGAAATCGATGTGGGAAAATAAACATTAATTGATTTCATGTGGCAGATTCACATATAATTCACATATTACCTATTACATTTTGTCGTAAAGAAGTTAAACTATTTTGTTATATATCTCGTTAGAACTATTACCTACTATGTTGTTATTTTATTCAATTTTCTAAAAGTTTTCAAAAGACCTGGATTTCTGCCTAAAATCACCATTCTGATCCTGTATATTGCAACTAGTGGACTGGGATGTTCATTTGGGCCACGACTTCTAATTTGAAAGAACAAATTTTCGAGGCAAATTTGATTTAATTTATGAGTACATATATACTTTATTGCATACTTCAGTTTCATGTCTTTGTAGATGTGTAGTAGGGATTTAATTGAAACAATCATTCCTTTCTGGAAAGTTTGGAGAGTTGTTTTTCCGCATGCCTCACAGTCTACCATTTTGTTTAAATGGTTTTCTTGTTTTTCAAGATCTTTACCGTATGCGGTTATTGTTGGTACTGTTCCCTGTGGAGAATAGCTATGAAATACATCAAAACACACATTTACATCACTTATACAATTGCTTAATCTTTCTGCCATCATCTCCATAGTTGTACCAATGTGATAACGCTTTAATGCAATTGCAACAGTATGAGAGAAAAGCTGAGCGGCTAATATAATGTTGTGGCGCTGGCTTTTTTCACGGTTTTTAAATGTTTTCATATATTTTATAAACAGAATTTATTTCTGTATCGGTTTGTGAAATTAAAGCTTAAAGAGGATCTTTAGTAACAATAAAACCATCTTCCAATTTGAACTCAACATCAATTAACCAATTTCTTATTAACTTTAAAAGGTGAGGTGTATCGGCAAATATGTACACTGGCAAACTGGTGTTAGAACGAGAGAAAAACGTACTGTCAATGGTAATGTCCAATTGTTTCCATAAACCGATATTGCTACCACCAGAGTCACTTACACACGCGACTACATGGTAAGATATTAAACAAAGTTCACTGATAACATTAAACAAAATCTCTTTGGTCATCTTTTGATCAAACGCGATATACACAGGTTGTTTCCAATTCGAAAACAGACCCCATGCCATTATGACCTACATTTGGTTATGGGGACCCATGATTTCATCCGAAGAAACATCATATTTTTCTACAGTTTTTAATTTAATTCATCAAAAGAGAGAACCACAACTTTTTCAAATTCTGCAAACTCTTTCCCTGCCAATTTTAACATTAGCAACGCATCGTTTAACAATCCTTGTTTCACATTGCCCTGGAATGCTCATTTCTTAAAGGTAGACAAAGATGGTAGAGGGTAATGGAGATTATTCCTTAAGTACAAATAACATTTCTTACTGTAATATCTTAGTGTAAATGCTGTTGACCGTTCTTCCCGATTCCAATTCACTCTTTTTTTAGATTTTGCAACTAAAGCTATTTGATTACTTGTCAAAACTTTGCTTAACAAATTAGAAGATCTTTCTATTGTATTTGGATTTCGACAGTTTTTCTTTTTGTAATAACGCAGTAAGTCGGCAAGTTAAATTCCTTTTTACTTTCTTGTATTAGTGAAGAATAATTATTTTGTAACCTGGTATGCTGCGCTAACAACTTCTCATATTTTAAGTTTTTAACTATCTTCGCACAAGATGTTATGATGCATAGTGGAAGTTTCCGGTGGCTCACTTTTGTTCTCATTAATTTTCAGATTGGTGAATAGTCCGCCAATAATTTGTCGATGGGTTCTATTTTCAAGCCTTCTTTCTCGATCAGTATCTGTTGTATTTTTTCTGTTTGGAAGATGTAGGGGCAGCAGTACTTTTCAACTTTTTCTTAAGAGGCAAACCTTAAAAATTGATCATTAACAATCATTATCCAATTTTATAATGTAAATGTAAGTTGAGCATTACGTACATACTTACCTAACAATTCATTTTGCATATCTCTTTCATAACTCTGGTTACTAAAATGTATGGAACAAATTTTGTGAGCATTGGGATTAAACTTGGCCAGCACGTTTACATCGATTAATCCATTCTAATCGTATTGTATTAGTCCTAATTTTTATCCTTTTGGAAAAGCATGGAATTTTATATCTTCTCCCCGTTTTTTAACCATAGTTAGATTATTACTATAACCATAAAAAGCGCGTCTTATTCCTGGCATTTTACTTTGTATGACACAATTACACTATAATTATATAAACGTTTTGCGTACAATATTATTACTAATAAATGTCGTCATGCACACCAAATTAACAAGTACATACTATGAACTATAAAATTACATTTAAAAGAATTGTGCACGTACGCGAAGCGGTAGGGTTCAGAGTGGCGTCATCACAACCGGCGCGTCGGATAACATTACTACAGCATAGGGATTCGGCCATCCTTTCTAGTTTATAATCCTTGGTGTTGACCGTCATCGCGTCAACGCGCCATAGCAACCGCATAGCAATGCAGGCAATGCAAATAAAAACAGAGTAAATGACAATTATTATTTTCAAATAATATTGAGTTTAAGTGTTTTAAGGATTTTAAGATTATTTATTATGGAAAGTAGTGATAGCGAATTTAATTTAACGCCACTCAATGTTTTAGAGGCAGCAAATGTCGCGTCATTAAATTTGGTGCCAGAAAAATCCAAACAAAAATACACAATTTCTTATAATCTATTTATGGAGTGGTGCAAAGAACAGAAAACCAGTCTCTGCTCATAAAATGTTTTGATGACTAACTTTGGAAACATATCAAGTAAATTTAAATCATCTAATTTATGGTCACAGTACAGTATGCGAAAAACTATGCTAAATATTAACAAGGGAGTGGATATAGGTAATTACTCAAAATTACGAACATTTTTGAAACGCAAATCTGATGGCTACAAAGCAAGAACATCCTAGGTATTTACTACAAATGAAATCGACAAGTTCATTTAAGAAGCCCCAGACAGCATTTACCTTCTAACCAATGTAAGATATTAATAATAATAATAATAATAAATTGAGTTTATTAGACATAGTGTAAAACAGAGAATTTATTTTTTTTCCATTAGCATGTCAAAACAGCGGAGTTCAGGTATGGATACGATGTGTACATCCTCTTGCACTCAACCTTACAATATTTAGTAGGATCGCAATTTTAACAGGCCATGCTTATAAATAAATAAGATGATATAAGTGAAGTAATTAAGACATTAATATACAAGGGTACAAATGACAAGTGGCAATTTAAGGGTTACAGGTTATTTTTCAAAAGAAGACGACCGACACAATGTTTGAATTTCTGTGGTGCACAACATTTAACATCAGCTGGTAAGGTGTTATATAATTTTGCAATATCATATGAATACCTTTGAAACATCATTTTTTTATGTTGTGGGATAGTAATTTGATCCTTACGTCGAATGTTAATGTTGTGTACGGTAGTACAAAACCTTATTTTATTATACAAATAAGGAGGGCATTTAAAAGTGATAACTTTGTGATAAAGAACGGATGCACGAAGAAATTGCCTCTTTGCCATATTTAACCATTTAATCTTGAATAGTTTAGGTGATATCGGTAGTCTTCTCTTAATACCAAAAATGAGTCATAGACAAGAGAATTATATAAAAGAATTTTTGAACTCGTGTTGAGAAGACGCTTTATACCATAAATATATCTTAAACTAGCATAGGCAAAATTTTACGTGTTCCTCAAATCTTAAGGTAGTATAAGGGGATGTTGTTAATATGAATGTCTAGTTTAGAACTTATCTGTTCCCGTTTAATCGAACTGTGCATTGACCCAAAAAGTAAAAGTTTACATTTATATATAGGGAATGTTCTGTGGCTGATTTAATAAAGTTGGCTAAGTCATTATTAATGATCTGATTAGCGTATTCCACAGTTTTCTTCATACCCGTAGTATAATTGTGTGTCATCGGCATATGCATGATAGTTTAGATGTTGTATGTTGTTAAAAATATTAAGAGTGTAAATAGAGAATAAAAGGGGCCCAAGAATCGAGCCTTGTGCAACTCCACACGGGACAAGTTTACTATCTGAACTTGCATCTTCGCTAATAACAATTTGAGCTCTATCGCTCAAATAATTTGACAGTAGAGATATTGCTTCCTGCCACAGCCCTATGTAGTGCAATATCGTTATCAAGACACCGTCATATATTTAGGTGGAATAAGTAGGTACTAATTTGTCAAAATCCCACTTCCTATAGATACCTAAGTGGCAAAGTTTTATAAGTTTTTTTTCTGTTGCAGATTGTGCTTATCATGGGAATAATGAGTGCTTCCAGAAGAGATGAAATGTATAGAATGAAAGTTAATAATCTCGAAGATTTGGGTGCCGTCATTTTAGTTAACATTTCAAACACCAAAACAAAATCATCCCGAAAATTCACAATATTCCGATATCGTTAAAAAATATTGGGGTATGCGACCAATTGGTATTATGAATAATTCTTTTTTTGTTAATTATTAAAAAGGAAAATGCATTCTCCAAAATGTTGGTATTAATAAGATAAGAAATATGGGAAAGCAAATTGCTACATTTCTAAAACTACAGAATCCTGAACTTCACACAGCCCACTGTTTTTCAATTTGATAGTGGCTGGCGTTCGACAGCGGTGGCTGCAAGCTACATTGAGGAGTCTTTGACAAATAAAACAACATAGCCAAGAAAATTATGGGGTCGATGAATCAATTAATCAATCTTCCATCGACATCAAATAATTTAGAAAATAATGTCAACCTATCTCTTAAAAATGCTGGTTCGAATTCTCCTAAAAATTGTGTTTTTTATAACTGTTCTAACATTACATTGAATATTAATAATAAATAAAAAATCTATATTTTTCCAATTTTTGTAGTAAATTTCCATATATCTAATTGTGTTACTTTTTTTAAATGATGATAACTAATAAAAGCATATAAATATTTCACAAGAATTCTGTTTTTTTTATGGAATGTCAAATTGACAGTTTTTGACATCTTAAAAAGAAACATATTACTAATCCCATTTTATATAATAGTAGCAGTCGTAGAAAAAGTATAGTGTAAAACTCGCATTGGAATGACCATTTCCTACTAGTATGATTTGCAGCACTAGCCTGCGGCTCGTGTTGCAAACAGCATACTCGTAGGAAATGCATGTCATTCCATGCTCATTGTACAACATACTATTTTGTTACTGATATCTTGATATTACAATAGCTTTTTCCACCTACTGTAAAATTTAGAAATATGCAAATAGAAGGTACTGTCAGATCACCGACAATATTTAGGTCAGATTGTACATTCTCTTATAAGGTAAAGATAAAAACTCCTCAAAATTTTTCGGAGGTAATTCTTATTTAAAAACTCAACAACTAAGTAATGACAGCTTAAAACATAAATAGAGTTAAATATAAGTGTGTTTGTAACAGAGGCAATAATCCTTAGGGGGCTCTTACATTTATTAAATCGTTCGATTTTAGTGTATCTTGTAAATACATTAAAATCTACTTTTGGTAGAAAAAGATGTGTGTAATGTCGTATATCTCATAAATGTTGAAATGGTTAGTGTAAACAAAAAACTGTCTTAAATTTGTTTTGTTTTTTACAATTTTATTCAAGTAAATTTTGTTTAACGGTATTTATTATTAGATTACGAAACGTAATTATTTAATCACTTTTATCAGAAAGATTTAATGATCATATTATACAATTATTTAGTTAATATACAGGAATAAAATGAAGTAATTTGTAATGATTTAATTGTTATTGAAAATTCTGTTAACTATTTAATTATTCAAACTATTTATTAACATTACTAAATAATATAAAGATTTCGATAAATATACATTAATCATGCATGAATTAAAATGAAGTAAGATACTCTGAATATTGTATGATTGAAGTTTTTAATTAAGTATCAAACATTTATAAATTACTATATAAATAAAATTTCGTATAAATAACTTGTTAATCTTAAAGACAAAGAGCCTTCAGCTCTTTGTTCTGTAATTACCAGAAGATTAAATTCAAGTTATCTTTATCTTTCAAATTTTAATTTATATAAATTTAATAATGTACTTCGTTCGATATTTTCAAAAAGATTTTAAATCATTACTATGACTACAGCAGTATAGCCTCTTATTCTACCGAATTAGATTTTAATGCCTGATGATGACAATGTATTAATCTTGTCGAAACATGTCGCCTCTCTTTTATATCAAGTTATTTTCATAAAAGTAATTTGACTCTTATGCTTGTTCTGAAATAATTAAAAACAGAATTTCATGGGGAAGGTTTTGAGTTTTATTAGCATCGATTAAAGATTCCAACCCCATTTTGAGTTTTCAAGTTTTCATCTAATACAAATTTGGACAACAATGAATAAATATTACTTGCTACTTGTTCTGAAATAACTAATTGAACAAACGAAGTAAGATAACGGCCAAGCGTACCTTTACAATGCAGGTTTAATACTGTGCTTAAGTCTTTTGAGCCCTCGGGCAACTTAGAATTAAATTGCTAGCGAATTGACACGTGTTCGGACGAATTCGCGCCTCTCCATTTAAATTCAATGAAACGTTGGGGCTTAGAATTTTATAGCTATTTTCATTAAAGATGTCTAAAATGAATGCAATATTTAGTTTTATTCAAAATATACATTTATGTAATATAGTATATTTAGATACGTGTAATAGGTTTTTTTTTGGTTCTGTTTGGGGAGCTTCAGCCCCAGAGGCCTTTAGCACCAGCCACCACTGGTTTGTTAATAAGGATACTTAAGTCTAAATAATTAATAACATAAGACAAATACTGCACTAAGTAGAATTATCACATAAGTAGTTACTACAAAATGTACAAAGTAGATAAACTTAATAGCCAAAATTTAATCTAATTGTACTATTTGCATTTCATTTCAAAGCTATAACCGTTATAATTAAAAATTATTATTAATTTTACTAAATATATACATAAATAAAAAGTTTACCTCGAGTAGGATTTGAATCTACGACCTGTACTTTGCTAGAGTACCGTGCTAACCAACTATGCTATCAAGATTCAAGCCCCAATCGATGTAAATTTTGTCTTTATATATGTAGAACTAATGTAAATTCTAAATATAATGAGATTACAATCAAATTACTTATATTAATGGAATGTGAGTCTGCAATATCGCAAGGATTCACACATACCAAAGTAACTTGACTAATATTAATTTATTATAAGTTTTGTTATGAACGAATAAGTTCAAAGGTAAATATGTAATTAATTACATTAGTTCTACGTACATAAAGACAAGATTGGGACTTGAATCTCGATAGCGATAGCGCGGTACTCTAGCAAAGTACAGATCGTAGGTTCAAATCCTACTGGAGGTAAACGTTTTATTTATGTATAAATTTAGTAAACCCCAATCTTGTCTTTATGTATGTGGAACTAATGTAATTAATTAATTACATATTTACCTTTGAACTTATTCGTTCATAACAAAACTTATAATAAATTAATATTAGTCAAGTTACTTTGGTATGTGTGAATCCTTACGATATTGCAGGCTCACATTCCATTAATATAAGTAATTTGATTGTAATCTCATTACACTTAGAATTTGCATCTGTTCTACATACATAGACAAAATTTACATCGATTGGGGCTTGAACCTTGATGGCGCAGTTGGTTAGCTCAGTACTCTAGCAAAGTACAGGTCGTAGGTTCAAATTGTACTTGAGGTAAACTTTTTTATTTATGTATATATTTAGTAAAATTAATAATAATTTTTAATTACATATTTACCTTTGAACTTATTCATTCATAACAAAACTTATAATATAACCGTTATAATTTAAATAAATAATTTTTGTCTTGTGTAATTTCCAATTACAACAAAATATGTTACGAAACAATTTGTTTCAGTTATAGAAATTAAATTTAGGAAAACACAATTCATAAATAATAACTATTTCGAGATTAAAATTAATGTACTAGCATTTGTGTCCCAGTATTTTTTGAAATAACCCAAGAGAATTTATAACTAATACTACAATCATACTTTAATAGTTCCAGAAGAATACAGCATATTGATTCTGTAGTTGCTACATTAAAATTTCAGTGTTTAATTGAGTATACATCTGAGAGCACAACAAACATAACGATAACAAACATTAAACTCAATATCCACTACAGCTACTTACACCATCACTTGTGTTTTTAACTTAAGGATCCTATGCAGTCATGTCTATTACCATGCTAACTTTACAATAAGATTGTGTCTTGATTTTTTCATTTAAAGAGCTAAAAATTACATAGGTAATGCACGACTTTGTTTTCTATCACCCTATTATGTCTGATTTACTTTTAATTTGATAAAACCTTTAAATAACGATAAATCTTTCTAGAGTCGCGGCAAACTCTTTTCCAATGTGGGGATAAACGTCAGTGCTTGACATTGTTGCCAAACGTATGAAATTCGACGTCAACATAATACTTAGGTTATATTGTTTACATTTATTTTGAAAATTAGTTTTTGATGGAAATACTCGTTCTCAACTAAGTAACAATACTTTTAACAGTTCTTAGATCATTTTGCGATGATTAAGCAATTGTAACATTTTGAACAATGCAAGCCACACGAATCGAAAATCTCAAAATGTGGAAAACGTCAAAATTAGAAGTTATGTGTAAACAGAAGAGCTGACAACATTGTAATTTATTTGGCAGTTCTAACAACCCAACAACGTGTATTTCACTAACATAGATATATCATTTGTAATTATCAGGGTTATTATGGAAGTTGGTATGTTAAGTTTGTCTCTCTCTAACAATTTCACCCCCACAACGGAAAAGATTTTGCCGTGACTATAGTAAGATTATAGAAAAGTATATGTTCTTTGATATAGACTTTTTGGCATTAGGTGAACCATAATAAACTCTAAAACGGTGTTATTTTCTTTGAAGCGTATAGAAGAGCTGTAATTAATTAATTAATTAAAATTTCAAAATAGGCAAGCAACATTACAAAAGTATGAAGAGTCAGGGTCTTGTTTACGTCTATTTAGCATGATTTACAACAGCTTATTTAGAGAACAATAGGTGCAGGATACCAGTAAAATCGTTGAAGTACTTTATACCACTCACTGCAGGTAGAATTAAAAGAAAGATCCAAAAAGTGCACAATTTTTTTCAAAACAGAATTTATGCATGTTTATTCATCGTAATAGTTTTGTGCAAGCAAGTCGAGATTTCATCAGTTACTTGTTTTTGATATTATAACGGACATGAATTAATTACTTTTGTGTGTGTGTGTGTGTGCGTGAATTGAGTAGTGTATAGTATAAATTTTGTTATAAAATGGGTCTTCATAGTAAAACTAACAAAACATGTGGAGCACAGCGAAAAAGTAAAAAAATTTGGCAAAAGCACGATGGAAGAAACGAAGATAAGTTGGTTTTCTAAAAAAATTACCTACACAGGCCCTCAAAAAGTAATAATTAAAAAATTTATTTTTTTAATTGGTTTTTAAAAATAAAAATAGATAAACAAAAGCATACAACTATTGTAGTATGCTTTTCTTTCAAATTAAAAACAAAAAATACAGTAGGTATATTTCTTTTTGAGTGATCCTGGTTACATCAATTTAATTTTTATATTTACAAGTTAAAGTATTTACAGCAAAGACCAAACAGAAACACATCAACGTTCAGGGATAGATGATCCGGAATTACCTGAATTAGAGATAGAATTTGAAGCTTTGTATGGAAGACTCATAATAAATATTAACCATTTGTGGCAAGACAATTAAACAAAAGTGCAGTGGGTTACTACACGAACAAGTATTTTCAACATTTTGAAACCGTTGCACCTGCGAAAAATCTCGTAAATGGCAGAGAAAAGTTTTGTTGGAGGATGCTGACTATGGAACATGTGATGTTGTAGAAGATAAATGTGGTCAATAGTACGAAAATTTGAAAACGAATTTTTTGTCTGAACTAAATGCAGTGGATATTGCAGATGTGGAGATGAATACAAGAGGACAATCTTCAAACTCACAATGGTTTCGAGAAAAATCTATTTTGGTAAAATATGTAATATGAGACCGCTGACATCCACTGTTGCCACTGTCAAAGCTATTTTATATGCAAACAAAATTGCTGCTAAATCATTGGAGTATGGTGTTTTAAATGAACAAAAAGCAACAAAAGAATTTTGTTTCAAATTTAATAAAACGGCACAAACATGTGGTTTGTTTATTGACCACAGTATTATATTTTTAGCTGCTGTGCCAGATGGACTAGTATTAGGTGAAAATGCTATAATAGAAGTAAAATGTCCATATGCTGCTCTTGATATTGAAATTCATGAAGGAATTCATAAAACAATAATTACCTATCTATATGTTGACATAAATGATGAAATAAAATTAAAGAAGGATCATATATCAAATACAAAGGCAGTTGCGAATGACTCGGAGGTCGTTGTGCTATTTTGTTATATACACTTCTAAAGACCTTGTATGTGTAGAAGTACCACAAGATAGTAGTTTTTGGGAAAATATGTGCTTAAAATTAGAAAAATTTTACTTTTCTGCACTTTTGTCAGAAATTATAGATTTTCGCATTAGTCGTAATCTTCCACTTACAAATATTTTAGCTCAAGATCTTTAAAGTACCTTGTACTGGTAAGTTGCTACTAACTCGAGAATCCTAATTAATGCGGTAAAAAATGTGCCATTAATTTACTAATATAATTCATTTGATTTGAACAAGTATACAAATAGATTACTTTTCTAACTAATAAAAAAATTTCATGATAATCACGTATACTAGATTAAAATAACTTCTTATGGAATAACTGATTCTCAAAACATTTATTGTTATTATTGTACTAACATTTATTTATCTTTGACAATAAGTACGAATTATAAGATAGGATTTACTAATGTAGATATCTATTTAGTGTAGGTACATACAGGTTCATTTTTATTGATTGAAACGGGTGTGGTTATAAAATTGCTTTATTGTTATAAAAACTAACAAAAAAAGGAGTATTTAGCAGTTTATTAACATTACTCAATATTCAATTAATGCATTAAAACTCCACTAATTAGGCTCACTATTGAGCAGGAGGCAGAAAAGAAGAATCAAAATGAAGCTTAAATAAATAAAAATCACTATGTAGGTAGAAATACAATTAGAAATTAATTAGCATAATTATTCAGCAGATAGAAATACTGAATTATATAACTGTAAGTACTGCACATTAATTTTATACCAGTAATGCATATTAAAATTAAACATGTTCTTCTAAAGTGCATTTAAACATTTTCACTCTCTTTATTGACCTACTGATTTTCGGCAATCGGATTATAAAGGTTTGAGTGGTTTACAAGACCCTCCTGTGGCTAGAAACATGTCAGTCATTTTTAAATACTTATAGGTATTGTGTGTTGTATATTAAAAAATCACAATTTTAGTTTCACTGCATAGAACCCTTAATGAAAGCATATCAATAGCTTAACTGCAAAACGTCGTAAACCACTTGAATCATTCGCCTCACGTGCAGATTCTAAGAAATCATCGTAACCCACAACCGCCTAGAAAATTCATTTTACGCGCTAAAGAAAACGTCCTATCAACAAATTGCTTTAAATGGTCTGTTTAGCACCGTAAGCCACAATTTGTGAATGCATTTTATAAACGTCAAGTGCGTCTCGGCTTAGTGCATTGTTTTTTAACGTTATTATGTAAGTTTTATGTTAGTTATCGTATTTATCGTGTAATAGTTCGCCGTGTCTGTTTTTTAAATAAAAGATTTTGTAATTTTTCCATTATTAACGTTAATATAATTGAATAAAATGTGTTCAGTGCGATCCGATATTTTAAGTGTTGTGTATGTATAACCTGTATTTGAAGCTTACGACATTTTAAGGTACTGTACCGTAATTATTTTTCAAAAATACCTAATTTTAAATTGCGTTTCACACTAAATGTGATGTTAATCATTAAACTTTTTTTACACATATAGGCCCGTATTCACCGCTACCTTTAAATCTTAAAATTGATTTTAAAATTAATGTAATTTTAAATGTTTCCTATTCACTGCCATTTTTAAATCTTAAAATTAATTTTAAGAACTATGTTCAAGTATCTTTAAAAATGTTTTTAATCTAATATTCATTTTTCATAAAAACGATTTTAGAGAGATTTAAAAAGAGGAATGAATAACTATGGACCATAATGTGTGGATATTTATTTTGATCTTTCAGGATGGCACACCGAACATTAAAAATTATGGCTCTCGCCGATGGTATTAATTCAGACAAAAACAACAAGACCCCTGATGATAATCAAGTGAATATTGAAAGTCATGAACATTCAATGTCGAATGACCCACCTTTAACTACTTTCGAGCCTATGGCATAAGTTAGAAGAATCTATTTTTCTGTAATATTTGAATTCATCAGTCTTACAGAAGATAATTCATTACAATACAATGTGATAAATAATGAAATTAGTCTCCATTCAGGAAGTAATGAAAAAAAAAAGATGAGGGTATCCGACCGTGCTGGTAAATGATCATGGTGGAAGTGTTAAACTAGGTAGGTCTGACTATCATTTTCTTTTTGCATTTCAGGAGGAACTGCAAGACGACTACATGAATAGGATTCAAGAAAATAATGTAATAGAAACGATTGAATGTGACGATAAAGAAAAACATGATATTGAAATTCAAAGTGACATTAGCAGTTCAAATGATGCAAATAACAACGAGGAAAATTTAATGAAGAGATCTGTGAAAAGAATAAGGAAAAGAAAACAAGACACATCGACATGGAAGAGAAAAATTGATAAGAAACTGAGAATGGAGGGTAAAGGATATAAATCTACTATAAAAGGTCAGCAAGAAAATGAATCAAATCTCATAACCCACTACGTTTGTGAAAAATATAAACAAAAGTAAATAATTATAAGTTTTCTTTTATGAACGAATAAGTTCAAAGGTAAATATGTAATTAAAAATTATTATCAATTTTATAAAATACATAAATAAAAAGTTTACCTCGAGTAGGTTTTGAGCCTATGACCTGTACCTTGCTAGAGTACCGTGCTAACTTATGTAAAATTAATAAAAAGTAAATAAGTTTGTAAAAAACATTACCAAATCACATAACTTAAATTATAAGGTAATCACTGCTACTGTATATAAAATTCTCTTAAAACCAGAAGGTTTCTTGTTTCCCCTGAACAATTGGGGTTATTGGGGATACGACGTTTTGGACTTATGCCATTGATATACAATGTAGTTGATACAGAAAATTTTGAACTCAGATGGTTATTTTGACTATGTCCAAATTAGCCAGAGGAGATACAAGTACAAATGGAGCCAAAGAATTAAAAAAATCGAAAGAAGTTGTGACCACATATAGAAAATACAAATTCAGCAACTAAGTGTGTCCGTATCAAAATTATTGATGAAAAGAATTAATATAAATGTTAGTTTCTTTAAAAAACTATTAATTTATGATAAGCACACATTTACACAACATAAAAAAACGAAGCCATCAAAATTATCAGCTACTTCCACCTACAAAGTACTAGCTGCATGTTTCAATAAAGTTAACCCAAAATACTATCACTACTTTGTTAATATTAAAGTATAAGTGATATAGCTGAGACATTGTAAAAACGATAAATGTGTGAACGCTTTAATTAAAGGTAATACAATAACCATCACACATAAAACTAAAATCCACTTGTTTAGTAACAGGAAAGATTCTTACTGTTATTTTGGCAGTTTTTGAAAAGGTTTTCAAACATAGAACATCTAATTATATTTTAAAGAAAATTTACAATTTAAGTTCCTAGGATGGCCTAGGGTGTGTAATTAGTAGAGCACGCAGAAATATGCATTTGCATGTTTTAAAGTATGGTATGCAGAATAATAGTTTTCTCTAATGTAAATGAATTTTAAAAAATCCTTCAATATGATACCATTTTTATAGGGCATATTTTTCCATATTTCATATCGTTAGTGCATGTTTGCATATACAGGCATATAAGGTCTTATTAAAGCATACATATGCATAAAATAAGCTTTATTATGCGTTTGATCGATTTTTTAGTTAATACAGTTCGAATATTAAAATTTGTTTGTTTACTAATCCCTTTGCGGAATTAACGCAGGCCATTTAAAGTTAAACCTACTCTTTTCCGGAATGGTGCACTTCTGAGAAAGATTTTAAATCACTACTTCAGGATAAATACTGTAAGATACAACAAATGTTAAATAACAGGACAGTTAAAATCATAAAAGCAGTTAATAAGATACACCCTTTAACACATTTGAGGTATTTTTCCATTTAACGCTCAAAATATTAAAATTTATTGCTGGTCATATAAATTCAAAAGAGTTTATTGCAGATTCAACATTTCCTGGCCCCTTTGTAGGTAAATAATCTTTGTGCTTAATTATATCGACACAAGGGGTTTGTGAATCATAGAAATACACACAAATAATCGCCAATTCACCATTGAAGAGAATTGCAGTTTCTACTTAATACTATTACAAAGGCCCATTCGTGTTAGGTCTTCAGTAGTAACCGGGTTTGTTTGCGCCTTTCGTAGTTTTACTTGATTGGTTCCACGTTCTTGTTTTTAATTGCCAAAATGCCGAAAACAGGGTCAAGCAGAAAAGAATTGTTTAAATTATGGACAAAAAATCATACTGAATTACAATTAAGTGGTGAAAAAATTGTGTGCACAGTTTGCAGTAAAAATGTAAGCTTAGCTTATTTTTAGTAATTTGCAATTCAATGTTTCAAGCTTTTTACTATCCAGACCTTGCGTTTGGGATTTTTATTTATGTATTTAAATAGTTATAAATTTGTGAAATTAGCACGTGGCATTATGTAATTGTTTCAGATCAACTGTGAAAAGAAATATCAGATTGATCAACATGTGGCAACGCAAATACACAAAGACAATAAAATTAAATTTTTTAATAATAAACAGACACTCTTGACGTCATATGCAATAACACCAAGTAATTCAGAAGCACCTGATTTTAATTCAGATTTATGCGAAGCTTTGATAAGTGCAAATATTCCTTTGACGAAGATTGAAAATGTTCGATTCCGTTTATTTCTAGAAAAATATATTAGTCGACCATTGCCTAGTGCCTCTCTTTTGAGATCAAAATATGTAGATATAAATTATAATAAGAGTTTGCAATATATCAAAAACAAAATTGCTGATAATTTTATATGGATAATGGTTGATGAAACCACGGATACAACAGGTTGATATATTGTAAATTTATTAATCGGAGCTCTTAGCACTGACGAGGTTTCCACTCCGTACTTGATTTCTGTAAAAGAACTAGACCAAACAAACCACGCTACGATTGCCAGCTTTGTCAACGAATCAATTAATAAATTCTACCTACCAGAAGCAGTTCAGATAGCAAAAGTGCTGTTAATGGTGTCTGATGCAGCAACTTACATGAAAAAAGCAGCAACAGCTCTAAAAATATTTTATCGGAATTTACTCCACGTTACTTGCTTGGCGCATGGTATTCATAGGGTAGCAGAATTTATACGCAACGAATACAGTGAAGTTACTAGTTTGATTAAGAATGGAAAGAAAATATTCTTGAAGGCACCCCTCCGTATTCAGCTGTACAAAGAACGTTTACCAGATACGCCTTTTACCTCCACAACCAATTATTACGAGATGGGGAACTTGGCTGGAAGTTGCTTGTTTTTATAACCAACATTTTGAAAAATTCTGGAGCCTAGTAAACGAGTTAGATGAAGAAAGTATTACAGCAGTCTCTGAAATAAAAAAACTAAACCATATAAAACTAAAAAATGCTCTAGCATATATTTCAACCCATTTTAAAAAAATTGTTTCAGTCATTTCTAAATTAGAAGAAAAATCTGCCCCTTTATCAGAATTGTTAGCTTTAGTAAACAATTTGAAAACTCATTTAAACAGTGTACCTGGTAATATAGGACATAAAGTGTTTAACAAACTTATTGAAATTTTGAATAAAAATGAAGGTTTTAAAACCCTTAACGCAATTAATGATATTTTGTCTGGCTCACCTGATATGGAAACTGGACTGATCGCAGGCAAAGTTTTAAGGTATACAATATAGAGAAACATATTGTGACATATTTCAACAACAGAACATTAACTGAATAATTGCGAAAGCTATCTATTTTATTTTAAATGTTTTTGCAACCTGTATTATTATCCTATTTTGATATTTTACGAATAGTTGTGTTAAGCATTAAACTGGCAATGTTTAATCAATAGCCTATAATCCTGATTGTGTATGTATGATATTAACATGTATTGGTGTATGATGTATTGATATTATTAATAATAAAATTATGGTAATTACTATTTTATTGTAACTATAGTCTGTTTGCCCAACAGAAATAATCAAGTTCCTCCCACTAAATTTTGACCAATGTAACCAGCGACCAGTTTTACACCAACACAATTATAAAAAAAACGCAATAACATATTACAGATGTCATATTCATTTACGCCAACTACATTTGCAAGCAAGTGACTGCTTGTGTTCCGGGTTTCGAAAATTCGACCAATAAAAAAGTTGCGTTTAAATGTGGCGGTAATTTTTAGGGAGGAGCTTATCTATTTCTGTTGGGCGGATAGACTATAGTACAGAAAATAAAAATTTTATTAATGAAAGGGAAATAATAATACGCATGTTCGAAGAAAAGAACAATTATTTTTGTTAGTGCATATATGCATATTATGTTTTTAAACAGCATATTTTTTGCATATTTTGTGTATTTTAATGACATATTATGCGCCTATAATTAAGGTTTTTTAGGGCATATTCCTGCGTGCTCTAGTAATTAGTCTAACTAATAAAGTGGTGAGGAGAACATACTTCTTTTTGGAAAAACAAAAAGAACAAATGACTTCAGTTTGCATTAAAAAGAGCTTTCTTCCTCTATTAATTGCACTATAAACTATTCTTCTATACTTCTCGTAGTGGTCAGTAAAAGGGCTGCATTTTAAAAAACATTATCGGTCTGTGATTTTTCAAATGGAACGGTAGGGTATATTTGATATTAGCAAAAAAAATTACTAAAAACTAAATAATTTAGTGAAAACCGAAAATATGCGACATTTTTCAAACTGAAGATATTTACAAAAAAATGTCAATGTCAAATGTCAATGTTATTAATTATAATGATACAAATGTTAAAAATGCATTATTTAGCACACACCAATCTAAAACGGATAATTAAGGCCGCCGTCACAATTTCCGCTTTTGAAATACTTTGTATTGTGCCTTGAATCCATTGTTAACAGTTTAGAATGTATTCAACTACAATGTAAATGAAAACAATAACGGAACCATAGCAGCCAGGCAACCAGCACAAGCGACAAAAACAAGTTTTAGAAATAATTATAGTTAATCATTATTTAGCTGTTTTCAGGACAGAAAATTTATCTTTTTTGGTGATCTTCAGTTATCTACAAGACTATTAAAATATGGTAATATATGCAATGGTAGTAGGCCAAGGTAGTTAGTTAATTGTTATAAACAAATTTATTTTTATGTTGTAACTATTTAAAAAATCAAAGATAACATATTTAGAAACTCATTATATTTTTTTCTAATTGGTAAGTTTATCACAAATTGAGTTTACCACAATTTCAGAAGTGGGATAAAAGCAGATAATTTAAATTTTTTTTTCTGTGACCATGTGCTTATGTAAATGGATAATAATAATAATGGATAATTTCTTGAAGAAATATTTGAAAATTTTCTTATGCAGCATGTCGAACCAGATATTAAAGGTGCAGCAACTCTTCTCATTGGCCACAAAAATTTACATTGGAAACTGCCAGATTAAAGTTGACATGAGCAGCTCAACATTGGTACTAGGCGAATAGTAATATTATTAAAAGTTGGGACCAATTTCATATGGAGTTCAAGAACACTTTTGTACTGGAGACAAATTTAACGTCTCTTTGGAAAACGATGTCAAATCGGAGCCAAAAACCATTTGAAGATGTATATTATTTATCATGAAAAATTTAAATTTTGTAGACAGTTAGGAATGACAAACCTAACACAGAAAGAAGAACAACTCAAAATATTCGAAAAGGAAAATTGTAAGAACAATAATGGAACCAAAACAGGCAGACAAGATGAAATAAGACAGCTGATGAATTATGAAATAGATACTGCTAAAAGAAGAAAATATAGTTAGGATAAATCACAAACAATATGATTGTATGGTCATGTATAAAGAAAGAACAAGACAGAACCGGTATGGATACTAACAGAATGGAGCCTGACAGAAGGAGGACCGAGAGGAAGATCAAAGGCAAGATGGAAAGAACAAACTGAAAGGGATATAAGATTAATGAAGATACAAATCTGGAAAAATCCGACTAACGATAGAAAAGAATGGAAAAAAATAGTAAATCAAGCTAAAACACAGCAGGACCTGTAGGAAAAGAAAGAACACAAACAGAATATGTGATCTTATCCACCATGGCAAATGGATCTCTAGAAGCAGCTACAGTTTCTCAGGAAATGTATAGCTTATTATTAGAGAGTTAGGACTAAGTTTTCAAGAACAGAAGGAACAAATTATTGTTGGATTACATTCCCAGAACTCGCTATAATGGTATTGCCAAAAGATCATTATGATAGAATCAACTTATATCATGATCTTATTAATTATGACCGTATTATAAAGAAAAAGACATGAATACTAATCAATCTAATTTTAGTTCAAATAAATGTAATTTGGCTGTTAAGTGTGTTAATGACTAATATAAGAGCACTGAATATCATTAATTGTTTGAACTGTTTAGGGAAAGGACATATGCTTTCGTCTTGTCCAAAACCGAAGAGAGAAAAAGTATAAAAGTATATCGCAGCCGGTCTCCAAGGTGAATAGCCTCTAGTCGATAGAATAATGTAACTTCGGGACAATGATTGGCGCTAGCGACCGGGGACGCCGTCGGTAGGAGCGCTTCGGCGTTTCGAAAGCGGCCCTCTTTCGGCTCGCGAGATGTTACCCCTTCGACCGTCTACAAACGACCGACGCAGAACTGGCAAGGGCAAAGAGAATCCGACTGTCTAATTAAAACAATTCATTGCGATGGCCTCAAAGGGTGTTGACGCAATGTGATTTCTGCCCAGTGCTCTGAATGTTAATGTGAAGAAATTCAGGAAAGTGCGGGTAAACGGCGGTAGAAGTGGAGCCGTGTGTCTACCACCCAGACCGCCAGCTGTTCAAGCCGGACCTGGCTATTCACCTCCCAGGTGAACTTGTCATTTGAGACGTACAAGTCTGCTGGGAGGGACAACGCTCCCTGGCCAAGTCCTGTGACGACAAGAGGTTAGTTTATGACAATCCCAGGTTCCGAGAGGCGGCGGAAAAAAAGGTGGCCGAGCGTGCGGAACATCGACACCGCCCGCACCTTAAGAATAGCTACATCTCTAAAGGCTAGCTGCGTCTCCACATGCATTCTGTGGGGAAGCACTATCCACCGAACCCTCATGGCGGCCGTATAAAGAAGGGGAGAGAACATGTAATTTCCATCGCACCATCCCTAGGACAAAGTTACGTCACCGATTGGTGACGGCACCGGCGGGCTACTAATAATCATCTACCGGAACAACCCTAACACCGAGAAGTGATAACTCGAAGTACTATACATTAATTTGTATGTTCTATTTTGTATATTATAATTGTTGGGCAATATCATCAGCAGACATGTGGTACTTTACTTAATAAACCTTTCTAAAGCCAAATGTGTCGTCATCTAATTAGTGACGCGCATGAATGGATTAACGAAATTCTCATCTGTCCCTACCTACTATCTAGCAAAACCACAGCCAAGGGAACGGGCTTGGAAAAATTAGTGGGGGAAAGAAGACCCTGTTGAGCTTGACTCAATTGTAGATACTGCTAGTCCAATTTCACTTTTATGTCAATCTTTAATTAATTAACAAAAATATTGATAATCAATGTTTCCAGGTTTAAATGGTTCAGCTTTAGATTTTGTAGGAAGGTTTAAAACTGAAGCGTTATTACATTCAAATTGTGCCAGATAACACAAAGTACCATTGTCTTTTAGGGTGAGATTTTATAGTCGATAATAATTTTAAAGTTACGTTTGATGAAAATGTAAAAATTGCATTAGAAAAAAAATTTGATGAAGATGAGCTTTTGCATATAGATTTAGACACTTCTAATGAAAAGGAGTTAGATATTAATCCTGATTTAGATCCAGAATTTAGAAAACATTTTAATCAAGTTTTATGTGCTGAAAAGCCACAAAATCCTGAAACTAATTACCAAATAACTATTCATGTGAAAAGATTAATAAAATAACTGATGATTTATTATCAAGGGGTATTTTCGAGATAGTGATTCTGAATATACTTCACCTATTGTGTTAGTGCCCAAACGGAATGGAGATTTACATAGGTATTAGTGTTGATTTTAGAAAATTAAATACACTAAGAGATAATTTTCCATTACCATTATTATTATTAGTACAGTATTTTCGAATTTAATTAATGAAACAACTTAATTGCGGTTTATTTTGATGATTTGTGCATTGCGACAGAAACTTTCCCGGAAAATTTACAAATCCTGAATTCAGTTTTCAAAAGATTAATTCGGAATAAACTGGATTTGCGTGTGGATAAATTTTCATTTTTCTATAAAAGCATACAATATTTTAATAGCCATGGTATAAAGTCTTCACCTGCAAATTTAGATGCACTCAATTTCCGTAAAAGTAGTAGCTCTCTGTAGGAACTTTCGACCAAGATTGTAACTTAAATATTGAATTTGAAACCAGAAGGTTTACATTAATTGATCACCATACTACATAGAATTTGTCCTACGCATAGTTTTTTTTCTTTATTAGATGATTACGTCCAAAATGGCCATTTTAGCAGTATGAATTTCAGAGCTCTTCTTAGCCGCCTTAAGAAAGAACTTTTATTTAAATTTTGAGTAGAAGAATTTGAGGCGTTTGAACAGTTAAAATCATTGTTTATGAGTGAACTGATTCTTGCGATTTATAATCCACAAGCGGAAACATAATTACATTGTGATGCATCAAGTAATGGTTTTGGTAACATTTTACTTCAGAAACAGGGAGACAACAGATTTCATATATAAGTTAGAATATTTATTTTTTTTTTATTTAGATAAATATATAGCCAGACATTAGCTACCGATTATTAATTTTTTTTGTTTAATAAAATTTAGAACTTTTTCTTTATTTTGATTATTATTTATGGCAATTAAACATTTATGTTTTGTTATGATTAAGTTAAATGTAGGAATACGAAAAATGTTGTTACTTTATGAATGAAAATTTTTAGTAAGTATACTTTTGTCTTAATTGCTAATTTAATTTTATGTTAGTTGTTTTAATGATTGCTAATATTACAATGATTGAGGTCAATAAAGATATCAGGTTAGGCCAAAACTGTGGTAATATAATTATACAATGGTAGTAGGCTAAGGTAGTTAGTTAGTTAATTGTTACAAACAAATTGTCAGATTATTTTTATGTTGTAATTATTTGAGAAAACAAAGATAACATATTTAGAAACTCGTTATATTTATTTATTAGTAATTGTATCACAAATTGAGTTTACCACAAAAAAAAACTTAATTTGGAAAAAATACCAGTTTAAAATTTATTCAACAATAATGTAAATTAAAAGAGCAATAGTAAATTGGAAAACAATACCAAAGACCAACCCACATGAGAAATAAAAAAAGTGTAAGGTTATATAAATGTTTTGAGGTCTTCGATGAACAGAATTTTAATATCAACATTTATTGTTACCAGTAGTGCAATCTATCTTAACGTTATTTCACCAACATCTGAATCAACTTTGTAGAGGTAAAATCCAACGAATATTAATTAAAAACCAAACGGTAAGTTTTTATTTCACTAAAAAGTAGAATAATACTTATTTTGTACAAAATGCCTTGAATCCGCCGTATCATATATTTGAGTGTTGTATGATGTGTTTCAAAAACAATGTCCATAAATAAAAAGTCTAGAACGGTTGGGGATCTGGCCATGGAAACAAGCTTCCACTCTCAATTCATCGATCTAGATAATTTATTTCTAGAAAACGTCTCACTTCTTGAGAAAAATATGCTGGACACCCATTTGCATTGTTTCTCATCGCAGACCTAAAATGGCTGGCAATACATTTTGTAAAAAATTCCATCACATTTATCCATTTAAATGCTCATTAAAGATAATTATTTGCTGACCATTAATGTGCATTATGTAAATCCAACTTCCTGTCACTAGTAAATACAGCTTCCTTGGTCCATAAGATTTGAATTTAAATTGGGAATATTCATTACACATTTCCCTTAACCAGTGGCAATGGTCGATAAAAGTCAGTACCATAAAGTGCTTGATGGAGAACCACATGGTAAGGATGTATTAAATGGTGATTTAAAATCCTGTAACTGCAGTTTTACTCATTCCCAAGCGTAACAAAATTTTTTTCACACTTCAATAAGGGTCCTTCTCCACATAGCAAGAACATTTACAATTTTCTTTGTTCCTTGCAAGAAATAGTCTGTTGGTAATGGGAATAGGTAGAACACATCCCTTGCTTGTAAACAGTTTGCCAAATGGCAAAACATTTATCTTGTGAAATGTCTTCTGTTAGGTTACCTTACAGTATATTGGCGTTCATACATGTGTTTTCTAAGCATTAAAAATAGACAAGTAGCATATTGTAAGCTTCGGCAATTGACTAAGTTATTTTTATAAACGAAACTAAAACAGTTGCAACTACGAAAACAGAAATAACTAAACACACTAACGTTATAAAAAACGAAGTTTGTTTTTCACAGGAATCTTGATTTCTTGAAATGAACATTTTGGGAAAAAAAGCATGACAGATTTTTTTTAAAAAGCGCCTTCTATTGGACTCTATGAGAAGTACAGAAGATATAGGGCAATTAATAGAGGAGAGAGAGTTCTTTTCAACGAGATTAAACTTATTCGTGTTGGTTAAAGCAAACTGAAGTCATTTGTTTTTTTTCAAAAGGAAGTTTAGGTTTCTCCACCACTTTATTACAAGAGTAAGACTATGAGTTCAATAAAAAAATATTCCAAAATTTTCGCGATATTTTTTTCAGAAACTTGTCATGCCTTAACTTGACACTTTTTCTAAAAAAACTTGGATTTTCTCATTTAGTGTACCAATTAGGCACCCTAGCGGCCATCTACGAACTTGAAAATTATTTCCAACTTTTTCTCGTGTGCAGTTTTACTATATTTTGTATCTCTAAGCCCTACAATATAATTGATTACCGACATTAGTGGGACACCCGCTATATAAATATAGTGATATTTGTTAAATTTTTACTTTGTCAAATTCTATAAATCACTGTTTTCCAATCTTTTTCAGGGCGCGACCTCCTTAGCATGTAAAACTATTTTGCGACCCCCTACCCTCCGCTGTTCCTAACCTGTATAGTGTATTAAGTATTTTATTATATTACAAATATCAAATCCGCCGGCGAGCATGTGAGTCAAATGGATGAGTGAGACACAACAAGCACTGCGGCGGCGTCGCGGGGGTACAGAGTGACAGTCACAAACATACACGACCGACCGGCGACGGTGCTAGCCTGTAATTATTTGACGATCACAAGCCATTGTTTTAATGTTGAATTCATGTATTTTGAATTTATTGAAGTAAATAAAAATATCTGTTTGAATTTTGTTTTTTTACTGAGGCTTCAGAACCTTCCGCGACCTGAGGCTTCACGACCCCCCAAGGGGCCGCGACCCACACTTTGAAGAACACTGCTGTAAACGAATCCAGAAAATGTGAAAATTAATAAAACGAAATTTTTTATAATTGTTTAAATGTGTGTAGAATTTACAATTCTGTTTGTATTTATTGCATTGATCAAAAGAATAATGCTGGAAATAAAATAAAATGATTTTGATACATTTTATTAGATTTAATCAGTATTTAGTAAAAACCCTTTGTAGAGAAAATTCATTTCTAATTTAGGCACAAACTAGGATCATAAATTTAAAATTTATTAATTTATAATCTGGGATTTTAAAACAAATCCCTCAACTAAAATAACAAATAAATAAATAATTCAGAAACAATATAACATAGTTAACATTAATCAGGGCTATCAGCATTTTCAACAGTTAGTTCTTCTGCTTCAGTTGCTGTTTCTGTGGGCTGTATTGGTTCACTTGAGCTGGCAGCATTTAATGGATCATTTGACGATTTAGATGAAGCAGCAGTCCATTTACTTAAATCCTCTTTATCACAGGATGGACATTCAAAATGTACACAGTGGAAAACCTAATAAGTATTGAATTTAATATCTATTCAAAAAACAAAGTCTTAATGAACAGGGTCCGGAAATGCTATGAAAATGGAAATAGCATTTCTGTTAAAAAACAATGTCAAACTTTTGATGCCCGACTTAATTTGTTCAACAAAAGTAGCATATTATTTTTTAAACCAAGCCCCCGTATATTTTGGGCTCATACAACAGATCCTAAAAAGCACTTGATTTTAATAAATCAAATGTTCCACATGACTCTGTAATACTACCGTCATTGTTTACATTTTTCTTAACGTTTATTATATTTTAAACTACATTAACAAAGATAGTGTAATTATAATATGTTGTTGAATTGAATTATAGGGTATTATGGGTGTAAAGCTATTACTTTTGAAGAATCAGAAAACCTAGTAATTCTATTATTTTAACTTCCATTAACTTAAAAACTGTAACCGATAAAAGCATAAAATGGGATACTGCTAGAAAGGTTAATAGAAGTGCTTTGTGAAAGAAAAACATGTATAGAAGGCATTGCATTTGAAAAGAGAAAAAATATTTTCAAAGAATGTGCACACCCTGTATGTTATAAGTTCTTTATGAAGAAAAAAAAAAGCCAATATTTCCAGGTTTTTACCATACAGTACTAAAATTTCTACAAATCTAATAGACCCATAATACTTTACATGAAAAAGAAGTGCCTTTTATGATCTATCTTATAAGTCAAAAACATATGGAGGTAACACATTCAAAAATATGTTTGATATATTGCTTTTTTTAAACGGTACTGTATACTGGAAAATAGTGTTAAAACGACATTAAAAAAAAATGTCAGCTTAAACTAAAATGGATGTTAATACAGGGTTGCTCATTAGTGCGTCAAAGTGAATTTGGGGCTAAACTGTTCACAGAAAAAAATGTTTTATTCAAAAGTTGTTTGGATTCAGACACGCTATAACCTACAAATATTTTCGCATATACAGTGTTCCTTAACAGTAGTACATAACCTATCTCCCTTATTTTAAATGGAATGGTATAGTTCTTACTACGGATTTCGTTTCTACTCTGAAAAACAACCCCTTTCTATTAAATATGTCGTATAGCTAAACTTAACCATTTTTGAAATATTTCTATTTTTAGATAAAAAATTATTTTTCGTCGTAGTTCAAAAATTTATTTTGAGGTTAGTACCAAATCTATGAATTTGTAACTCCGCATGTAATTAGTGCAGACATTGATATCTTAAGAAAGTTTCTGACTTTATTTAATTTTTATACAGGGTGTACCAGAAATATGAATTCATAGTTCTTTTATTCTAAATGTAAATAACTATCTTATCTTAAATACAACACCCTTTATATTATTACATTAGAAAGAAAATTGAAAGATCTACATTTTTTGTAATAAGCAAATTTTGTCTATCTGCAACGGTTTTTGAAATATTACAATTTCAAGATTTTTGTTTTAATTCTTCGTGGTATAATCAATGTGCACAATGTATAATATTAGGTATATTGACCAGGAAATGATCATAATAGTTGCCATACTTAAATAAATGGTAAAATGTATTGACTTTTGTATTACGTATGTGTGAGAATTTAATTTCATAAAAAACTTTTAATAGATATAAAAATAATGCTATGAAAAAAGAAACTTTTTTAAAAACCACGCTTTTATTTATGTGCAGAAAGTGCACTGAAAAGGAGAAAATAATTTTTTTCTTTGCATCAAAATGTGATCAAAAATCTTTAAGACTAAAAATAAAAGCGTGGCGCGCTCATCATAATTCATTTATAATATGTTTCATACATTTACAATATGAGCGCCCCACGCTTTTATTTTTAATCGTAAAGATTTTTGATCACATTTTGGTGCATAGGAACAAATTATTTTCCTTTTTAGTCCACTTTCCACGCGTAAATAAAGGCGTTCTTTTTAAAAAGGTTCCTATTTTACCATTTATTTAAGTATGGTCGTTTTCTGGTCAATATACTTAATATTATACAGGGCGCACACTTATTATACCACAAAGAATTAAAATAAAAAGCTTAAAATTGTAAAGATTTCAAAAACCGTTACAGATAGACAAAATTTGCTTATTACAAAAAAATGTAGGTCATTCAATTTTCTTTGGAATATACAGGGTGTTGTATATAAGATAAGATAGTTATTTATATTTAAAACAAAAAAACTATAAATTCATATTTCTGACACACCCTGTATAAAAATGAAATGTCATATTTCTTAAAGGATCAATGTCTGCACTAATTAGATGCAGAGTAAAAATTCAAAGACTTGGTAGTAACCTCAAAATAAATTTTTGAACTACGACAGAAAATGATAATTTTTTATCTAAAAGTACAAATATTTCAAAAACGTTAAGTTTAGCTATATGATATGTTTAATAGAAAGTGGTTGTTTTTCAGAGTAGAAAGAAAATCCGGGGTAAAAACTACACCATTCCATTTAAAATATGAAAGATAGGTTTTGTACCGCTCTGTATATGCGAAAATATTTTTAGGTTATAGCGTGCTTGAATTCAAGCAACTTTTGTATAAAACATTGTTTTCTACTGTGCACGGTTTAGTCGCAAATTCACTTTGACGCACTAATGAGGAACCCTGTATAAATGAAATGTCATACAAACTTACCTCATTTGCTGTGTTATGAGTTCCTACTATCCTAATAAATACAACAGGTCTTGGAGAAAACCGTATGGTTTGCCATGATTTACATGATTCTCTGGTTTTATCAACAACCATTTCCCAATCCCAAATATTAACCGAGGATTCTATATAATAACTATAACTCCTATCGTCACAATCCCATAATAATAACCTTAAGCTAGATATAATATAAGGTTGCCCTAAAAAAATACATACATAAAAATAAAAACAAAGAACGAAAGTGCACAAAAATGTAAAAATTGAACAGTTTGCTGTGCATCGACCATTTTCATCACGCCCATCCAATGTGGTTTTTTGTGACGTCACAACAAAATGTGATGGTCATCAACTTCTTTTAAAGGATCAGTACCCAGACACATCCGTTGATTATATTTTATTAATAATTACATCCAAATAAGTTTTGAAAATATTCTTGAAAGTGTAATTACCTATATTAACAATTTTGTATGAGCTGTTGGACTGTGGTAGTGATGATGCAAATGTAGTTTGCAGAACTACACAACATTATGTTTCAAATCGGGCTCTTAAATACTGTCCTGATGGCAAGTATTTGCAAGATACATACCATTCAATTAAATTTTAGGAATTAAGTTAACAGCATATGTAAAATTAACCAAAATAACAGTAGAAAGACTACACATTTCTAATAGGTTTATGTATGCTATTGAATAAGGAAGTATTTCGATCTATTTCTATATGGATAAAACACATTATCATTTAATCACTTTTTCTAATTTGACCGAAGCATCTTAGGTTTTGTGTCTCAATGTCAACAGCATGGGCTTATGTGCATAAAATGTGTGCCACTTTAGTAAAAGTATAATCAATTCTAGCTGCTTCAGGATCTCGGTCGTCCATAATATGATTTTTCAACCGCGTGTTTAAATTTTTAAATTAAGTTGTTATGTCTGTGGCGAGTTTTAAACGATGTGATGTTACACATGTTCTGTAAAAGCGCATAATAGAGCAATCACTCTCCAGCGGCGCCTTTGATCTTTATGAGTACCAAACATATTACGCTACAAATTTACAAATGGGAACTAGCGCGACGTTACCACACAGAAATTATAACCTAAAAGTATATAATGTCAAATATCTGTCAAAAACAGAATTACAATATAAAGTCATATTTACATTAGCGAAACTGTTTTTTTAATGGATGGCCAAGATCCAGAACAGTTGAAACATGTTGTGAACTTACATTCGTAAGCTTCGAGATTTTCCAAAAAGCGGTACGGTTTAATCTTATTGAACACTCTTCACGCCTCCCATTAATCGGATTAATTAAAAAATTTAAGTACAAATTAATAACAAAATTTAGCCAGCAAAATGTTTTACCGGAAATGACTAAAATCCATACATCATTTTAAACCGGAATGTCATTTTTCAAACGTTAATATTTCGAAAACAATCAAATTTAGGAGTAAAGTGTATTCCATAAAAATGTAAATTTTCATCTCCTATTTAAGCCCTCCAAATTTCGTTGCGATATACCAAATGGTTCAAAAATTAGTAGGGAGAGAACAGACTAGATGGGCACTGTATAAAATGGCTCACAGGTGTTCAAGCTATTATGGCAATCACAACATTTCAAAAAAGACAGCATTTAGTACCCAATATTTTAGGTTTTCTTTTTCAAGTGCACAAAAGTTTGAGAAAAGTTATTACTTATTTGCAAATCAGGTACAATCGGAATGGGATATTGAAAGAAAACGATTGATAAGGTGAATTATAAAAATAGACTTATGCAACCTCGCCGAGTTCAAGGCTGTTACAATTATGGTCGTGTAATGATTACAACGCGTTCAAAAAAAAAAGAATAATAATAATATTCATAATAATAATGCCTATATTCAAATATTGTAAATTTGAATCTGATGGGGATGCTCACAATTGTTGACAAAATGATTGCCAACTCTGCTGTACCATGTAATCCGTGACATTACGAAATATAAGGTTAATTAATGCAAAAGTTAAAAAATAAAACATAGATCACCATTAAACTAAAGTTTCAAGGTTGCTTAGTGAACAAATGGTCAAATAATGTCTTATGAAAATGAAGAACAGTTGCATTTTTACACGTTTCTGTGATTGATTTGCACATTTTTTTTATAATATTGTATGTATAGGAGATAATAATAAATTGTGAATGCTCGTCTTAAATCAAATGTGATTACACAAATAGGGAACGCGTTTTAAACACGACCATTTTGTGAAAGAAATATGCAGTCATTTATTATACAGGGTTAGTTAAAAGTATGGAGACGGCGATTTATTGTCGTTAATATTCATTTTAGGAAATTATGTTCAATACAAAAGTTTGTTATGAAATTATTATCTACATTTGAGAATACTTGAATTATTTTTTTCTTCAATTGTTTTTAAGTTACGACGTCATCGATATTTTTTTGAAATGACAACCTACATTTCTGATTTTTGATTTCGATAGTACATTCTATTCTCTTTTCAACGGTATACAATTTTCAATATGTTACATTTGAAAAAAATTGAGAAAAAGTGCCTTAATGTTCAAATATTAAAGATCCATTAAATTAGCAGAATTAATTAACACGGTAACTAGACTCATTTATTTGCAATATTTGACATAAACAATAACCACTGATAAAGTTACCTCGCTCGAGTTTGTTTATCGGCTCGCTTTTGTTTATCTAGATTAATTCTGCTAATTTAATGGATCTTTAATATTTGAACATTAAGGCACTTTCTCAATTTTTTCAAATGTAACATATTGAAATTGTATACCGTTGAAAAGAGAATAGAATTCTATCGAAATCAATAATCAGAAATATAGGTTGTCATTTCAAAAATATCGATGACGTAACTTAAAACAATTGAAAAAATTCAAGTATTCTCAAATGTAGATAATATTCATAAAAACTTATAATTTCCTAAAATAAATATTAACGACAATATCATACTAACTACTAATGAGCATTGTAAGGCTACAATGTTCTTGGGAATTTCAAGTTTTTACAATCACGGAGACGTCTAGAACACCGACTTCTATTAAAATTGTGATAGAAACCTAGTTTTAAAATAAAATACTTATCTTTTTTGGGTTTTTATCAACTATTAAAATTGTTAAAGATGTTGAAACAATTTTGTGAAAGTTGAAAAATTAAAACATAAACAAAGCATACTATTAATATAAGAGTTTGAGAAACGTATAAACCCAACTATAGAATTCAATTTTAGTAAAGAATAACTTGATCATTAAAAATTAAATACTGTTAAATTGTCTTAAAGATAACAAATCAGAACACCCTCTAACGGTCGAAGGTCAACCAAAAAATAAATTTAACAAAATTTAATCAAGTTATGATGTAAGTGTAAAGTTGTGAAAAACTTCAACTTGAAATTGATAGAAGCATTCACAAATATAAACATTAAATTTTGTTTAATTTATTTTTTATGTGTAATAATGCTGAAAGCTTACATTTTCATGCAAATAGTTAAAGTTTGCACATTCACCGCTGGATGGAGCGCCGACACCGAGCAACGCGCCGTGCAGCCAACAGCAGTAAGAGAAGAAAAAGACGGAAGATACCAAGATAGAAGAGATTCCGGCTACAACAACCGTAGTACCCGCGCCACCGATGCACGAAGCAGCAGAGTCATCGAACGACAACGCCCACACCGATCGCCAACACGTACGGGGCCCTAGCAAACACCACGGATCGTTACCAGGGAGAGGGTGCAGTCGGCAATCCTTCATGAGAAGGAGAACTGGGTCATCTTCTCTCGGGAATTGGACCGATGACGGATCGCCTTCACCCGAGCGAAGGCAAGCGGCGAGGGATTCAGGATACAGCCTGCCACAGCCCAGAACCGTGACAGGCAAATGCGGCATGTGGATAGGTATGGTACTCCGTATCATACCTATCAGGCAAGTGAACATACGTTCAAGGTGGTTCTACGGGGAGTACCTGTAGAAGTCTCCGAGAGCGACTTTGCAAAGACCTAAACAAACGCGATATTAATCCTATTTCTTGTTTCAGGATGTAGTAGCAAGGAAGACCAATCCCGCTTCTGCTGGTGACGCCCCAACAGAAGAGGAAGCAGGGAAGATCCGACAGGTGGAGTACGTGGTATGGCTTCGTGCACAACAAGAGCACCGCTATCGTTGTGCAGAAAACAATGACGACGAAACTAATACGTTTTTCTTTTTATTTCAGAAATCCGAGGCAGTAAGCAGCACCACAACATCATTCGAGAGACAACGGGATAGTCCATACACCACCAATACCACACCTACAACTCCCACACAATAATCATTTTTTGGAACCAACAACTACACAACACGATGTCAACAGGCATAACAACAACTTCATGCAACCCAACAATCACACAATCCACGCGCTGAAGAGGATGAAGACTCCTGAGCAGCGCACCACCAACTATACCTATACTACTATACCTTGTATATTATATTTAATTTAAGTGCAATATGTATTGTATTATACTCCTATGAATTGTTAAATATCTAAATTTTAATAAACTCTGTTGAATTGAATTGAACGTTGCACAATTTCAGTTCAGACAGGTAAATTCAGACGATAGAGTTTTTTAATGTTAATTTGGCATTCAAAATTAATTTTTTATGAAAAAAGCTCTTAGACAAAAATGTTATTTAAGCAAAAGAGAAAGCAAAGAAATAATTACATGACAAAAGCAAATAATGTAAGAAATAAAGCAAATATCAATCTCTTAATTTTACTTTATGCTAAAAAATGCTCCGTTTTCATTTAAGCAAAATTGAAGTCGCTTTGTGCAGTGGTTTAACACATTTTGCAACACTCATTCATTAATTTGTCGAGGACAATTTGTAATTCTTCCTTCCAACTCATCAAGATTCTGAGCCCTTGGGTGCATCCTAAAAAGTTTATTTTTTAAAAATCCCCATAAAAAGTGATCTAATGGGTTAAGATCCAGAGAACGTGCCGGCTAAAGCAATTGTTCCTTTACGTCCAATCCATTCAAGAAAATAATCATCAATTTCGCTCTGGATTATCTTCTCTAAACTTTCTATAAATTTATGCCGCCGAAGAACACTTGCCATATAAAAAAATTATTTTAATTCTATTCTCTAAAGTTAATCTAGCCATTTTGCACAATTAATTGAAAAAACCACTAATGCATTTGTCGCTGTAAAAGTTGTAGGTAGCTTTTGTCACTGTCAAAGTGACAATAGCACTGTGACTTATAAAATTTTTTATGTACGAGTTAAATTGTCATAAAAAATTAATTTTGAATGGCAAATTACATGTAAGACTTAACATTAAAACACCTATATAATGAAGTAATATAAAATTATTGTTTGTAAAAAAACCTGGCTTGCCTGCTTAGTGCTTGCCTGGTTGTAGGAAAGTGTTGATTAGGTAAGTGGGCGAGCCGGGGAGTGAACCGAGCACCTAGCTACAAGCGCTGCGTGAATAGGCATGAGTGCCAAAGTGTACATTATTATTTGAAATATCACTACTCTTGCGGGAGGGGGGGGGGGTTGCATCTTTTTTTCAATTTTTTGGTGAGTGCTCCTTCAGATGGTACATCACCCACCAACTTGATTAAATCACTTAAAGTGCCATTATTCCAATTAGAGAGTCTGTGCTTGGCAACTTTGATTATTTCAGCCCTTGTGCATGTAAGATCTTTAGCAACAACTAGTTGACTGCCTGTTAATAAGGATTTTTTTAAAAAACACAAGATTTTTGGCTTTTCTAGACATAAACTTAATGATTACTGGATGGGTTAATTATTGTTAGGTAGTCTTAGGTAGTCTATGACAAATTTTGATATAATCATTAGTGATCTCCAAAATTAATTTTGATTTAAATTTACCAATTATAACTTGGTCCAGGTTTCATTCTTATCTTCTTACAACCCAAAAACAAGTTACAGTACCCATAACGAAGCAATACCATACAAATAATCTGTATTACAATTAATGGTATTTAATTTGATTACAAAAATTGTTATTGGTAATATAGCTTTCATCTAAATCTCTTATAAAATTAAAAAAATTACGTCTTTTTTGAAATTTTGTATGTCACAATAGCTTGAACACCGGTGAGTCATTTTATATATTCTACTACTTTTACTAAAGGTACACACACTTTATGCACATAAAGCCACGTCATTGACTTTGAAACATCCCACAATCTAGCTATCCAATTAGAAAAATTTATTGCATATAATGTTTTATGAATGTAGCAACAAACCTAAATACACATTTATTCAAAAGCATATATAAGCTATTCGAAACTGTTTTCAAGAGGATGTGTAAAACTTATTGTTATCATAATATCGAAAGTACCAATCCTCCATGATTTATGAAATGGAATATTAATTACTACTCAAAACCAATTATACTATTTTGCAATTATATTTAAAAAAAATGGACTTACCTAATTGCACTAATATTGCTCCAGAACCTAGTTGATGACATGTATAACCAGAATCCCAGTCATAATGCTTTGTGTCACCATTTAATAAGGCATTTCTAGATCGACTAAAACAGTTAATGTTAGAAAATTTTTTTAGTAATGTTACGTTAGTGATAACATTATATTAAGTTAAAAAAATAAAGAATGAATGAAGTTTAAACTGGAAGCTCATTTTTGTTAGTTAAATACAACGACGCTTAACCATAATTTAACCAAAAGACACTAAAATTTTTACACGCCATTGTTTACATTTATTTTGTAATACTATGTATATGGATCAAAATTTGGGTTAATCAATGAAATGACGTTAAAAGGCGCAAGAAAAGGAGGCTATGACCAAACTTGAGTGGGTGCACGTGACAATCTGTGCATAATGATTTTCTATCAAAAATTATACAAAAACCTTATGTGGTCAGTGCATGACTTTCATATAATTGTTTATTTTAAATCAACTTTATGTATCACATGTAAGGTCTAAAATGGACGGTTTACGAGTAATTTGTCTATTGCAGTCTTTAAAAAATCGAATAACTCAGGAAATGTGTAACTTAGAGAGGTGCGGTTTGAACTATCAGATTAAGCATGAATTGGCCAAACTTTTCCATCTGTGGAAAATGGTACCGAAGATAGGGGGTACCAAATAGAGGGCGCCGAATTTTAAAATTTTCAAACATACGTAACGCCGTTTTTTTTTAATAGAACCGGAACATTTTTTTATATATTTTTAAATTCGTGTTTAAATTGTCTATCAAACATCCATTACATTCTCTATACCTAACTTTAACCGTTTTATTGTTATTTTAAGTTTTAATATTATTTTAACAATTTTTGCTGTATACGACGTGGTAGACGTTTAAACAAATGAAAAACACATGAAACTGTCAGTTTTCAATACGTTATTAAGGTTTTCAATGAGCATATTTCTTTGTGACCAAAATTGTTTTCAAAATGGATTTATCTACAGAAGAAATAGTAGACATGATTTTTATCCTTGGCGAATGCAAAAAAAAAAATTGTTTATTGGTATCAAGAATTTATAAAGTGTAAGATTCAAATTTTAATTTGAATCTAGCGCCTTTCAGTTAAGTTGGTAACATTGCGTCGGTCTAGTAAGTAAGTATTTTTTTAGTGTGAACTTGGTCGATGTTATATTATGATTATGTGAAGAACCATTAAAAGATTATTCCTTTATTTTTCATTATTATATGATTCAGACCACCCTTACAGTTTAGAAGTGGGATTGTGCTCATTGCGCGCTTACAAAATTGTGCTTATGTTATGTGAAACGTTTTATGTGAATTACGATCAAGGGTTAAACACGTAGTGAATTTATTATTGAAAAAATGGATGAAACAAACGAGTCTACAGCAAATGTGCAGATGTCCGTCGAAGAAATAGTCGATATTACAGTAGCTTCATGTACGAAATTTGAAAAACAAACCAGCAAATTTTTGTCAACTCTTATACCGTCGTTTAAAGGCAATGGCGACGACGTAGTTTTATGCTTCATACGAATAGAATTAATTAAATAAGCATACAAACCACCCGATCAAGAATTGCTGTTAACAATGATTGCCAAATGAGAAGGACGATGTCTGGAATGGTTTCATTCTAGTCCAGAAAATGTTATGTTACAGTATGAACAATTAAAAAAAATTGTGCATGTCGTTTGAAGTTAGAGAAGATAAAACGCTGATGAAGAAATTTGAATCAAGAAAATAGAGGAAGAACGAGAAGTTTAGCGATAATTTTACAGAAAGTGTTATTAGGGAATACACTGGAATTGAAAGAAGAATTTTTAATTACGTACGTAATTGAGGGTCTGGACAATCCTGGTTTACAAATTCAAGCGAACATAAAGGAATTTCGAGACCTAAATTACTTATTAAAAGTAATGAATGAAATTACTACATTAGAAGTCAACTCGACAAGGTTAGCGCCGACATCGCAACTTCGAAGAAAATTTACTCCTGCAGCGGGCAATGGTCAAGCGGCGACGACTGCGTTATCATCAAGGTCGGTCGATGTAAAATGCTTTAATTGCAATACCATGGGCCACTACCTGTCGGAATGTCCTAAACCCAAGCGAGAACGAGGGAGTTGTTACGTATGTGGTGATACACGGCACCAGCAGCCCAGCTGCCCTCAACGCACAGGAGGTACCGGTGCATCGACTCCTACGCGTGCAGCGCCTGATTCAACGAGTTCCTTACTGCTTGTTCCTGGCGTGACCCGGCTTAGAGGTATCAATTTCAATGACCTCATTAAATAACAATTTTAAAGCGATTATGGACACGGGTTCGCCCATATCATTAATATGTGAATATAATGTAGAAAATCATTTTATTCAATCTTATCGTGCCAGTAATAATGATGAAGGTATTAATGGTGCGAAATTAAATATTTTGGGTTATGTTGATACAGAAGTTTATTTGCAAAAATTTGATGTTACTTTAAATATGCGCCTTCATGTGGTGCCTTTTGGCACAATGCAATATGAATGTCTATTAGGAAGGGATTTTATAACAAATGGCGACTTCAATGTTAGTTTTGGTAAGGACATTGTAATTAAAAAGAAAATTAAGGATAATATTCAGGGCGATGTTATCAAAAATGAACTGTTATTAATTGATGTAAATGGCCCTGAGACAGTTGATCTTAACATTGAATCGTCTTTAGATCCATTAGAAAAAAGTCAAAGATTTAGTAAATAGTAGTTATTTTAATGTACTTAGGCCACAAGAACTTTTGGTGAAATTCGAAATGAATATAACCGTGAAACCAAATAGTAAGCTATTTTATTTTAGGCCGCTAAGATTTTCGTGTTTTGAAAAAAATGAAGTTGACATAATCGTGAATGACCTTTTAGAAAAAAATATTCTAGAATAGTTTTAGTAAAGAAAATGAACGGTTTCATGCGAATGTGTGTAGATTTTAGAGAATTAAATAGAATAGTGTGTAGAGAAAATTGGCCTTTACCGATTATCGAGGATGAAATTGAATTGTTAAAAAATAAACAATATTTTAGAAAGCTAGACTTACAAAATGCTTTTTATCATGTTAATGTTAACCCGGAGTGCACCAAACACTTGTCGTTTGTAACACCAAATGATCAGTATGAGTTTATGAAGATGCCTTTTGGCTTTTGCAATAATCCTACCGCATTTATGCGATTTATTAATGCCATTTCTAGAGAACTGTTGAATTCGAATGAAATTATGATATACTTAGACGACATATTAATAGCGACTAAAACGATATCGGAAAATTTGGTTATTTTACGCAAGGTATTTAAATGCATTACCGACAACTTGTTGCAAGGACGCTTGGACAAATGTTTGTTTTTATGTACCGAATTGGATTATTTAGGTTATAAGATAAATTCGAAAGGCATTAGTCCTAACTTAGAAAATACTAGGGCAATATTAAATTTTCCTGTACCTAAAACTCAAAGTGAATTGCATAGTTTTATAGGACTAGTTTCATATTTTAGAAAATTTATTAAGGATTTCTCGTTATTAGCAAAATCACTGCACGAAATGATTAAGAAAGATTCTGAGTTTAATTTTGGAAAGAACGAATTAATTACTTTCGAATTGTTAAAAAGTAAATTAGCTAAACAACCTGTTTTATGCCTTTATTCGACGTTAGCTGAAACGCAGCTTCATTGCGATCCTTGTCAAGTCGGTTACGGAGGCATACTTTTACAGAAACAAGACGATGGATATTTTCATCCAGTATTTTATTTTAGTAAGAGGACAACTGAACAGGAGTCTCGCTATCATTCGTACGAGTTAGAATGCTTAGCAATTGTTTACTCGATTAAAATATTTCAGGTTTATTTGCATAACATTCTGTTTAAAATTATCATAGATTGTGATAGTATTCGTTTAACATTGAGTAAAAAAGATGTAGTACCGCGAATTATGAGATGGTGTCTGTTTTTTGGGAAATTTTTACTAATACAATTGAACAAAGGGGTAGTCAAAGAATGCGTCATGTAGTCGTAATCAAAATGTTTTGATTTTGCAAGAAAATTCGTTAGAACAAAATTTAGCCATTAAACAGCAGACAGATAGCGCAATCGGAAATAAGAATAAAGTTAGAAGTTACTGAATTAATTCATTATAAAATGAGAAACGGTTTCGTTTATAGACAATAGTCGAAAAGGAACAAATCATTATTTGATGTACCTACAAGTATGGTATCCAACGTAATTCGCATGTACCATGACAATATGGAGCATGTAGGTCTTGAAAAGAAGCGTGAACTTATTTTACGAACATATTGGTTCCCGGATATGAAAAATAAAATAGTTGATCATATTAGTAACCGATTAAAGTGCATTGTTCATCAACCGAACTCGAGTAAGGCTGAAGGAGAGCTACATAGTATACCAAAAGGTAGTACCGCATTTTTCGTTATACATGTTGATCATTTCCGTCCGTTAGAGAAATGTCAAAGCGGACATAGTTACGTATTTTTAGTTATTGGTGGATTCACCAAATTTTTGAATTTGTATGCTTGTCGCACAGTAAACGCGAAAGAAGTTATAAGACATTTGAATAATTATTTTGCGAGTTATAGTAGACCGAACAGGCTTATCTCAGATCGAGGTTCCGCATTTACCACCAAATTATTTAAAGACTTTTGGAGTCTGAAAATATTATGCACGTATTAATTTCAAACAGAATGCCGAGAGCAAACGGGCAAGTGGAGAGAGTCAATCGCTCCATAATTCCAATGCTGTCAAAATTAAGCAAGTTTAAGGATCAGTGGCATACACAATTAGTTAAAAGTAGAGTTTGCCTTAAATAATACAATTAACAAAAATACCGGTGAAACCCCCAGCAGATTATTATTCGGCGTAGATCAAAAACAAAATTCCGAGGACGAATTAAAATTGTTTTTAGATTCATTTGAGACCTTACAACCTATTTCGCTTACAGACTTACGCAATAGCGCTTCGGACATAATTATAAAAGTCAGGAATATAACAAAGATTACTTTGATAAACGGCATAAAGCTCCTAAAAAATATAACGTTAATGATTTAGTAATGATTAGTAACAATGATGTAACAATAGGTGTAAATAAGCTTTTACCAAAATTTAAGGGACCCTATAAAATAAGAGATGTATTAGATAAGGATAGGTACGTAGTTAATGATTTAGAGGGATTTGAGGTAACCCAGATACCTTAATGTCCTTGAATCATTTCACCTTAGATCATGGATAGATTAAGTTTTCTTTTGTAATTAGTAGTGTAAGAATGGTTTTTGTGTTCCAAAAAAATGTATTTGTTAATTAGGTTAGGATGTGTATTATTGTTAGTAGATCGAGGCGATCTAAGGTCAGGATGGACGACTGTAAGATTTAAATTTAAATTTGAATCTGGCGCCTTTCAGTTAAGATGGTAACATTGCGTCGGTCTAGTAAGTGGTTTTTTTTAGAGTGTGAGCTTGGTAAATGTTGTTATGATTATGTGAAGAACCATTAAAAGATTATTCCTTTATTTTTCATTATTTTATGATTCAGACCACCCTTAAAAAAGAAAGATTCCCAGAGAGGCAGCACCCACAAGAAAAAAGTTTTCAGCGGACATTAGAAAGATTTGTTTCAACAGGAAATGTAAAATACACAGCTCGTAACCGAGATAAAGCAGTGACAAATGAAGAAAATGAATATAGGGTGTTGGCTACAGTTATTGATGACCCACAAGTTAGTCAACGGACATTAAGTTCTTGTTTGGGAATTTCTTCTAGATCAGTTGGTCGAATGTTAAAGAAAAACGGTTTCCATCCATATAAAGTGCAACTACATCAGGAAACCAACCAATTATGAGGCAAGTGCAAATTTCTGTCAGTTGCTGATGAATAAACTTCGAACAGAACCCCAATTTTACAATTTCGTTTTATGGACAGATGAATCTACGTTTCATAATAATGGCTAACCCATTATTATGAAACATGGACATAATTATCATTATTATTCCGATGCAAATCCGCACATTGTTATGGAATGTCATAGACAAAATAAGTGGTCTATTAATGTTTGGGGTGGAATAATTGGTACTCAGATTATTGGCCCACATTTCTTTAATGGCACTCTGACTGGTCAAATTTTTCACATTTTCTTGAATACCACGTTAAATGAATTTTTAGATGTACCTTTAATAATTAGACAAAACATGTGGCTGCAACTGGATGGCGCACCTGCACACTTCAGTATTATTACGAGACAATTATTAGACGAATTAAATCCCTTAGATTCTTTTCTACGGGGTTATGTGAAATATCTGGAGTATCAGGAACCACCAACTACTTCTGACAGCATGAAACTGGGCATAACACAGGCTTTTCGGTGCCCTCTATTTGATATCCCCTGTCTTCGGTACCATTTTCCACAGATGGAAAAGTTTGGCCAATTCATGCTTAATCGCACCTCTCTCAGTTACACATTTCCTGAGGTATTCGATTTCTTAAAGACTGCAACAGACGTCAATTTTTACAAAAGAAAACGAATTACCCGGAAACAGTTCATTTTAAACCTTACATGTGATACATAAAGTTGATCTAAAATGAAACGAAGAATCAGAATATGCAATAATATACAGGGTGTTCCATTTAAAATAAAAAAGTTTGGTTGTGCTTAGGCTGAACGAAACACCCTGTATACTCAAAAACATTTTTACGTGATAGGAAACTTGACTATGAACAACTTTTATATAAGCAATTCTTTATTATATATATATATATATATATATATATATATATATATATATATATATACGAATGTATGTCTGTTTGTCCTTTACGCATTACTACACCATTCATCCGATCGCCATGAAACTTTGGGAAGTCGTTGAGTACACTCCCGCGAAGGTTTTTCGCATAAAAGTTTTTTAAATATCGGACCGCAAAGGGGGGGGGGGTCATATGCATACTACACCATTCATCCGGTCACCATGAAACTTTGGGAAGTTGTTGCGTACACTCGAAGGTTTCTGGCATAAACATTTTTTAATATTGGCCCCCCAAAGGGGGACCTCATATTCATACTACACCATTCATCCCATTGTCATGAAACTGTGGGAAGTTGTTTAGTACACTCCCGCAAAGGTTTCTGACATAAACATTTTTTAAATGTAGGCCACCCCAGGGGGGGTACCTCACATGCTACTACACCATTCATCCAAATATGACTGTTTCAATAAAAACGCAGCAACGCGCGACGGGTAATCCATAATCTATACTAAGTAATATACCAATATATGAAAGTATACAGGGAAAGTGCTATAAAAGGAGGGCAGTAGAGAGGGAAAGTGGTACAAAGAGAAACTCGCATAAACATATTAGTAATAGAAACCACTTTCACAACACAGAGACTCAGAAATTGAGTATCTGGGGAAACTAGTGAAATTGGAAACTAGTCAAATGAGTGATGAATGATGATATATGTAGACTAATCAATATAATATTTCCAATAATAAATATAATTAAACAGTAATAAACGGAAATTTTCTCAGTAGTATATTTTCAAAACATTTAACCAACGAAAGACAAATTGAACCTTTCAAAATGATGGCCTAATGAACAAATAGGCCAAAAACGCAAAGCAGGTATCAATTATTCCTGTGAGTCCGCTAAATAAATTCACTTACCTTATCCGGTACAGATACACAAAACTACTACAACAAAAAAAACGAATCTATGGTATTACAGCTCCAAACAAGAACAAAAATATTTTCTAACTCAAATCAATTTTGGTGGTATAATCAACAAATGAACCAACTTGAATGGAGAGCTTCCATTCACCGTCATAAATTTGTAATTTAAAGACAGAAAAAATAAAACAGGAACTCGTAATAGAATTAAATAAAAAGCAAATAACACTTCAACCTTTAACATAAACAGCTAACTAAGCAAAATAGTTATTCCCTAATGCACAAGATTATAACAAAAATTAAAATTAAGCATGAGAACAACCATGAACTGATATCAAAAGTGAATACCAATAAGTAGGCACAAGTGTGACATAATATATCAATTTTGCTACTATACTGTTGAACTGTGGTATGTACTAATGGAATATAAAAGAAATTTACGGAAACTTTCTTATTGTTTAATACATTCTTCAATAACCTTGAAGAAAAAAGATCGTTTGCAATTGGTTTCGGAAATTGGACGGTATTCTCTTCATAAAACCACAATTTTTGTTGTGAAACGTGAACATAATATCTGCGAAGTTGTCATGCCTCGTCCATCAAATATTCACAAGGACTGGTATAAAATAGCTATTAGTGGTTATTTATTACCCCATGAAAACTTTAATTTACGAAAAGATATATAAAATTGAATCTTTACAAAGATCCCTACATTTGCTCTAAAGTTAATAGTTTTCGAGAATTCACAAAAGGCAAGATACTTACCACCCTCTATAATTTGATAGCACTGAGATATGTCGGTAGTAACTGTAAATACAAAATTCCATTAAGATATGATGCATATTTTTCAAGCATGCTTTCTTTGTACATAAGAAAGTAGAAAAGATCTTAAAAATCTAGATTATAAGAAACAAGGACACTGTTAGCAACATTGCTCAACCTTACCAAAGCTTGAATTGCATTTTGTTTGTTGACTTAAAATATGTGAAATAACAAAATTATTACAAATTATCCCAATCGTCCTAAACACATGAATGAACACATCATATATTTTTATATACTGTTATATTCACAACACACATTTATTGCCCGCTTTGATTGAGTGCATCATTGTAATTTTAATTTCTTTCTACACATTTGAAAAGAAGTAATATTCCGCTTGTATATTTTCTCGGAATTTTACTTATTGTAGTAGCATTAATGGTATTACCTACCAAAGAATACAAATACTCCAATAGATTGGGTATCAGTTACTGGACAAATTATTGCATTTCTTGGCTAACCAATGGCTTAAAACGTCAAAGTAAATAAAAGTCACGCTTTTTTAATAAATGATAATAGTATCTGACAATGCAATTCTTAAACAAAATGCTTCCAGATTTTGATTTTTATGTAAACTAAACAAAATGTTACCTATACCTACCTAACACCTTCTATGACAGAAGCACTACATTCTAATGTAGCTACATTATATTTTGGTACAATGATATCATTTATCATTCTTGGAATTTTTAATTTGCACATTGCCTCAAAAGCAACAAGGTGAAAAACCTAAAATAATTGCAATACATTAATTGCAAATATTAAAAAAATTGTTACAAACCTTATTTACAGTATTATGTGTACCAACTATTCTTATATATTGCACAACTCTATTTTGAAAATAAAGATATTGCCATGAACGACACGCATAATGACTATAATCGACAACCCGCACCCAATCTTTTTGTTCTATAGATATTTCAATGTAGTATGAGTATGATCTAAAAAATTGTACGTAATATAAAGTTGTAACAAAATTTTCATTTGTTAGTTACCTAAGATCTCGATCCCACAAAAGCATTCTGATATGATTAATAATAGATGGTGTTCCAAGTTTAACAATAATGCCTTGATCACCAGGACCATTAATAGCATGTCTGGTATAACCACGTTCCATATCGTAGTTGGAATGATCACCATCTAATAAAGCTTCCATTAGTTCGCCAGCAACAACTTTTGAACCCATTCGAGGGGATGCTACATTTTCATCCATTGCTATAATTAACACAGTGTAAGTTTCAGATTCAGTACGAGTTAAATCTTCAAAATTTTTTCAATGAAATCCTAAAATAATTCCTTTTGCCATATGTACGAAGCAACCAAAGAAATCTACATACTGATTTTAAACAATATTTGTAAATGTATTCACAAACAATTCACACACCATAAATAAATTATAAAGGCTACATCTTGTAGACTCATGAAAATAGAAAGGTTTGACAAGAAGTATGCACATATTCTCAACAGCACGGAGTGTGCAGACTAAATAATCGCTTTGTCCAAAAACTGGTTTCATAGGTAAATGCATACTACTTTTCAAAATTATTTTGAAATATACAGAGTGTTCCAATTGTATGTGGCGTAACAAATTTGTTCTTTAATAGTACACCCTATATCTCAATACAATTGCATGTAAAAAAATAAGTCAACTTTGTTAAAGATTCTATATACCTAAATGTAGCCTTGTTTTTTAAATATTAGATTCTTTTAAAAACGCTAGTGTAATTTTTTTTAGAATAAATATTGTTCTGATGAAATGTTCCCTTGGATGTTTTAGTGGTTTTTTTATTTAATTTTTGTCAAGTTCCCTATTATGAGTCACATAAAGAGTACTTCCATCAAGGTGGCTGCGGTTAAATAAACAGACATAATTGTTATACTATGTTTTAATATGCATAAACGCATTTTTCTGAAAAATGAAAGATTATTATATTGTCTTAGAATCACTGTGCAAGATTTTCATATACAGGTAATGTTGCATATAAAAAATGAGAGATATTACTGCAATCTCTAATAGAAAGTCCAAATACAATCACAAAAAAATTGCAGATGAGACCGGCTTAAGTCGAACAAGTGTAAGGAGGATTCTCGCAAAACATAAATTTTATGCTTACCACATGCATCAATATTTGCATGGTTTTCAATACAGATTACATTTTTCTTTATATAATTATTATATATATATATATATATATATATATATATATATATATATATATATATATATATATATATATATATAAAGTTGGGTACATACATGGCGTACTTTATACCAGGCGGGAATATAGCCCCATTTTAGCTCCGATGATGACGTCGGTAGGTCAATTTCCGGACGGAAAGTTAAGAAACGGACAGAATTCCTTGTTGTTAATCAAATTTTCACGACTAAAAACCAAAACTCTGGTCTCAAATAATGGGAAATTATATTTTTTAATAATAGTAATAATCCAAACAAAAAAAATCTTAGTAATAATAACTCGTTTAGAAGTGTTCCTAGAATTGAACGATGCGTGTTATTCTTTATCTCTAATGTAAAAGTGTTGTGATAATAAATGATTAAGTGTAACTTTTATAATTTAATTGTAATTGATACTAATGCAACACGAATAATAAAAAACTCAGGAATTCATTTCTATGTTTTTAATTTTCATTTTGACGTGAAACTTGTTTTGCGGTCTGCAATTACATTATTTCTTAATTTTTTATAGTTAAACAAAACAATGTTTCGTGCATTGCAAATAAATCGCATCAGCATATTTCATGGATATTGTAGCAATTTATTAACTGTAGCAAACAGCTGGTAATCCTATTATTAATCAACCAGATTTCTTAAAATTAGCAAAATATCCATGCCTTTTTTAACTGTAACTGCAATTTCAGCAAATACAACCATTAATTAGGCTTTTATTGCAATGCTTTAAATTATCCCCACGATATTAAACTTTTTTGATGCTCACAATTGATTTATAGAGGTTTCGTAATTTTTTATAATTATACAATGCAATATTCTGTAACATTAAATAAAGTAGTACTATGACAGGTGTTTCGAGAATCTGGTACATGGCACATGCAAATTATATTCCGACAGATATTATTAGAATTTGTTAGTCAACCCTAAAACTCCACGGTTTCTATATGCTGCTACATGCATTTCATTAAATTTCTAGACCTACCTACGTCACATCTCCTAATCCTATATTACCGAATAGTATAGAGTACGCCGTGGTACATATGGAAACATTTTTTATTATTGTTATTTTTAAAAAATTTTCTTTGGGGATCGTTTGTGCATGTCTGATAACAAAAAAATATATTTTGGCACATGTTAAGCTATCATCAGTTTAGGGAGAATTTAAAAAGTGTATTATTATGATCGAAAAATGGGCTAATTTCACAAGGTATCGAAAAATTTTACTAGAAAAAACTGTTTACAATCCACCGATAAAAAAAAAAATTAAAATTCATATTTTACCACTAAAGGAAAATCAAAAATGATGATTTTATCCCCCATTATGTGAGTCATATGTCTAATTTACATATAATCAGATAATAGTGTAATGCCTACTTTCTAAACTTATATAACAAACTTTAAACAGGTTAAATGAACGTTGACAAACATTATTTGGTTTGATAAAAAAAAACTTACAGGTTACTTAGACAAAGACTTCGATATTAAATCACTTAATTTTTTTTGTATGTATTAATTAGTCATGATTAGAATTACAAGTATATATTTATAAAATATTATATACGAACAAAAGAAACTGAAAAGTCAATATATTTTAAAGATCTTATAATATGCCTTTAATAAGTACGCCACTGACCTGTCGCTGTCAACATAATTTATTACTCTCTGATATTCTGGACCGTACTTTACATGAGTTTTATACATTTAATATACATGTAAATATGAATAAGTTAAAAATATCCGTATTGCAACGGAATAACTATTGCCCCTATTTGCTAATATACCACAAAACAGGCATAAGAAAGTTACGTGCTGACCATATCAGATTTTTTTTAAGTAAAATTCAAAATTGCATTAAATTACAGGGTGTCTCATTTAAATTTAACTGTTATAGCAGACTAATAGAAGGAAATTATAAACTACAGTAAAATACACCCTGTATAATATTTGGAAGATACGAATATCATGTATAAAAGTTCATCAGACTTAGTTCTGAGGACTGTTTTCACATTTAAGCCGAATGCATTTTTACTCTGATTGTTTATCCGAAAGTAGTCAAATGCTTGGGCGTAAATAAACCGAGAAATAATAAGAGTAAACGTGAATTCGACTCAAGTGCGAAAACAGTCCTTGTCAGGACTAAGCCTGATGATGGAAGCAGAGTCCGCTTCCGAAATGCGCTGCACAAACAAAAACTGTGGAAATAGGCTAATCAACTCAACTAATATGACACCACAGTTATAAAACACTTATAATACAAAAAGACAGTGTTCCATTAAAAAAAGACTTAATGACGCTACATAAATTTGTAACACTTAAGTACGTTTCAAAATAATTTTGAAATGAAATCTATATTAATGCACATATACCTAGCAAAACCAATAACTGAACAAACCAATCCTTTAGTCTGTAAACCCAGCGGCATTAAGCATGGCCCTCCCTGTATATACACTTATCATTATTACAATTTATTAGCTGCATCTTTTCGTACGTTTTTTTTACGAGTTCTACCTTAGAAAAAAAAATAGATTAATATCTGGTGTGGAACAGCACTCAAATTAAAAGAAATGAACTAACTTAAATACAGTTCAAATGTCTTAAATCTTGTTTAATCAATTAAATTAACTTTTAAGGTTTATTAGGAATCGTAAATTTTATAAAGAAAAGTTATTTAAAACTGAATTATGTTTAAAGAAGATATCTGTCAAATTTTTTTCTGCTTCGTCTTTGTTTAAGATCGGCTGCAGGATTTCTAATATGTAGAATTACTGCATCCGGAGTGTCCACTTTTACTTTGTAGACTTCATCTTTGAACCAGCTCCATAAACAACAATCTAGTGCTTGAGGTTTGGAGATCTTGGAGGTCAATTTATAGGACCACGGCGACCAATCCAATGCCCTGGAGACCTTTCGTCAAAATGTTGTTTAACCTGACGAGCGAAATGCGCAGGAGCTCCATCGTACTGGTAGTAGATTTGCATTCTGATGTTTAAAAGAACATCATCTAGTAGTCCATCTAATTCATTTTGTAAAAATTTAAGTTGTGGTCTCCTGTGAGGCCATTCTCCAAAATGAAAAGGCCAACTAAATAACCATCAACCATACCACACGTTTACCGAAAACGCGTTGAAAATTACTTTTGACTGTTGTGAGTATTATTAATGCCGTCAAAGGTGAATGTTGCCTCATCTGTAAAAAGTACGTGAGAATTATTATTTATCCACCGACAAAATTCCATATGTTTAGGATAATTTTCTGGTTGTAGGTGCTGTACTCTCTGTACATGGTATGGATGTAAGCTTTGCTTCTGGAGTGTGTTTATTACTCTAGTTTGTGAGTTGGTTGTTGCATTTTCTGCTACTAGAGGTATCTTCTTGTCGAGTAGCTCGTTCAGATGTTATGTTAATACTGGGAAGCTTTCCTGTCTCGCACAGTTTGTTGAAAACTTTGATAAATACATTCTTATTAGGATGTTTCTGATGTGGAAACCGATGCCGATATTCTTCATCAGCAGCTGCAGCATTCCCATTACAAAAACCATAAACAAACACTATATTTGCATATTCATTTTGTAACACTGTAATTGTACAAGCTCAAAAATAAACGTTAAATCACTATCACAATGCACTGACACATTATCAGAATAACAAAGTTATCAGATGTTTTTGAACCTCGAACATGGCATACTAGATAAACATTTTTAATTACAGGCGCCCTTCGTAGAGGAAGCAGAAAATGTTTAGAGGTGAATGGCGGTATTTTCGAACATTTATTATAAGAACGCTATGGTTACCCAAACATTAATGTATGAAATTTTATTTATTTTTAATTATACGCTAGAACTGGAAAACAAATAAAAATCGGATAACACCTGAGTTTTTTTAAAAATTATTTTCACGTGTACAATACACTCCTGGAGTTTGGTCCGTTCCTCCCGACTCACCATGTAGATTAAAAATTTGGAGTGCCTCCACTCAACATTCCCGTATACAGACAATAAAAGTACTAGCGGATTTATATAATTACATAAGAAACCTCTACGAACAATGCAAAAATGAAACTGAAACTTTTTGGGTTCATGTTGTAGATGTCCCTCAACACTTTTATTCTACTCTAAAACAAAAATTACCATACGTTTTTTAAGGATTTTCACTTTTTTAGATAATGTCAGATGCCTTGTATTTAAAACAAAAAGTCAAAATACATTTATAAGTAATTCCTAATGTTTAACGCTTGTACAACGTTTTGGATAAGTGCGCGATTTTAAAATTTAATGCGTATTAAAATAAAATTTAAAAACAATTTTAACAAAAAAAAAAGTAATTTCCCTGATGGAGGTTAGAACCCTCATTGCTTACATTACCAGTCCGATAATACGACTGCTAGACCAATAGCTCTATTTATGTTTAATGTTTATTGTTAGCATATTATTAAATTGTTACAAATTTTTAATTTCTATCATTTTTGTCCATTTTGAGTTTGAAACTACGTATATATACATTTTTCACGATTTACATTGATTTTGTAGCATCCCAGTCGAAAATCTTGGTTCTTCTTCTTCTCTAATCCTTAATACCCTTACGGGCGTCGTATGGTGGTTACTGGTCCTGCATCCAATTCTTCCATCTTTTCCTGCCCCTTGCTATTATTCTCAATTCTTCCATCGTTACTCCCCTTTCTAATCCTATTTCTTTGATTTGTTCCATCCACTTTCTTCTAGATCTGCCTCATTATCTTTTTGTTGGTTTTCCCGCTTCCATTAGTCTTCTCGGACTTCTGTTTGGCTCCATTGTTAGTATGTGCTCTTACCAATTTAGCTGTTTCTTTTTTAGCTTTTCCATTACTAGTTCTTGTTGGGTTGTTTCTCTTATGTGTTCGTTTTTTACCCTATCCCATTTGGTTTTTCCTACCATTTGCCTGAGGTGTTTCATTTCCATAGCTTTTATCTTGGCTTCGTTTTTTTCCTGACCGTCCAACTTTCACAGGCGTATGTTATTATTGGTAATGTTATCACGTTATGTGTCTTCTCTTTCACTTCTGGGTCAAGGTCTTTGTGGCCTAGTATTGTTTTATTTATGCTGTATTAAACTCTTGTTGATTTGCTTGCTTTATTTGCTAGTTCCGCATCTATTATTCCATCTTCGGTTAGCACTTCCTAAGAATTCATAAACTGATACTTTCTCCAAAATCCTGTTTGTACATTTTATGTCCTTTCTCCTTTGGTCTTCCTTTTGTTTTTCATTCACTATTTATCATAGTTTCCATCTCCTCTGTCCAAACGTTAACTAGTTTTTGCATTTTATTCTTGGTGTTAGACAATGAATCACGTCATCGGCATATAGGAGGCTGCTTAGTTTGATGGGTACTAGGTTCCTATATCCAATTACGATGTCCAACTGGTTGTGCTTTACTGTTATACTTTTGGTAATCCTGTCCATTATAACTATGAATAATAAGGGGCTTAAACTATCACCTTGCTTGATTCCTTTCTTCATTACAAACTCATCTAATCTTTGCCCTGTCAATTGTATTTTTGCTTTGACTGTTTCGTAGGTGCTTCTTATTGCATTTATCAAATTTTTTTCTACCTTCATTTCTCTTAGTATCTTCTAAATTTCCCTCATATCAACTCTGTCAAAAGCGGCTTTCAGATCTACAAATGTAAGGTACAGTTCTTCTACTTCTTTTACTTTTCTTTCACGAAAATCTTGGTTAAAAGTCTTAATTTATATAAAAATAGTGTTTTATTTAAACGTCATTTCTAGTGTCTCGATCAGTTTAAAATTTGATATCTAATAGTTTTGTAGTATCTTCCATACATGTGAGAAGTTTCAAGCTTCATCTAAACAACTAGTTTACTTGTCCGACCGCTATCGTGTTTACATACAGTCACACACACAGACAGCATGCCGAAAATGGCCAAAATGGATTCAGGATTCGAATTTTTCCATGATCGCAATACCTTCCCTTTACTACACTTCATATAGTACACAAGAATTCAAAATGTGAAGATCTGTCAAAATCTCGAGGTTGAATTTTTTCATTATCATAATACCTCCCCTTTACAATATTTCGTATAGTATATGGGAATGTAAAAAGGAGTATTACTGTGTTCAAATTAATTTCGTACTTGGCAAACTAGATAAGTCAAATGTGTTGCCAAGTTTTTTACACATTATATTAAAAATATTAAGTTTTTTTTACAGTTATCCAAGAAAAATCACTTGACAAGTAGAAAATATTTTACAGCGACTTGTAATGTGGTTATATGAATACTTAAAATTAATTAAACTTGAGTGCAACTGTTTATTTACTTAATAAAAAAATATATATACTTTCGGTACAACGTTCTTACCAAGCTGTCCCCTGTGTGGAAGGCTACTAATCCGTATATTGGTTCTTTCAGCAATAGCGTCCAATAATGCATCAGGTTTTACCAAACCAGCTGGTCTAACAACTGAGAGTAAATCAGAAACACTCATAAGTGGTAATCGAACACAATTCATAACTAGATCATTTTGATCTTCGTTAGCTCTACACCATGCACATACTCCACGAAAAATTTCTACTTCGGGTGCAAAAAATGAATTCCTTTGCAATAAATCAACCAGAGAAGCCTAAAATATAATTAACTGTTAGGAACTCATGCACACTTTTAGACTATATATGTATGTATAAAGCATTCACACTGTTGCTGACCTCTAGCAGGCTGTGGATGTCCTTTGCACTATCTTATTGCAAATATAACTTATACTCTCAAAGTTCGATGATTCTTTAAATTCATATTTGCAGATTGTTCACGGTATTTTAACAGATTGGTTTTCTGCCATTATAATTTTATGTGAATTCAGGAAGAAAAACAAAATGCCCCTTAAAATCAAAACTAATATAAAATTCCATTTAATAGGTAATTTTAAACGAAAAAAAAAGTTGTACACTAAGTATTGACTTTAAAATAGTAGAGTCCTTTAATATGATTATTCTCAATTTAGTGTTAAAAATATAAAGAAAATCTCACCACCTGCTAGAGGTCAAAAACATCGATTAATATATTTGCTTAATTTGCAATGTTTGTCTTTAACACAAAAAAAAAGTTATGATTGAATGTCAGTATGGTATTACTGACAGTTACATTTATTCCGATTTGTTTCAGAACGTATTACATCATTCAAGGAAAAAAAATCACAAAACGTATCTATAAAACTAACAACTAAAATGTTGGTACCTGTGATAATTGTAGGAAAGATTCATGTGCCAATATTTCAGAAGCGTGGCAATCTAAATATGAATGGCAAACTTTCATCAAATGGTTTAATCCATATAAACGGGCAGTATCCAAAATAGCGCACACATTCCTTAATGCTAAAATTTGGTGTAAAATGTCTGATATCGCACTTTCAAGTTCTTGAAAGCCATACTGATGAGCTAAACCCAAAGTATCAAGAATTACGTCTTCTCTAAGAGTCATTAGAAACATATGACCTAAAATGTTTTTTAGATTTATCATTTGAATACAAAAAGTATCTCAAAAGATATTATGTAAGATTTCTAATAATTTACAATCTTACAAACGAATAAGATATAAATTATTATTTTGAATAAGATATAAAATTGTTAAAAATACACATGTACATCATATACCTACCAGAATATATGTATTTCAATAACGTCTTAAATGCTTTCAATGGTGCATCGGTTAGTTCTATTTCAGTCTAAAAGAATATTATCAATACCAAACAATACAGTTATTTTAAAGTTTCAAGAAACATGTTTTAGGAACAATTAGATTAGAAATTTATTACATATCATACAATTTACGTGTACACACAATTACCTGTGATGATTCCTTCAAACCGCCATATAAGAGTGCTCGAAAATATTCACTGCGTGCTGCTAATATAACCTATTAACAAATAAATATTTTAGTATTGAATTTAAGTTTTACATAAAAAACACTATACAAAAAAACTTTATTTAAGTAAATCTATTAAAATACTGAGTGGCCAAAATAAGAATAATGTCTTTTAAATCTAAACTCATAAATATCCCTAAAAATATGTGGTTTCCAGTACATAACTCTTTATTCATCACAGAGTGATAAACAAAAGTGGTCACATTATAGTAAAAAAATGGAATGGAATACCTTGTACTTACAGCCTTAAAATATCTACTTTCTAAAAATGTGTAATTTGTAAGCTTGTGCTTCTTTAGTAATGGGGATATTTAGGTTTTAAACCAACTGCAATTCTCAGATTGTTACAGCAAAAGTTGATTATACATATCTCTGTACAAGGGAAAATCTTTATTGCAACAGAGTTATTTAAAACCTACATAAATATGTCACATGTGGCTGAAATCTAAAATCTACCAATTTTTTTTTTTAATTTTATGTAGAAATTATAATGTGTTTTGTCGTGTTGGATTATTGAAATTTGGATATATTCATGTATAAATTTTGGAAGTACTAGTTCGGTTACAAATATTACTTTATTTGATGAAGTTTTAAATTACGATCGAGTTCCACGCGTTGATGATTTTTTTTCTTTTAAATAATGGGTAATCGTATATTTAAGTATCATTAAGAGTAGCTTAGTTCGCGTTAAAATCACGTCATTGAAAATTGCTACTTTGTACTTAAAATTATTATCTCAGTTTCGAAAAGAAATGTAATTTCTTGTTGGATAAAATGAGTCTTCAAGTACCATAATATCTTTGGGAATAAAGTCGTTTGTATTGTAAATGATAACGAAAGGTCCACACACGTGTAAATATTTCTACATTTTTTAGTTTACCAGTTCATTTTATGTATCGAGTTGTTTGTTGAAGAGTATAGAAAATTTATGTTAATGACAGGGTCTCGATTTGAAGAACAGGATGAATGCGGGCGTTTCTAGATATTAAGTCAGCTTCTTTCATGGGAAGGGTCCACTATGCAATTTAGGTATGGACACTTTATGCGACGATTTAAAAGGAAGACGTGATTTTTGTGAGGAAAGGGGGGGTTGCTTTTCGTTGGAGAGTTTAAGTCTATCCGTTAAGGCACAAGCGCGGGTATCGTTTGCCGGTGTTATTGAAGTTTTCCCACTAACTCTTTGGTGATGTTTTTAAAATAATATTCAGCCATCCCGGTAACAGTAGTGTTGTTTATCGATTGCCAGTAGTGACAGTTATTTAAGAGTCCTTCGCGGAGGAATAAGTGTTGAAAATAGTACTGGTCCTGATTTTTGAACTATTATCGCATTTTCTTGCGGATCCATAGTTTGCAAATTCGATATAATTCTATCGGTCATCACAAAGTCCTCCGCGTTCACAGCTAACCCAAACAAATAGTTAAATTGCTGTAATTATAAGTATTGCTTTAACAAAATTTGTATAAGAACGTTTATAAATAAATTCATGTATAGATATGTTAAACCAGGTAAAACAGTGATTTAATCATCTAATTTTGACTAGCATATTTTCGTCAGTAAATTTGTGTATATAAGTTATAAATACACGGAAAGTTGTCAACTGGTGAAGCTGTGCATTGGAAGTTGTATTGAGGGAGATTCAAGCGTGTCGGTGTCCATCGATCAATGGATCGGTACCTAATGAGGTAGACTGTCGGTTACGAGGAATACCTAGACCGCAATACAAAGCAAAGGAGAGGATTCAGAGGGGTCAATTTATGTGTACGCTTGTACCAATTAAAGTAATTATTTCCGTGCGTTTACTTTTTTTTGGTGTTGCTGGTGACTTAAATGAAGTGTTTTTTTAATTGTATTTGGCGAGCGGATGAATACGCTATCTTTGTTTACAATTTTGCAGAGGAGATGTTCAGGCGATAGATAAAGTGTATTCACCCGTACATTTATTATTTTATGGTTTTATGTTTAGTTTATTTTGACTATATTATATAAAATTACGTATTACAAAATTTGTCGGGTTTATGTGATCGACGTTATTGATATTCATTTTGGTGTTTAGGTAAAACTAAGATATATGATCATATTTTGGGAAATTTGAAACTTGTAAGCGTCAATCCCCGTTAATTATTAGATTTAAGCAAATTGGTAATATTTACAACTCTGAATCATGTTGATTGTTTATTTTAATATATGAATAGTGATTATAAATTGGGTATCATTTCTTTACAGTGTATAATATTGTGTGACTCCATTCCTTTTATTACTGCGTTATTATTACTTACGTATGATCAAAATTTAAAAGAGTAGATATTTTTTACGTACAAGTTACCGCGTAGTTTATTTATTTTATTGGATTGATGCAACTTTACAGTGACAACGTTCAATTATTTTGTAGTTATTTTAGTAAAAGCTTAACGTAACGTTTAATGAGAATTCATCTATTAGAATATTTGCTATTGTGAGTTTTGTTGATATAATTTCATTTTAAAAGATACGTTTTGCGATATAAAGTAACGTAAACATACAGTAAATAAGATCGTTAACCAATCAGCTGTTTTTTTGTTTGCACGTTATTGTTTTGCGAACACGTTCAGATATTTTTAAGCTTTATAGGATCCAACGTACCGACTGGTAATTCACTGATTTACCGGGTTTGCGAGAAATAAAGGTGAATCTTTTGCATTTTGGTACTACGACCCCTTTAGTGACATTCATAAACATCCTGGCGCCCAAATGATTTGTGACAAACTCTTATTGTGTTAAGACGCCCACGCCCATTTTTGCAGTTTTGAAAAATAAAAATATTTAGTCACTTCAACAATAGTAATATACCTGCTAACAGTATGTGCAAGTGATAATAACATACTATATGCATATATTTCTGGAGCAGCAAGTAGGACCAAAACAAAACTAACATTAGGTCTAACATTTGTTTGGTCCCCCCTATTGCACACAAATTCATCAGTGGAGGAGAAGGAGGGGCGAAGATGTTTTTCCATTAAAATCTTTCAAACTCATCATTTTTTAATTTTTTCACCTAAAGAGACACTATAGCAATCGGTCAAGAAATTTGAAATTGAACAGGACGGAAATATCCCTTTTGAGATACCCTAAGTCTAAAAAAGTGGATTTTGAAAAATGCAAAAATGTAAGTGTGAGAGTGTGCCTGTGTGTGTGTATGTTTGTGTGTGCGTGTTTGTGAGCGACCTCAAAAAATTGATGAGATTGTAGTAAAGTTTTACGTTACTATAATGTCATTTAATTTTGGTCGCGATAATTAAAAAGCGATTGTACTCAACAAACAAATGTTAAATGCATAAATATATAGATCACAGTGATTCTTGATGCAGGTAGAGTTACGGGGTAAGCAGCAAGAGGGTAGATTTTATTTCTTTTTTTTTGTCAAATTTTGTATGAGTGTTTGAGATCTAAATTTGGTAGAGAAATGGATGGGTTACGGTGTAATAAAATTTACATTACGCTCATTTACACATACGCGTAATGCAACTTTCGGTAAACATAAAGCGCGATTAATGTTCTATGATTGAACATCACATTATATGAAGTATTACTTATAGAGTATTCATAATAAATAAAAATTGGATAAGAACTCTCAGAAAACTATTTTAATTCAATTAACTATTGTAAAGACTTTAATTTTAAGGCGGTTTTACACTTTTAAAAAATTCATAACTTTTTCTACAGTAAAATATCAAAATTGAAATGTTCACTGTGATTTGTTCTTCTACAGGTGAACAGTGTGAAAAAATTAAATTTTTATCCCATGTCGCACCAGATATCGTGCTTCAAGTATTGCCAAACTTGAAAATTTTCGATTTTTAAAAATTTATAAAAACTAAATGACACATTCATCAGTATTATGGCTATCACAATTAGAGAATATAGGAGTGTATAAAACTGCAATAAAAAAATCAACTGTGATATACCACTCCTTCATCATAAACTTAAGCGCCAAAAAGTGACATATGTCAAGTTACGTTGAAAAACTTTAAGGGGCATTTTCACCTATAAGGGTATAAATAAGGCTTTTTATGCTCATAAACAAAATTGAAGTAGAACAATTTCTGAATAATGTGGTCTTTGTTGCAGTGTTCTAGCATAATCCAGTATTAAGATAAGTAAGTTTGCGCTAACGTCTGCAAGCTCCCAAATTAGCTTGCAAAAATGACCGCAAAAAAATGGGTTGAGATAAAAATTTAATCAAATCATTTTTGCACTTCCAGTACTTATAGAAGCCATGTATATAAAAATGAAAAATATTCTAAATAGTCAAGCAACCCTCATTGAATCACTTCACATGGAAGTATTCTTTACACCAAGCTTATTCCTTTGAGTTTTTACACATTATTAAAAAATTGTAATTATTAATTTGAAACAAGGAACAAAGACCAAGAATTTTGGGAGTTCATAAGGAGCAGGACGTGGTGGGATTACAAGAGACGTGGATTGAGGAAAAGGAATGGGAGAGGTGGAAAAGGAAAATGCCAGGGGATTTTTCATAGGTGGTGCAGCACGCGGAAAGAGATAAAAGAAAAGGGAGGACAAAGGGGGGAATAATAACGAGAATAAGAAGAAAATAGCTAAAACAAGAAGAAAAAAAGAAAATGCAACGGAGGAGTGGAATTGTAGCAAGGAATATACAAAGGGTAAAAAAGGAAAACAAAAATAAGAATAATGACGATATATAGTAGATGGATGAAAAGACAAGGAAAAACTTAGGAGGATAGACTGCTAATAATAGGAGGGGGCTTTAATGCGAGGATATGGGAAGATAAGAAAATAAAGGGACAGGGAAAGGACCGACAAAGTATTAAACAAAGAGGGAAAAGAACTGTTGGAAGTGTGCTATAAAAGGGAGTGGATGGGAATAGAGAAGAAATAGAAAGGGGGAATATACATACATAGGAGGGAGGGTAGACTCAATAATAGATTACGTTGTAATGAACGAAGAGGCTGGCAAAAGGTGAAGGCATTTAGGGTTGGTGAGAGGCTCGAGGAGAGGAGATACATACGAGAATACAAATAAAGGAATGGGAGAAATACTTCAGGAATTTGCTGGAGGGGGAACAGAGACAGAAAGGAGAAGAAAGACAAGGGAAAGAAGTAGACCAAATAGACGAACGAGGAGAGGAAATAAAAGAAGAGGAAGTATAAGAGGCAATACTGAAAGTGAAAAAAGGTAAAGCGGCGGGAGAAGACGGGATACAAAAGAGGGGTGGATATATCGAGGGGAAAACGTAGCAAAAAGGATGACGGAAATAATTAACAAAATATGGAGGGGACCGCTTCCCGGGGAGATGGAGGTGCAATATGAAGGTATACAAAAAAGGGACAAAAAAGAAGTGAAAGATTACAGGGGAGTGGCAATATTAAACACGACACAAAATATATGCCGCTGTGCTAGAAGCAAGGCTACAGAAGTAGATAGAGGGAAAGAAGCTGCTGCCAGATGGATAAGAGGGTTCAGGATTTAGGGAAGAAGAGTGATAGATAGTGTATATATACACGGTGATCAAATTCAAGTGTAAAGGCTATAAGAAGAGGATTTAAGTGTGCCCGAAAATGTAGTGAGCAAGGAGGAGACGTATTCGAACATTTAATTTATGCTTGTCTCATAACTTTAACAAAAAATAGATCAATTGATTCGTTTTGTTTTATTTTAAATTTTATGGTATCCTATAGGCGAAAAGTGAAATAGACTCATATCTCCTTTATTCTTGGTATTTAAGAAAACTACATTTTTTAAAATAACTCGGAAACGCGGCGTTCAATTGTTTTTCTGTTACCACGACGTTAATCAACGGAAGAAATACTACTACTTCTCTAATTTAGCCGACCTCGTAGCTTCCATAATAAAAAAGTTAGTAATAGAGCACACTTGAATTTGGTCACCCTGTATATATTGGAAAATAAAGAATTAGATAAGAAAAGTGGGAAAAAGGTGGCGTTATTAATGGACTTAAAAGCGACGTTCGACAGAGTGAACCGGGGAAAACGGGAATATGTGAAAAAAAAGATAAATGAAAGACTGATAGAAAGGAGGGAAGAGATGTATGTTGAAACGAGGGGTAGGGCGAAACCGAATGGTGAGATGAGCGATGAATTCGTCACAAGGAAGGGCCTGAGACAGGGATGCCCACTAAGTCCAAGCCTTTCTCAGTATATACGGGGGATATGGAGCAAACATTAAAAAGGCAGTTGGAGGGTTAGTGGTAGAGAAATTGAAGTGGTCGCTGGCGTACGCAGACGATATACTGGTAGTGGCCAAGGAGGAAAAGGAGATGAAGGATATGATGCAGACGTTAGAATGATATATGAAAAAAAAGGAACTGTAAGTAAACACAAAGAAAACAAAAATACTGGTATTCAGAAAGGGAGGGGGGAAGGAAGGAGAGAGTGGAAATGCAGGGAGTACAGCAGGTGAAGAAATTCACATACCTCGGATATACGACGAGGCAGGGCAATAAGGATGGGGAAGATATAAAGGAAAGATCGACTACAAGAAACATACTGAAAATGGGTACTGGGACTTGATATACCGTGGTATATCTTAAGAGAGGAAGTGCAGGAAGAAAAAAAAGGGTATAGGAAGGAAGAACAATAAAGTACGAGGAAGAAATGAGAGAAATAACGCAAAGTAAAATATTACAGGCATGCTGAAAAGAGATAAAAGAAGGGAGAGTGAGATAGGACAAAACAGTAGAGAAGAATACTATAAAAAAAACGGGCACGCGAGGGAAGAAGCAGAGAGATTAAGGGAGCAGGGAGTAAGGGTGAGAGAGGACATAAGAGATACGGGCGTACAAAAGCAAGAGAGGTGGGCAAAAATAAAAGAATCTAAATATAATGTAAATTACATAAAGATTAAAGGAGAAGGAATATCAGCATATCTGAAAGAAGAAGGGAAGGAAAGAAAAAAAGGTTCAGACGCTATAATGAAGCTAGTTGAGAAACAAGAAGAAAGGATGTGCAGATTATGCGGGGAAGGGATGGAGAATACCAGACATGTGATAAAACAGTGCAGGGAGTTAAGGGAGGATGACAGGAGTGTGGAAGGAATACTAAAGGAAAAGAGACGGGTAGCGTAGTGGATGGAGGAAATGTGGAAGAAAGGTAACGAGTGATTGCCAAACCTATGACAAACAAGTATACTGTACTAAATTTGTTTCAAAGTAACCTCGAAATTAAAAAAAAAGACATTGATAAAGTAGAATTCACAACAAATTAAAAAAAACTTACGTAATCTAATTTAAATCAAAGCATTTTTACACTCGAGTTATATTTGGACTGGAATAAATTGTTAAGAACATTGATAAAAAAAATTTAATAGATAAATAAACGTTATGATTTATGAAAATGTAAACTTTCACCATTATTACACATAATTAAAATACTTAGCTTTTGGGTATTTAAAGGGTGTATTTTTATATTTTATATAAATCTATACGTTTCGATAATAATTACAGTTAATCATCCACAGTAAATGGTATCAATGGTAGTTTCCATATATATAAGGGTGGCCCATAAAAAATGTCGTTTTTAGAGTTTCTGATTGAGGCCTTTGCTCCTACCTAGAAAACGTTTTATGTTAATGCTATGCAGTGTTAAAAGCTAATCAAGCAGGCGATTGTCCCCTTCTAATGTTCTTCTGGTATTCTTTTGTTTCTAACTAGCAATAAATGTCAAAATGGCTGGCGAAAAACACGAAATTTTGATACTGTTGCGCCATTACTGGAAACAAAACGTTTCTGCAACTACTCGCGGAGATACAAGTCTCAAGATGAAACAAGGTTCTGGTCGGCCCAACTCGTTAAGTAACGCTGAACACCGACAAGTACCCGTAAGTTGTCAGCAGAACTTGGGTATTCCAAAGAAACCGTAAGGCGCAATTTGCATCAACTTGGAAAAGCCATTAGACGCTGTAGACTTAACGCCAGCAATGGCAGAAAGGCCAGGTTTGTGATCTACTGCTTACCAATCCTTGGGATGAACGTTTCTTTAAACGAATAGTTACTTGTGATGAAAAGTGGAATTACTTCAATAATCCTAGCACAGAAAATCAGTGGAATACTGTTGGGCAACCTGCATTGCCGGTTCCCAAACCAGAAAGGTTCCAAAAGAAGGTTATGCTTGTGTATGGTGGAATTTTGAAGGGGTTATTCACTTTGAGTTGGCTCCTGATGCATGATGTTCTAGGTTGCCGTTACCCTGGATTGATAAACAGAGGACGGGCAATTCTGCAACAAGACAACGCCAGACCTCATACTGCAGCTGAAGCTCAACAAAAAATTAGGGAATTGAATTTGGAACTTTTTCCTAATCCAGCTTATAGCGCGGACCTTGCGCCTTCCGATTATCAATTATTCCGATCGATAGCGCACTTCCTTCGTGGGCGGCATTTTACAAGTGTTGAGGAAGTTGAAGTTCAATGTCGAGAATTCTTTAATTCCAAATATGCTATATAGTACCGTCGTAGCATTGAAGATATTGCAGAAAGATGGCGAAAGATATTACTTTACAATGGTTTATACTTTAGTGAATAAAAGTTTTCATTTCTTATTTTATCATTGAAGTTTTTCATAAAAAAATGTCATTTTTTGTAGGCCATCCCATTATATTGGATGTACAACTTTTAATTCCTATAATATAGTGGTACTCACATTGGATTTTTTATTTAACTAATTTTTAAGAATTCCTACGAAAAAGATTTATAAAGATACCTTATCTAAAATTGAATTATTCTTATAAAAAATGCCTTCATATTTTCCTATAAAGTTGATGGTTCTTCAGATATTCACAATAAAAAGTTTAGGGATTTTTTTTGTTCTTTTAGGGATAATTTATTTTCCTACAAAAAAAGTTATCTAAAATTTAATTATCTTTACAAAATGTATTCACATATTTTTCTCTAAATTTAATAGTTTCAAACATATTCTCAAAATGTATTTCAAGAACAAAACAATCAAAATTTTATTAAAATTGGGCGAGTATTTTTGTTATGGTGGCTACTGATACACACAATCATATTGAAAATGGACTAGATTGTTTTAAAAACACTCAAAACGTGTATCTGGGTTGAAAATTCAAAATAGATTTTTTTCATGAAAACAATAGTTTACTTATGGCTTTATGCAAAAAAAGTAAAAAATGTAAAGAACCGGTGTTAAATGTTTCAACTTTTGATTAACATGTAGTGTCATGTTCCGTATATGCTAGCTGGCTCCCATTACCATCTGCTCTATGGGGTTTTTAACAGGTTTCTTTTTTTAATACACATAAGGTCGGTTGCATAAAACTAAATTAAGTCAAAATCATTTCAAACCTGGGATTAAAAAGTATGATTGGTGTGAATATCTGTCAATTACATTATTCTGTCAATAAATGGCCAAAATCATATTTTTTAATTCAGATACTAAAATAATCGTTTAACCAACCATTGAACAACTAGTCCACATAGTCGCATGATCACTGCAAATACTTCTTAGGCAATTTCTGGGGCAGTAGCTTCTCATCATTGTAACTAAAGGAGTTTTGGAAGCTGAAGCAGCCTACCTTGTCTCCTGAGGAGGAAATAACATTTGCGAAGCCCCGACATTTATGTCAATTTTATACAAAAATAATATATAGATAATGTTTGACATTTTGTTATGAAGGATCAGTTAAATGCATAAAACAAAAAAAACATTAGCCATTACTTATAACAAAATATTTCTATTACAGTATGTAATATGTAAATTATCAAAATAAACAACAAATGTTGCTTTCAGAAATCTTGGCCGTACAATACAGAAACTGTATATCCTTTAGTGGCTAAATAATAATAATATGGCTCTGTTGGCTGGAGTAGAGTTTAAAAGATTTTATACTTCACAAAATACAATAATGGTTGGAAATTCAATAAAATTACTTCTTAGACAAAGTAGACTTGATTGTATGCCAGTTAGTTATACTAATTAAATATTTCTTCTGAAATGAAACACAAAATGTGAATACATAAAACATGTATAAGTATATGACGAAACAAAAAGTGAGGCTAATACTTACAAAAAAGGTAATTAGATTAATTCATCAGATTTTAAAGCAGAACACATTTTTCCAGATTTATATAATGATGGTTACCAAAATTTCAATAATGGCATGTAATAAGCTCTTCAAAGTATTTTTACATTTAACATTACACATTGTGTTATTTCAACCTTTACATACAGAGTTTACACGCTCCAGTGTAATTTTATAACAAAAACCTGGTTGTAGGCAAATAGGCATTAACAATATTATCTACACCTGAGACATTTCTATTATAACATTCTTAAATAACATTTAACATTAGTGAATTTGTACACAAGCAATTAATAAAATCTAAATATCTAAATTAATCTTTTATAAATAAAATCTGAATTAATCAAACTTCAGAAATGATTAAGTTTAGCTCAAAAAACAGAACATTTCATACATGATTGTTTAATGTTTGCTTCTCACATAAATAATTTCCATACCTTGTGTGCATACAGTTTTTGTCCTTCAACTACAAGTGTAACATCTGAATACTCTTGATTCATACATAAAGATGCCAAATTCTCTGAAAGTTGTGATAAATGTTCAATGTCCCCATGCCTTGAAGAAACAGTATTAGAATTAGTTACTTGCATATACTGATGACTGCTACTCATCTAAAGAAAGAAAAAATATTTATAAAATACTAAAGGGAGCCAATATTATTTTTGTTAGAACGGAAACATCTACACTAAATACAAAGGTGTTTTATATGCCAAAGATAAATTTGTTTAAACTATGTTACTTACTTTGTTTCTACAGATCTACCACAAATCTACTACAATAATCACTGAAAACAATGACACAATTTGTTTAACCAAAATTTATTTACCTAGTTGCGTTATTACATTTAATAAATTACCAAATTTGACAATAAAACACTCGAAATGCATTTTTTTAAAAGTATTGTCAAAATTATGCTTAATTACGAACGCATTCATCAACAATAATAAATACATCACATCTCGGAATGGATGCGTTCAATGAGAAATCAAATATTTTAAAACTGTTATCAGTGCTAAGATGTGACTGTTATTACGTTACAATTATTTTTGGTACTGATGCAACTCTATGTTTAACATATCTAGACTCCGTTTACCGAACAGAATAGTTAAGCTTCTCACCAAAAATTTCCGAATATTTAAAATGCAACTTTGTTATTGCCGTTATTGGTCACATTTTTAAAACCCGGAACACAAGCAATTACTTGCTTTCAACTGTTATAGTTGGCGTACCTAACAGAACAGACGTCTCTAATTTGTCATTGCATTTTGGTGTTTGAATGAGTGTGTATGGTATTTACATCGTCGTTACTTGCTTGAATTTGCTGTTATTCTCATTTGTACGAACAACATAGTCCTAAAAGGACGACCTATTTTGACCTAATCCAAAACTTATTTTTAGACTATGTTTGTGGTACTTTATTTTATATAATTAAAAGCAATTTGAAAAAAAGAAATAGTAATGTGACGAATGTTCGTTTATACTCAAGTCCACCTGTAATTTACAAATTTTGCTTTACTGTAATGATTTGCGGTCTCTTGTACCTTCTTTAGTATGTTCTTACGTCGTATTTTTACAACTAATAAATAATTAGAAACTTCTGCTGTGTGTTAAAATGCCAACACTAAAAACATGACGCTGTGTAATTTAGTCTTGACAAAGTAACATTTCAGTGTGAGGTTTTTAAAGGACAAGGCACACTTTTATGTAAACTCGGGATCGTTGGATTTTTTGAAAATTTAGTATGTTATATGGCATGTAAAAGTACGTATTTGTTACCATTCAATTTAATTTAATTTAATTTAATTTAACTTAACTTAACTTAATTTAATTTAATTTAATTTAACTTTAATTTAATTCGTTGAAGTCAGCTAGTTAAGGAGTTTTTAAAAATATAAAATTATTTAGGGTGTTCTATTAAAAAAAACATTTTACCAGATGTGTTTGACTTACAAGAATCACCCTGTATGTTTATAATTTTGTTCGTAGGACGTACAATTGAGTTTAATCATTGAAGTATTTCAGCATTTTCCCCCTAATTCTCTAAAATAAGACCAAAAATAATTATACTTAACAAGTGGTTTCCACACGCACAAAATCGTTTGACTCCATTTTCTGCAACACCCAGTATACTTAAGGGTTGGCGCAATGGTAAAAAATACTTACTTTTACATGCCAAATAACACTAAAATTTCAAAAAAATCCAACGATCCCGAGTTTACATTAAAAGTGTGCCTTGTACTTTCACAGTTTTTATAATTTTGTTGGTGTAAAACTGGTCGCTGCTTACATTGGCCAAAATTTATTGGGAGGAGGTTAACTATTTCTGTTGGGTGAACAGATTTTAGGTCATTGGTTATTACGAATCTATGTACTATGTAACAAAGCTGGATATCATCTATTTTATTTTTTTTAAGCAATTTTTCAATAAATTCATTGATAGAAGATTAGATGTTTTTGTATTTGTCAATCGATGGCTTAGAAAAAACTAAGATAGGAATGTGCAAACCGTTTTTCTTGATCGCTTAAATTTTAGATTTTACAGCCAGTCAAAGTGACGAAAATGATCTGTGAATTATTTCGTAAATGGTTGAAGATAGGTATAGTAATGTATGTATTTAGATTTATTCCGGTCATTAAAAAGTTGAATAATATACATAGTGTTCCGTTTGAATGATCAAAGTTGCTTTTAATTTTTAGTAGAAGCAATAACACTGAATCAATGAAAATATTTTTGTTGGATAAAACATGATTGCGAACGTAAACTCTCCAATTTTTATCTATGTCACTTTACAAATAACTGAGATAATTGAGCGTTTCCAAACTTATGGGGCACACTATATATGTATAATACAATTTCTTTGATGTAATACTTGGTTTTTCTATTACTATATGCGAATAACGACACTCTTTACTATATCTGTAAATTTCGTATTATGCAATACAGTTACGTAAAAAAAATTGGACCTGTTACGTAATATATATATATATATATATATATATAGGGTGTCCCAATAATGCGTATTCGGTCGATAGCTCCTTAGCCATTAAACTTAGAAGATAAGTTTAAATACGAAAGTTGTCTATTTTTATAAGCTGCATAATCTAAAAATAGTTTGGTTTCTACAGGGTGTAATATAAAAGCGGTACAATATAGAACTTTTGATTTTTAAACAGAACACCCTATATATTAATTTATTTTTCGATTTTCCTTATAATTTTACATCTTTTTTATAAGAATTACTTACAAGCTAAATCTTACAGTTTTTGAGATATTTGCAAAGTTAACCAAAAACTAACATTTTTATGTAGTAAATCAAGTAGGCGTATCTCAGTTATTTTTAAAGATAAAGAAATAATCTTTGGTACAGAATTTATTCATACACGAGCTTACTTTAATCTATTGTCTAAATTGGATTTCAATATTCACGGTGATCACAAAAATTAATTCAATAACATAAATTTGAAAATGTTATATCTTCATTTTTTAAATGGCACACCCTGTATTTTTTTAATGCCTTGTCTTCGTTTATTAATCGGATTTCATTTCTATTAAATATGTTCTATACCTATCTCTAATAGTTTCGGAGATATTTAAATTTGTTCAATTTTTTTCGTTGATAACACTGAAGAAGAGTAACATTAGTCGGTCAAAGCAAGCTATGAATACATAAGAAACTAAAAAACATATTAACTGAAATACAAACACTTAAAATTATAATAAATGTTCAATTTGACCACCATTTTGTTGCTGGCAAATATGAAGTCTTTGAATAAATGACAAATTTACTTTTCGTAACGTGGAAACATTTATATTTTGAATGACGTCTCTAATTCTTGCCTTCATATCATCTACAGTCGTTGGAGGAGTTTGATAGACTTTTTCTTTAATCCAACCCCAAAGAAAAAAGTCCAGCTTTGTCAAGTCAGGCTATCTTGCAAGCCAGGAGATCGGCCCTCCTCTTCCAATCAATTTGTTTTGAAACTCGATATTTAAATACTTTCTAACGTTTCTGCTAAAATGCGGAGGAGCGCCATCTAATTGCAGCCACATTTCTCTAAGGGTTTGTAAAGGTAAATCTTCAATAAAAGTTTCAAATTCGTTGCGCAAGAAGTTTAAAAATGAATCTCCATTGACCGTGTTTTCAAAAAAATATGGTCCTATAATTCTTTCCCCAATAATTCCAGCCCAAACATTAAGTGACCAGCGGTGTTGATCAACAGGAATTATAAATCTGGGATTCTCAGTATCGTAATAATGGAAATTATGTCTATTAAAGTATCCATTTTTGTGGAAAGTAGCTTCATCAGTAAAAAAGATCGTGCTAAAATAGTTGGGTTTTTCTAAATTTTTATTTATGGCCATTGCAAAAGTTTAATCTGTTAACGAAGTCATCCTCGTCTAATTCTTGTGCAAGTTGGACATGGTATGGATGATATTTATATTTTTTTACAATTCTATTAACTGATGTTTTTGAAACTCCAACTTCTAATTCCAATTGTCGGCAAGAAACGTGAGGATTTTCAATCACGGATTGAAGAACTAAATGTTCATTACCTTCGTTAATTGCCGTTCTTTCTCGTTCTAAATTGTCTTCGTAGTGAATACTGCCTGTTTGCTCGAAACGCTCTTTCAATCTTGCAAATGCTGAAACTTGCGGGTGTCGTGCATTTGGAAATTTTTGCTTATAAATTCGATGAGCTAAAAGACAATTTTTATCGCTTTCACCAAGGACGTAAATCATATTAACAAGTTCTTCTTTCGAAAAATTCATTTTGTAATTTAGGAAGTAAGTATACAATACTACACAAATATTTGCGCTGTTTGACAAGGCTGATTTCTTCATTTGTTTTCGTTCATCTTTTGTTTTACGCTCTTTTGATTAAATTGTTCAATTTTGTGATGAATCGTTTAAAAACATCTCAAATATCTCTTAAAAATGGTGGTTTCATACAATATTTATTATAATTACAATTTACGTATTTCAGTTAATATTTTTAGTTTCTTATGTATCCACAGTTTGCTTTGACCGACTAATATTACTTTTCATCAGTGTTATCAACGAACAAAATTTAACAAACTTAAATATCTCCGAAACTATTAGAGATAGGTATAGAACATATTTAATAGAAATGAAAGCCGACTAATAGACGAAGACAAGGCATTAAAAAAATACAGGTGTGCCATTTAACAAAATGAAAATATAGCATTTTCAAATTTATGTTATTGAATTAATTTTTGTGATCACCGTGTATACTTAAATCCAATAGATTAAAGTAAGCTCGTGTATGAATAAATTCTATACCAAAGATTATTTTTTTATCTTTAAAAATAACTGAGATACGCCTACTTGAATTAGTACATAAAAATGTCAGTTTTCAGTTAACTTTGCAAATATCTCAAAAACTGTAAGATTTAGCTTGTAAGTAATTCTTATAAAAAAGATGTAAAATTATAAGGAGAATCGAAAAATAAAATAATATATAGGGTGTTCTATTTAAAAATCAAAAGTTCTATATTGTACCGCTTTTATATTACACCCTGTAGAAACCAAACTATTTTTAGATTATGCAGCTTATAAAAATAGACAACTTTCGTATTTAAACTTATCTTCTAAGTTTAATGGCTAAGGAGCTATCGACCGAATACGCACTATTGGGATACCCTGTATATATATATATATATATATATATATATATATATATATATATATATATATATAGTATTTTCGACTAATTAATTATAAAAGGTTTAATATTGTGAGTCAATATATGTTAAGAAAATCTTGATTTTAAGTCGAGCTTTCGGAAATGTTTATTTCCATTTTCAAGACATAGTAATAAACACAAGATGTTAACAGGCATATAGCTAATATTAATTTATCAAAAACTTACTAATCCTGAGGCTAAATATTATGCAATTTACACATTAACAATGAAATAGTTGTTTTGTTTATATTATAATGGTAGTTATTGCATTAAAAATATTTTTTTAAATTTAAAATTAAATATATAAAGTCAATGTCAAATAAAAAGAATTTTATAATAGACTACTAGAAAGATTTTTTTTTTGATAAGTAATTAAAAGATGTTCCTATGAAAAGAAATGAAAAATGACTAATTTTAATAACGTTAATTAATTTTATTATCGAGATCATTGTAGTCTTTTATCAAAGCCCTTCAATAAAGAATTTGTTTTATTTAAACATTGGTCGTGGTTATTAGTACAAGTCATTTCTAAAATAATCTTTTTGAATGATTTTTTTCTTTTACTAAAATTATTACATCTTGGTAGTTCATTGAGTGCTCCGTTTTATAAGATATTATTCTACCTGACAAGTTTCTAGATGTTTGGCCAATATAGGATTTGTTACAGTCTTTGCAACGAAGACAGTACACAAAAGTTGGATTCTTTAGTGTAGTTACTGGAAAGTAGTAACACTAGGCGGAGTTACCTGTGAAAAGTGGCCGCGTCGCCTGCGCGTTCTTTCGCCAAGCAAAATGACAAGATTTAGTATAGTAAGAGTGACAGTGATCGTGACAGTCACAGTAACGTAATAGCAATAACAATAGTAATAGTAATAACATTGTTACTTATACATTTATAGTTATACCACCTAGTAGCGCTGATGTGTGCTAGCACATCTTGATTAATTTAAGTACTTCTACACGTGTGTTAAATGGTTTATGTACCCAATACGCACATTTCAGTTTGAAAACTTTATTTGTTACACTCATTTTTAATATTAATTGGGATTGTTTGAAGCCGTGCGAAATGTGAATATTATTCTTTGTCAACATTATTCGAAGTTCCTGTGCTTTATTATAATAAACATAAACTAGCCTGATAACCGTTGACGATATTTACTTAAAGGTAAAATTTTTCTTAAAAAAATTTTCAGTTGTTAAAAAATGCTAAAATAATGCTTTTTTTAGTTAGAAGAATAATTTGTCGTTCCGCGGAAATGTAAATGCTATGCATTTAAAATCATCCTAGAGTCACAACACGTTTTAGAATACATCTGAACGTAATTTGATTGTGGTTATTTTATTTTATCGAAATAAAATTCTGTTTAAAATGGTATAGATGTAAAAAATATAATTAAAATGAATATATCGTCGTTTTTATTTCCATTATATACTTGATTGGAATGTAGTTAATATGTAATATTGAAAAAATATGAAAATTGCCAAAAAAAATAGAAATTCACTTGCAGGAAGTGTTTAATTTTGTAATTTTTAAGTAATGGTCATAAGAACTCTCATTTTCACGTTTAATGCTACCAAGCTAGCATTTACGACAGTGCCAACTTAAACATTTTAATAAGTAACATTTTTAACCTCAATGTCTGACTTTACTAATTATCATTGGAAACTTTAAATGTTGCCAAACTATGTTATTGGAAGCATTTAACTTTTTGGCGTGCAATGATACCAAAATTATATTAATGTAGGTGCCAACCTAAACATGTTAATAAGTAACATTCTTAACCTAACTGTATCACTTTACCAATTGTCAATAAAAAATTTAAATGTTGCCAAACCATATATTTGGAAGCATTCACTTTTTGACGTGCAATGTTACCAAAATGATATTAATGTTATTAAGTAACATTCCTAATGTCAGTGTCTGACGTTACCAATTGTCAGTGTCTGACGTTACCAATTGTCAGTCAAAAATTTAAATGTTGCTAAACTATATTTTTGGAAGCATTTAACTTTTTGACGTGCAATGTTAACAAAATGATATTAATGTAAGTGTCAACTTAAATATGTTAATAAGTAACATTCTTAACCCGAGTGTCTGACTTTACCAATTGTCTATTAAAAATATAAATGTTGCCAAACTATATTTTTGGAAGCATTCAACTTTTTGACGTGCCAAAATGATATTAATGTAAGTGCCAACTTAAACATTTTATTAAGTAACATTCTTAACCTCAGTTAAGAACTGTCAAGCAAAAATTTAAATGTTGCCAAACTATATTTTTAGAAGCGTTCAACTTTTTGACGTGCAATGTTACCAAAATGATATTAATGTAAGTGCCAACTTAAATATGTTAATAAGTAACATTCTTAACCCCAGTGTCTGACTTTACCAATTGTCTATCAAACATGTTTATACACAAATTTAAATAAGTAATGAAAACGAATAAACATATTTACATTGCAGTGTCAATTTAAGTTAATTTTAATAATGCTTACATAATTCTGTTAATCAAAAGAAGTACATAATTATACTAAAAAGTATGTTTTTTATTGGGTAAAATGGCTATTTTAAATTTTGGGATTTTTTAAAATTATTAATTGGACGCACATAAATGCCCACTTAAAAACGTAATGCATCAAAAAGTGAATTTATCTTTTTATATTTAATAATATTGAAACTATTTCAAATTAAAAATAATATTTAAAAACATATTTCAATTTTAACCGTTTATATAATGAAATATCTTTCTAAATTATAGTAGATTCTAATAAAAAGAATGTAAATTATAAAAACATTATAAATTAATAAATATTCAACTAACTTGGTGAGCAAACCCTTTTGTGAGCGATTGAGAAGGGGTTGAGGTTAGATCGGTCAAGTTTGGTTAAAACCCAAAATGTTTGTAAAAGGTCTAAAAATGATTTTAAGAGTAGTTTGGATCTATTTGAGGTGATCACGTTTATCGCTCATTGTATAGCTCGGTTTTAATTTAGGATCACTTTTAATTGTATGTATTATGTTTCAGGCTCATAGAAGAATACGTCTAACCTGAGTTTGAACATTAACTCCATTCCAAGTTCGAGTTTTGGGCTAAAAAGTTGACTTGCGTTTTTTGACGGATTCTTCATCTAGGTGTCCCAGAGAACTTATATTTCAAATTTCAGAGTTCGGATGCGCGAGATAAGGAAGATGGCTTTATATCTCGAAAAGCGGAAGGAATAAAAAAAGTTGAAAATCCGTTTTAGCATTTGATGTCGATCTATCTGTGTGCAAAGTTTCGAAAAAAATGGTCGGTAAATAACGAAGTTATTAAGAGATGCGCGAAGTCGACTGTCCTCAGAAAAAAAAACTACCCCTCCACCATCATGTGTGTGTTCCATCCCATCGGGGTGGTGGGACGGTAGTTTCCACTATACGTCACGACGTTCTAATCCCTCCCACTCCTGCACGTCACGTCGGGCCGTCGGTAAATTTGTATTTCGATCCCTCGCAAACGCTATCGAGGCAATCTCGAAAGGGTTCGGCGACGGCCGAATGCGAGTGTTCCCATCGAAATGGTATACGGCACGCGTCTTATCTCGTCGAACTCAGGCCGTGTGAAAAATTTGATAAAAATCGGGTGATTTTCCGAATTTGAGAGTTTATATTATAGTTTCTATTTAATTAGCGCTACCTATATATACACATATACCCCATCTAAACACACAGGATACGTACTATTTTCGATTGGAGGAGTGTTTCTTCGATAGCAAATCGTAAAAATATTTACATCGTCGGATAAATGAAGACGTAGTTCGTTTAAACCGTATATATCGATCGTCGCGACGCTGCCGACGTCAGACGTCGGTTTTGTTATCTCAGTTAATCTCTCCCAGATTAAAAAAAGAAAAAAATCTATCGTACTCGTCTTGATAACGACAAAATTTTTCATCTCTTATTTTTTCGAAATTTGAACTCTATTAGTTCGAAAAACATAAAAATTCGATTTCGAAGTCAAAATTTTCGACTTTTTCAACTTTTGACCACGGAGTCCACTTTTCGAGGTCAAAATTATAGTCAATCGATACATAGTTGGAAATTATTTCCATCGATTAAAAATTTCTTAAAAATCGGTGTGGAATTTTGAAAATTAAAAAAAGATGTTCTAAGCGTTATTTCGAAAAGAAAAAATGCGCTGTGGTAGAACTCGTCGCCGTAAAGAAAAATAAAAAAAATCACGTCAAATTCCAACGGGCATTGGTTAAAACAATTGCCAAAGTTGCAATTTTTCGATTTCATATTTTGCCCTTCCCCGAAACGAAGCGACAGCCGGCCATGGCGTTATCGGGGTAATATAGTTCTCGACTGTCTCCATCTATGCTTAAAATTTAAATAATTTCTGCGATCCCATTTTGGGGAAAACCTACGAGAAATCTTCAGACAACACCTCGACCACTCCTGCCGCCACCTGCATCGTGGTGGTGCGACGCTAGTCACGACGCCCTAATCCCTCCTTCGCCGTCGCTTGCGAACTCTCGACCGCCACGTCGGGCCATCGGCGAATTTTTATTTCGATCCCTCGCAAACGTGATCGAGGCAATCACGAAAGGGGGGGACGCGACGGCTGAATGCGAGTGTTTCCGTCGAAACGGTACCCGGCACGTTTCTTATCTCGTCGAACTCGGGCCGTGTGAAAAATTTGATAAAAATCGGGCCATTTTCCGAAATTGAGAGTTTATTTTATGTTTCTATTTAATCATTCAAGTTCATTTGGATAATACAAATGATATGTCAAAAAGGAACGAATAAAATAAAACCGCTGCCAAATTATCCGTCATTTTGAATTTTTTAATTTTGACAAATGATTTATATTTAGCAATCTTAAAAACCCCCAATACCCGACTTTTGTACCCTAAAAACGGCGCACCACTGCTTATTATATATTTTTTTATTTTGAAATTATATAAAAAAGTATTAGTTTGTTTTTTAATTATTTAACTTTTTAAAATGTGAATGAATTTTTTTATATTTTTACTAATTTTTTTAATTTTCTAATCCCATAAAAATGCCCCGCCACTGGTTGGATTTTGCTCATTAACGAACTTAACCTAGATGTTATGACAAAGAATGTTTGTACCTAATTTCATATCGATAGCTTTAATGGTTAAAAAGATATCCCGCACACACACAGACAGACACGAAATTTGTTTTTTAACTTTTTTCATCGATAGATTTAATGTTTCAAAAGATATCGCGCACACTCACACACAGACACACTGTGTGTAACTTTTCATGGGGGTGGATCCGTGCGGTACTGAGAAAGGGAGGTAAATGTGATTTTCTATCGGCCTACTTGACCAAGTTACACAAAATTGTAGAAATTCAAAATATCTCATTTGAACCAATAAAATATTCTTTATCAATTTCCTCAATAAACGTACTAACATTTCTGTGTAACAATTTTTAAATTTTAACCAAACACAGTTGTTACTTTGTTGATTGGATTAAAGTTTCCTTTCTGTGTTATAATTTATATTACAACTACGTTTCCATTTCTTAAAATTATATTAAGACATTAAAAAAAATCATTAATTAGTATGCGTTTAGTAAAGTTTTGTAATAAAAGAACAAAGCCAAAAGAAAGTGTTGTGTTCACAAGTAGATACGAAGGAGAAAGAACGCAACAAAGGAAAGGAAAGGGCCACGTATTTCATTCCCTCCCAAGGGAGAGGGCGGGCTGCTCGAGCTTTCCAAGCTCCTTCAGCCACAATCATGGATTCCCAGCATACATACATACATTACGTATATATGCATGGTGGAATTAAGGATGGGTATGGTCAGGATAGGATCGGAAGGAACGTAGTTAGGGTTTTGAGGGGGAAGATACTACCCCAGCATTCTCCTAAGTAGCCGCACATGGTGTGCATATGCGCAGTGACCATGCCGTTACATGTGTATGAGGAAAACCCCCTGAAAAAACCTCATACAAGGTAGACGATAACGGGAATTGAACCCATTACCTCCCGAATGCTAATCAGGTCGTATCACCACTACGCTACCAGCTCGGTGAACGCAACAAAGAAAACGCCTTCCTTTATACACAGATAATTTCAAAATGTTGCAATTTGTATAAACTAAAATGTAATAAAACATTTAAATTGTAATACACGTGCAAAATCAAAAATACACACTGATAAAATTTATAGTATAATCAAATACTATACACGGTGTTTAGGCAAAGGCAAAGCTGAGAAACCCTATAACAAAATTATTGCTAGGCGGTGCGCCATTTCTTCTCACGAGCCATCCAAAGTTCGAAATTTGACCGACTTCATTAGCTTTTGTCTGGGAAGGTATCCAATGAAAAATTCATTTTCAAACAAGATGTTGAATTTTATGGTGACGTTTGTAGACATCAGTGTGACAGGCATTTTTTAAACCCATTGCGTCGTTCAATTTCATATTTCACTGGATAATGTACTCATTAAAGATATATACATGGTGTACGGGCTCTGTGAAGGGAACTCTGTGGCTGCTGCTGAACAATATGTTCAATAATAAAAAATGTGTTTTGTACCATTTGTATTGTTTTGATCACCAATATGCTTCTGACGCTTTGTGTCACGTATCATGTGGTGAATTTGTTTACATATAGCTTCTAACGTTGCAATTTAATCTCATTTTTGGATGGCCCATTAGAAGAAATGGCGCATCGCCTAGCATTAATTCTTTTATGAGGCTTCTCAGATTCGCATGGGTCATAACACTAGCTGAAGCTTTAACACTATTTAATAAACACCGTGTATACCTATAGAATGATAGAAATAAACTAAGTACTAATTTAAATAGATGTTTATACATTGAAATAATATCTGAAAATTGTCAAAAATCTTGATGCTGTCAGTTAGTTGTCTTGCAGATTTCCAGACTTCATGTTCTTCCTTTGTGAGTTATTTCAAAATGTATGAATAATAGTTGTTTTCCGAATCAACTTCCACTATAACACCTTTTTTGAATTTTCCAGAAAAATACGTAAGGCATGAACAGCAGCTTCGTGTTTTACAAAAAGTCCCACTTGTTTAAATCTTAAAGAAGGTAATAAGGTATATGCCATTTTCTTGCAGCATACTTCTGCGACTAATACCATCCTACATAATTCGGCATAGTTGCATCTTAAGAAAAATATTAGGTTAGTTGAGATATATATTAATAATAAGTTAGATGACCATCACGTTTTTTGTAACCATACCGCCATATTTTCTAATTCTTCATTTAACCTGAACAAAACATCGTCAATGTTTCTAGGTTATTTTCAAGTTTAAGCCGCGCTGTCAAATTTAAATAAAATTATTGTTCGAATATCTCGGGATTTAGCATCCTAAAGGTCTTAAAAATCCCCATCCACTCGTATAAATAAAGTCGAATTTCGTTTAAGGTCTGTTCGCACTTATTCTGGCATGTAAAGTCCATCGAGTGTGGGTGGTCATACGATAAAAATATATTGTGCAAGTGTAAACGATTATCAGAACCGGGACTGGGTCAGCAAAATTTCGTTTTGGATCTGTTTTACAAATTAATTATATCAGTAATTTTCAATAAGTAGGCAGTGCCCGAATGAAGTGCAAACAGTTTGGTTAATTGCGGAGGATCGTTTTTAGCCGACAGATCTCACTGTGTCAAAAGAGTCAAGACTGTAATTTGGTTATCGAAGCCAGTTATAAATAACTGATTTTGTCATAAATAAATACACTGTATTTGATGTTAAAATTGAGATTTATTATTAGTTAATAATATAACCGATTTTAAAAATCTCAGTTTACAATTTGTCTATATATATATAACGAATGTAAACCTAAATACAGATGCAGAGGTATATGTTAAATATAATAATTCTTTACAATGTTATAAAGTAACTAAGATTCTAATTTTTGCTTTAAATTCAAATATTGGACATCTTATAATTGAAAGTCATCACTTTCACTTTAACTATCATCTTCACTCGACTCTCCGATATTGATTACTAGAGGTTTTACCATTTCCTCAGTTCTTTTTTTAATGGCCCATCAATGGGACAGCATGTAAAATACACTTTTGCCACAGTTCTCCAGTTACTTGGTTTAATGAATCCTTCCATAGCGATAAAACATTCTCGTCCCTGAAGCCCTTTCTTCCAACGTTATTGTTGTAATACTGTTTAAAATTTGCCCAGGTTAACTCGATAGGGTTGAATTGGCAGTGATACGGAGGTAAATGTAAAATTTGATGACCCCATTGATGAGCGATTTCATCAATTGCATATATTATAGGAGAAAATACCTCGACCATAAAAGAGGCGTTTAGATTTATAAACATGTCCCTAGGGGCTATATTAGAGTGTGGTTAGGTCAATACTTCAGACACTCCCCGAAGATTCTACAAGAACATTGACGCGCGCGCTTGCGCACAAGGCTAGCTGCGTACTCGTTTCTCGTGTGTTTCGCTCTTTAAAGTGTAACTGTCATCGAGTGAGCATTATTATAATGTATTCTCCTGTTTATGAGCCAACATCATCGGACATTAGAGATTTTACTGACTTGTTAATAAACTATTACAACACAACCGTTCAAGATAATGATGAAAGCGATGACGTGGTTGAGCTGAATGTATCTCACATCCAAGGTGATGGTGATGGTTCACAGAAGAGAAAGAAGAGCGATGAAGTAGGGGAGAAGGCGAATCTCAAAATCATGATGATGATGACGACGAATCACGGTTCAAGAAGAAGAAGAAAACCAATAAAGCATGTTATTAAATAATAATGATTTATTGTTGTTTATAATAATAATAATAATATATTTTCAAACGTTAAGCTTTCCTTCAATTTTATTAATAAACTTGTTTTTTTCCTAACGGTGCTCCATCGTCTTGATTCATGTTTGCAGGTTTACGAGTTTTCGCTTTAGCGTGTTTTCGTTTTGCGTGTTTTTTTGTGTTGGCGTGTTTTCGTTTGGGTGTTTTCGTATTTGCGTGTTTTCGTTTTACGTGTTTTCGCATTTGTATGTCTTCGCGTTTGCGTATTTTCGTGTTAGCGTGTTTTCGTGATAGCGTTTTTCGTTTGTGTTTTTGTGTTAGCGTGTTTTCGCGTTTTTTGTGTTAGTGTGTTTTTGCGTTTGCGTGTTTTCGCGCTCTCATGTGTGTGTGTGTGTGTGTGTGTGTGTGTGTGCACGTGCGTGCGTACATGCGTGTGTGTGCGTGCGTCCGAGCCAACGTGCGCGTGTGTCCGAGCGAGCGTGCGTATGTGCGTGCGAGCGGGCGTACGTGCGTGCGAGCGAGCGAGCTTGCGTGCTAAAGCAGTGCTAGTCGATTGTATGTAGTTGTAGGCACTATTGTGTTGACTAAAAGCTATAATTGGAACGCTGCTTGCTATGCCCAGTCCGTGGGGTTATGTTTAATTAGCATTTTGACAGATGTATTTATAATAAGATCAGGCTTGCATGTATAATAATATAGAGGTGAAACTAACTAGCTAATGTGCTTTGCTGCTACACGCATCACAGTATTGAAAATTCTGTTTATGTATTAGAAAACATACTACAGTCTCGAAACAGAATGCAGATAAAATTGAAAGAAATGAATACGGTACAACTTCTGCGAACGAACTGAAAGATTTGAAGCGTGTGCAGCATTTCCAGAGCCGTGCTGAAACCAGATAATTTAGGGATAACCTCATGTCCATGTAATAATAATAGTGTCTGATAAAAGCTGTCAGGGGTTATTACCTGCTTTTATAGGTTGTTACAATATAATCGTTCAAGGTGAAGATGATGAGGTGATTATATCTCAAAATCTCGCTGATGGTGATGCTCTATATGAAATTTCAAATAAAATTAGATTACGTCACTATTATTTCAGATTAGAAATTTTTTAAAACGTTTAGTTGACATTGTTATTAATCCCAACTGATAAAAATTCATATAACGTGAATGACATGTGTGTGTAGTTGAGTATACAATAGTTTTATGTAATCTGAAGATTCAATTATTTAAAGTAATTTTTGCGTTAGCAAAATTTTTAAAATATTTGTGAGTGTTTTAAATGTAAATTTTTGTAGGTACAACATGATTGTTAAATAAGAGTAGCGGTTTTCAGGTTTTGTGTATTACTTTCTAAAATAGTTAATGATCGGTATGTAATAGCCTGCTTATATCCAGCCATTCACAAATCGTATTTTAGTGAGACACGTTGTCTAAAAAATATTTCAGTTCAACGTATGGTACAGCTGAAGGAAAAAACACTTCTAAAGGTAAGCGTATTATTTTTAAATATGTTTTTTACCTGATATTGCTAACAAAAATGTCGATAAAGATTTTTAAAATGTATTATTACTCTTGTAGGATGACGTCATAAGATCAACTCTCAAATAGCTGCTACGTATTCGTGGGTTTTAAACTTGTAGTTATTGTTAATTCACGTATAATAATAAAACCATTAAAACCTTTTGCCTTTTATTTCCGTTATATCAGTTTGATATTCTTAAAAACATGTTAATTTAATTTAACTCTGTTATATATAAGTAATTATTACTTTCCAGTCTTTTTTAATGGGATTTTTACAACTGTTAATGAACACGTTACAATGAAACAATTTTGTGTGTATGTAATTGAACATGCAAATAAATCAGATATAATGTTCCGAATGTATAGGTGGTGACTGTTTAGAGAATCTGCCTATACATAAAGCATCATTGCATTGGGGTAGAATTTATTTATTGTTTCACGTCATATTTAATTAGACATCAATGGATTCAGTTTGAACTGTAATCTGGTTTCAGCAAACTGTAAGACATAATTTCAGTTGATTGATTGAGTGAGATTGATCTGGTGATCGAACGTGATTTGTTTGAGATTGATTAATTAATTGATTTGTTTGTGTATGTGAGAAAGAGAGAGGGGGAGGAAGAAATAAGATAGAGCAAGAGAGAGGTGTGCATTATCAGCTTCTATTATAGAAAATGTTCATTAGTCTATACGCCACTAGATGGTGCTAATATCAATTTTTACTCAAAGGGGCCAGGGCGCAGACCCTGATACAAGTCCTGTCTTACAAGAACCTCCTTATTAGAATACAATTTTGTATGATGGGGCGAAGGCCTACAGCTGTAAGATTAAGTTAGAACCCGCAAACAATTGCACCAAGGGGACCACGATAGAGCTAAGCTCTACACTTATCTTATAAGGTTAGGGTTCCCACACCATCTCCGACCAGGGGGCGAAGGCCCGAGAACAAGTTGCGAAGCCCTACACGTGTCTTACAAGAACCTCCTTATTAGAAATACAACGTTTTCTCGTATATGTAAAAGATCATCCAATAGCATTTAACCATTTTAAAGCAATAGGATCGATAATTTTAATAATATCTTATTAATTATGCAATTTCCAACATTGTATGCGTGTGCATTTGCCTAACCTCCAGGGGCACTGCTCTTAATATAGCCAAAAGAACCTTAATTAGATGACCATCAAAAATAACCCTAAGACCAACCCCAAGTCCAGCTCCAGGTCCAGCCTCAGCACCAAGACCAGCCCCCACGTGAGCATGTGCAAAAAAGGCTCTAATTAGGGTTGACCCTCAAAAAGAAACCATAGGGTAGAAAATACGTGTCCTATACGTGAGCTGTAATAAAATAGGGGTGAAAACACGTCCTACACATGCGCAATTAAAAAATAATCAGGGTTGAAAAGGGCTTTCGAAAAGAAAGGGTTGAAAATACGGCCTCACACGTGGGTGTGTAAAAAAATAGGGTTGAAAAAGGCCTCCGAAAAGAAACCATAAAAAATAAGGGTGAAAAATACGGTCTCCCACGTGGGCGGTCTTGTGACGTCAAAATCCAAGATGGCGGCGGAAGTGTCTCTGTACTACTGATAGTTAACACTTTTACGCCGTTCCTTGTAACAGGGTATTTTGCGCCAGTTGTTTCTAAAGCTTTAGCGTGCGCAATTAGAATGGTGGGGTTGATTCGCATACGTCTCACGAGTAAACTACCGTCTATAATTTGCGTCTTGTAATTTGAAGCGGGCGTCGCCATTAGGCTAAAGGTATCTGATCGTACAAATTTAGCCTTTAACTCAACACCACTTATGAGAAACTTTTCTTGATTAAACAAATCCGAGTGCACGTGACCAATCATATCGATCTGTTTCCCGGTAGCCGCAAGTGCTTGACGTTTTGAAAAACTGTTATTTGCTTTTCCCGGTGTATTCATCTGTCCAGCTGTATCATTGTGCCATAAGGTACAACCTAGAAGTGAACTCTTGGCCTCCTTTTTATAATTTAGCATCGTTTCGATATATGAACGGTAGGCGTAGGTGTTGTTTGGTTGTGACACCATCTTCTGATTTAAGTAAACCTCCACCGTTTACCGGTGCTACAGCATCAGCGTCTGTAAGTGCTGTATCATCTTGCTTTAGAACTTTAGCTGTGATGTACAATATGGTCTGACTTAAATCTATATAATCGTTTCCATTTCCGGGGACTACAAATTCTATTGGGGCGTCATCACTCAGAGCTGATAAGGGCTTGTAAAATATCCATTCACCACTCTCAATACTTGTCTGCGTCGACGGTAAAGCGAACTAATCCAATTCGGACTTGACGCATTCACACGATTGGGTATGTAGAAAAGCCATTATCTTGAAAATATATCGTCGTAAGTAGGCTTCTTCTTAGCAACAGCTGTCGGTAGAGACTGGTTATTATCGGACAGACGTACTCTTTTATAACCCGAACCCTCCATCATTTTATAGATTTTCTCGTCGGCTTTACGCTTAAGGTTTCTACCTGCCTCGTGAAATCTTTCTTGAAACGAATCCTTAATAGGTCGATCCTCTATGACGTCACCAAGAATATTAGCACCCGTTCTAAGAGCTTCTTTTCCAATAGCCTTTGCGCCAGACTTAAATAACGGTATTATCCTTCTAAATATACCACCTAACCAGCTACCTATTCCATGACCACGTTGATATGGCCCACCTCTGTAGATAGATCCGATACCGTTACCGGCCTGATTCATGTAATATTGCTGATAAGGGCAAACAATTATCGTACTTTCTTAAGGTGTAGCTTCAGACACGACGTTCCAAACTCAAATGGCATTGCTGCACCCGTATCTGTTTTTATATTAATCTCGATGTTTTCAAATTCCCGTGTCATCACCGGTATGTACTGTCAGGCGAAAAAACAACATCTTTATCACTCCCGTAAGCATAGTTTTCTGAAGTAATATTTATTATACGCATAAGCGGAGATAAAACATCACCCACAATTTGCGGTTCAACGATGTCGCAATAAACAAACATCTGAGCTGGTAATCCTATCCATATACTAGAGGATTGAGGGGGCATTGGCTCCATAGCTATGTTCTGATACGGACGATAACCCAATTGTAGGGCTAGACGTTGCGAGAATCCGAGTAGCGAGAGCTTTTAATTTTTTTAATTTCGTCATGATGCGCTTAGTTAGATTATGATATTCGATTGTTAGCAATTTACTTATTAGTATATGGTTATTTACCTCGTTGACAATTTCTTCTATGCTGGCATAATTTCCCGAAGCGAAACGTATCACCTACCAGCCATCTTCGGTATAAATGATCTTCTCGTTGTCGCGATGAAAATATTCTGCGGCCTTTTTTAATATCGTTTCTAACACGTTCTCGACAGGTGGCTCTGTTCTATAATAAATTAAATTGTCTGTTGCACTTACAGCGGCAAAAGAACATGGGTACTGAATTTCCGATATCCCTACAACCCACGATCCCGTTAATCTTAGTCGCTTTGGCAGCTGCGTAATAAAACTTGACGTCATATTACCTGGAAAATACGTCATAGAGCTATTACTCAATAAGGTAAGTTAGAACTCCATATTTATATATCTCTCAACTGCGAAACTAACACCCAGCTATTAAATTTGTCACTGTATCCACGCCACTTGACCAGGTATTGTTTATTTCGCCCGCGGCCCTTCTCTGCTAGAATCTTATCGGCTTTGAATAGAGTATCTTTATCAACCGTAACAACTTGCAATTCTTCTTCGTAAAAGGTGCCCTCAACAGGATCGCTATTAAGATCGATTATTCGATAAACTGGTGGTCTTCTTTTTATGACCGCACTAATTGTAAAAACTTCCTCGCTCCAATTCGTTTCATATCCCTTCTCAAAGGTGTACTTAGTTCTGGCGATTCTGACATGCTCACCGACTTTATATTTAGGATGGCGTACTGGACCTAAACCTTTCGCGTACAGGTTATTCCACACTTCCAAAATGTTTTTTATCGTTTACAGCCGCGGAGGCCATCTTTATACTTGAATGTGGGCTATTGTTGTAAGCAGTCACAAGTCTTTCGAGTACATCAATATACCTGTAGGAATTTTTGTAAGTGAAATAACGCCACATTTTTGTTTTCAATGTTTTATTAAATCTTTCAACTACAGATGCTTTTACATCAGGGTTATTTGTTACAAGAAATTGATATTTTGTTTCTTGAAAAAGTTTTGTACACTGCTCGCCACAAACTCTTTGCCTTTATCCGTCTGTAGATTTGCCGGAGTATTGTCGCAATCCTTAAAAATATCCGCGAATGTTTCAATTACAGATGAGGCTGTCTTCGTTTTAAGTGCTCTCGCCCATGCCCTCTTGATAAATACATCGATTACCGTTAGAATGTAGTTGTATCCACTATTGTATTTACTTAAATTTCGCATATCACAAAGATCCGCTTGCCACAACTCGTAAAGGTTACTCACAATATATTTATTTCGTGGATACTTTTTTCTGACTGGTTTATGTACCGTATAAGCTTCTTGTGCCTGTAGCCAGTTTTTCACTTCACCATATCTACCCTTTACAGCATTAGTTAAAGGTGTTATACCAGCGAACCCTGCTGGGTGAGAGGGATCATAGTATACAGCATCCATGTTATGGCTGCCACGAATCCCAATCTAGTGAAAGTCCTCTTGTTCTTCTTTGAGAGATTCTTCTCGGTATTTCCCGCGTTTCACTATCAACATCGTAATTCTCACCTATAGTTGTGCGGGTCCGTTCAACACTGGGTGATACAGTGTAAAGAACCAGCATCTTATACTTATATGTTTTAGAATAAATTAGGCACGGACCATCCTGTATGTAAAATTTCATAAGTTTACGCGATATTGCACAACAAATAATTTATTCATCACTGCTGACGTGTATTACTAAGAAACCGTAAGTTTCTGCACGTCAGAACGATTTTAACCAATCATGTAACGGTATTCCCGCACGGTAGCCGCGAAGCCGCCCACCGATACCCCTTTATAAACTCGCGACGCGCATAATGAAAGGAGAATCGAAGTAGATTCCGTTAAGCCGATATCCAGCAGCCGCCACCGTTGACCGTTCCAGAAACCAGTAGCCGCAGCCGTTCCGTCTGCTTAGAGTAAACACCGACCTGTTGTTCACCGACGAAGAGTCCTTCGCGATCGGGCAACCTAAAGCTCAATACCGCGATTGAAAGACACGTAAGTGGTAAAGTTATACATTCTGACAATTCACATTCAAACACTGCAGACCGTAAATACTTCCGGGCTAAGCACCAGGAGTTTTACAAAGCACACAAACACCTAGAGGCACGCAGGGTAGATCCGACGTATCTCGACCGTAAATACTTCCGGGCTAAGCACCAGGAGTTTTACAAAGCACACAAACACCTAGAGGCACGCAGGGTAGATCCCGACGTATCTCGTCACCACTTGAGGGTGAAGGGTTGTTACAGGGCTGTAAAGACCTACGACCTTTCTCTTAGTATATACAGTAAAGACAGGCCGTCGCCTTCGTTTTCTGGAAATTACTGAGACCCGCTCGAAACTCACACACTTACTGCATACAGATAACACGTAATAACCACATATGGTGTCTTTGATTAGTAGAGGAATACCTCCATAACCTGTAGTATAAATTTGTATATAAATATAACCATCGTAAATACCTGGTGCGAGAACGTTTGTAAATAAATTAAAGAGTACGTAGATTATTCGATCTTTACGTAAACCACTTAAAGTAATATTAAGTATTTCGTTCCCTAGTTTAATTATCAATAATTAACCTTAGTATAGAGTAAGTAGTATGAGAGTAATTCATTTAGTTAGATAAATAATCTAATTGCCTACATTAAACCGGTAATAATTAAAGAAAGATTGTCCGAATACATCGAGGTCGTATACGAGCATTTCGCGTGTATTACTTCCAGGAGTAGAACATCCTTGCTGCAGCGCTTCAGAGTTACTGGCATACAAACACGATATCGATTTTCTCAAACGAATCGGGTTCAATGCGCTGGCGCTTCGAGCAACCACTGCATCGAACACCACTCGCGCTACCGTACATACAGACCGTATCCTAAACTGTATCTTTTAGGTAAGGATTAAGTTAAAAGACTATTTTTGTTCACAGAAGCGATTACGCACCCAGTGACACCAGGACCTGGACAAGGAGTTCGCATGTACATGTTTTGTTGAATACGTTCTTATTTTCTTTATTGTAAATATTTATTTAATATACCTGTTAAAAATGCTTTACGAATTTTATTTAAGGTTACAGTGTTAAGCCCATCCAATAATCACTACGAACCACACCCCGTTTATAAAATAAACCCGATTGAGCAAAGCCGAGGCAAAGTAAAACCGCGCTGGGTTACCAAACCAGAAGGGCGCAATACTTATATATATATAAAATTGCACCTAAAAGTAAGGGAGCATTACAACAGAAACATCATGCCTTTGCGTATTCCCGATAAACTCTCGTGGTTTATTTATCTCTTTAATGTACGTCGCAAACTGACGCCAACCGCGCGGGTTTGTAGTTTTTCGATTTCTTAACATCTCGTGAACCAGATCGATAATGTTGGAATCTGGTATGATCTCGCTTTTTACTGTGACAGTACCACTTTTATCCCAAAAAACATCGCTGCTCGTATTCAGTATACGTAAGAAAGCCTCGCCTTTTCTCTTATATGAAGGCGGAAACGTTGATACTATCTCGTCGTCTGTCAGACCTTTGCGTTGCGGTAAATCTCTAATATCATCAGCAACAGCGTCACCGCTAATTGTTATGTTGATGGACTGACGTAACTGATTGGAAAAGTAGATACCTTTGAAGAAGGTTGTACTGCTGCCATTTGTCATGGTCAGTCATTTTGGTTTTTAAAACTTTATCCATATCGTTACCCAGCTGCGTTAAAATGTTGTTTTGTGTAACATCTGGCACCTGTAAGCGCTGTATAAAGTCCATCGGTAGAATAATCATCTTCTTCAGATTGTGGTTCATGGTTATTGAAACAGATTACCCAGGATTCCGTCAAGTAATGGTCTTAACAGGAGTGGTAGAAATGCACCACCTTCCTGTACAAGAAACTGTTTTTTCTTTTTTATAGATTCGCCTTTCTGTGCCACGCGTCTTAAAGTGTGCTTATGTTGAGAAAATCGTTGCTTCTGATCAGCTGACAGAGGTACATGACCTTTTAAAATGTTATGTGTACACTCATAAATACACTCTACCTGCTTACTATCCAAACATTTCAATAAAGCGCCACGTTGACTTTTACTTAATCTAGCTAATGCATGCAGGATATCAGCGTTCTCGCTTAAAACGTCAGCCATCATATATGGGTACGCGTCAATTCAGCACCAAATTTAATCCTACCTGGTAATGAGGGGTCAACTGAGCACTGCTTAATTATATCGGTTTAAAGTGCAGCTGCAAGAGATGCGTCAATTCAGCACTGAGCTACCTGCATGTAATTACCCAAAGCCCGTAATTAAGTAACCACGAATCATTCCATGCGCATTTCGCAAATTTATTTTACCATACCCACCCAAATATTAATGTATTTGTACATAGTTTAATAGAATTTCAAGTGAATGTATATATAAAAATCCAAAGTGTCAATTCTAGGGTATTTTCAAAAACTAGACGTGTTAGACAGGTAGAAGACCTTCTTAAGAACAGTATCGAAAGTCTAAAAAGCAGTAATATTAGTGAATATGATTTTGTAAAGAGAATTTCCCATAGATATAAGTTGTAGCTTTAAGAAATTTTTGTAAATATATCTGACTGTGTATTTTTAGTAAATAATATGTACTTGTAAATATTTTTATAAACATAGCTATGGTTCTTAAATTGAATTGTTTATTTCTAGTAATTTTTTTTGGTACCTGGCAAAGAAGGCAAAAGTCTTAGGCACTTCCGCAGGTTGTTTTTTTTTCAAGTTATACGAAATAGGTTTATTTTTATTTATTATTTTATAAATATTTCATACTGAAAAATGCGTCAATTCAACACTGTCAATAAAAAATTAACATCGACGGTGCTCAATTGACTCATTTTCTTATCCTTCTGGTGCTCAGTTGACCCATTACATGAATTAGAAAACTTTCTAGGGTCATTACGAGTGCTGAATTGACTATCGCCCGATGTAATCTTTATGACTGTGAGGCTTAAACCCTTTTTTCGCTATACATGCCTGGCAGATACCTTGAGGCCCGAATATGTTTGTTCTATAACGTAGCACATCCGGTGTATTCTGTTTTAAATCGAACAATAAATATCCGTGCGGGCTTGAGGTAGCATCTTGGTACGCTGCTTCTAAAAATTTCGCGTTGTCCGGCGAAATCTGTCTTGCTAAATGCTGTATCTGAGCTCTGTCACGTGGGTTCTTAAACAAAATTATGTAATGTGCATTGAGAGAAATATCTATCCACGTCCTTGATGAAATATGTTCGGCGTTAAGAAAAACACACTTAGATTTCGATAATGACAACCCTTTGTAAAAATATCGACCACAGAGCCGTTTTTTTCGCGCATTAAATCGTCAATTATTATTCAGACAGGTTTTTCTCCATCAAACTGTTCCATATCAGATAAACCCTTTCGAAATTCCACATAGAGATCTTTGGATAAAGGCTGCCACACACTGTAAAACCAGATAATTTTTTCAAAAGCTGTATCGCAGGCAGTTTCGATATTTTTTAGAAAATCCACGATAAAATACGATTTCCCACAACCCGACGGACCCGCAACTATCGTCAAAAATGGGTGCTTAAACTGACCTTCCATCTTGAATCGCTAAACGATACTAACAGATACTCTACCAGCAACTTAGTTTAAATAAACTAGATAACATCCTTTTCAATCAGAATGCTAACCCTCACAGGGTCAAAAATGATCTACAAGATAATTTCCAGAAATAGTTGTCACCTACCCTAGCCCTAAGACCAACTCCAGGTCCAAGACCAACCCCAGGTCCAGCCCCAGCACCTAGCCCCAGTCCAAGACGTACCCTAACCCTAAGACCAACTCCAGGTCCAACCCAAAGTCCAAGACCATACCCAAGGCCTACATCTGCCCCTCACGTGAGCAAAGAGGTGGTAATTAGGGTAAAAATTCCATCCAGGGTTGAAAAAGACCTCTGGAAAGAAACCATAGGAGTGGAAAATACGAGCTCACACGCGGGCGGCGATAAAATAGGGGTGAAAAGACACGTCCTACACTTGGGCGAGTAAAAAACAAAATTATGGATGAAAAGAGTTGAAAATGACCTCTGGAAAAAAACCATAGGGGTGAAAATCAAGGGTTGAAAAAGGCCTCCGAAAAGAAACCATAGGGGTGGAAAATACGGTCCCCCACGTGAGCGAATAAAAAGTGAAAGGTGGGTTTTCGCCAGAAAATCCAAGATGGCACATGGTGTCCCCCTACTTATATTAAGCTAATACAATTAGGAAGTAACACACATAATTTACACCAGCGTCAATTAAAACGCATAAAGCTCATACTACGAGAATCAGTTCTGGTCGTTTAAAAGTTAACAACCTTATAACGTGAAATTTTGGATACAATAAACGACAAAACAACACAAAAAAACAATACGGAATTGTTCAGTGCACGAATGAAAGCATTTCATTATTTATCGTAATGACTTGACAAACTTTTATACATGAATACACTTACGAAACGAATGCGTTCATCCGTGTTTATCTATTTGCAAGTAACATAACAATTTCGTAAATTCACCATTAACCAAAGCAAGTAATTCACCTCCTCGTTACACCCTTAGGAACCACTTGAACCCTACACCGCGAAGAACGGCTAGACCGGAATCAACCCTACTTAGTATTCCGACGGAAGCCGGATATTCTTACTCGGAAATGAAATACAGCAGCAGAATGACAATTTCACTGATTTTTAATTTTTAAATAACTGACTAACAGATTTACCAAATTCTGTTATACGGAACTAATGCGAGAACCGATAAGTCAACTGCCTGGTGACATTAATTATTTCACCTGGTTTTATTTTCAAAAAATACTATTGTTATATTTACATAGGTTCCATCTACAGCCTCAAACGGCTGTATGCATGCACGGTCAACCGGTGCTTCTTCACTAATTAAATTACGATATATTTGATCCGCTAAAAAGCGTTAAACTCTCTACAATCAGGGTGCACTTTATTAAACACAACCCCTTTCAAGAAATTCGAAAATGACACAATGTCCACCAATCAACACAATTCCTAGGACGCTGAACCACCTTAATATCCACCTGCAGGTGTTTGGGGAAGCAATCCGGCTACGAAACGTTCAAATATCCCAGGTCCGATAATTACTCCAGCAACCGTCACCGCGTGAGCTAGTGCCTCTTTAGCTCTTTGCTGTTTAACTGAAACCTGTCTAATTAACCGGCAAAACGCTTCATCCCCTCTGTAATTAGATCATCAGCCATACAGGCTTGCATCATATTTAACATCAATCTTTCACTTGGAAACTGCACAATCAGCACTCCCACGAACAAAACTCAATAAACTTTCTACACTTTACAAGCGACAAATTTTAACCAAAACGATACTAAGCTTTATAATGAGCTCACTAATAAAGGCCACAACAAAAGATACGTCGTTCTAATTTCCAATCTATAACATTTTTTTAACACCCAAAATTCGATGAGATGAAGAGAGAAAAAAATATGACACAAAGCATCCACATAACAAAACATGATATCCATACAAAGGTTAGTTCCATAGAATTTAGCCGTGATAATGCTTTTGTCCTATTATCTTTTCTCCCTCAACATCTTACAAAATCCAACCACTGGATGATGAGAGTATTTGCACCATTTAAATCATTTTTTAAATGGGTTCTAAATAAATAGATGATTAATAACCCTGATCAAACAGTGGGGTCAGTTTTCGAAAGTCTGGCATTTTTCTCTTTAATCCAAACACATTTAATGATTCCAACTGTGTGAGGGGGGGAGTCGGAGGAAGTACATTGAAGAAGAAACAATAAGCAACAAATCTGAGATGGAAGATGTGATGGAGCAACCCAAAGATGTTCTAACAACAAATCAAATCATACCATCCACTACCAATAATGGATTATACAATTCCAATTGTTCGAACTTTATTAAACAGAAGTGAAGGAAGAAATTTAGCTGAGTAAAAGGAAATACAGGAACGAAACCAAAGACAGGAAAAATAACACTAAGAAAGATGGTTGCACAATGTTTGTTTAAAATGCCAAAAAAAAAAAGAAAATTACAGGACTCACGTAAAAAAAGTTATATTGATTCACTGTTTTCATTGCAATTGGAGGTTTTTACAATAGGTGACATTAAATCAATGACAAGAGTAAATGAAATGACCAAAAAATTGAAATCTAATTCAGAATTTTGATGGTGCAGTTCCCAACGAAATTACTTGAGACATTAGAACAAATTTGTTCTAACATCTCAAGCAATTCTTAAAGATATTACCATTCACGGAGGACGATAACTGTAATTGTTATCGAAATTTATAAATTTATATAAACTATAAATAGAAAATGCACAATTTAAAAAGCCAAAAGATATATTATGTGTAATAATCATGAAAGTTTACATTTCCATATTGTCAAATCCAGTTTTGAAAAATAAATATTTTAGCTCCGATTTAGTTTTGATACATTTTGACATTAAATAGATTTCTGTTACACTATTTATTTTAAATATACAGATGCTGCATACATTATTTTAAATTTTTTTGTCATTAAAAATACCCCACTGATGTGTCCAATGTGCCCCATTCGTTGGGCCTATTTGTCAGTTTCCAACAAACCAAATATTTATTTGCAAAAATAGTTTAAGAAACTTAAAGCAAAATTATTTCTTTTTTGATGAAAAAGACCATTATCAAAGCACTTACGGGTTTAATGTATGAAAAACAATAATTGTTGAAAAATAAAATTAAAGTACAAATTATGTCAAATGTACCCCACAGTTCCCTACCTCATATTTCATCTCTCAAAAGGATTAAATTATCAGAAATAAAAAAATTACAATTTTAAGTGTTATGTATTTAAGAGTCCATATGTTTTGATTAAGTGACCTGGGAAATATAAAAAAGGAATGTTCTAAAAATGTTGTAATAATATATTATGTAATTCATTGTAATGTCATATTTAATAAATACAATATCATAAAAAATAGACATGATAAATTGGCGACGAGAGAAAAGAATAGGAACTGTCTATTTCTTGCAAAAATATCAAACCGAAACAAATCGAAAATCAAGAAAATTCAACTTTTGACTGGAATTTTTAATAATCTACTAACACAACAAAGATAGGCGAGTATTAAAGAACACGTACAAAATCAAATATTACATTTTGAACCATTTGATGAAAACAAGGAATATTTCGAAAACTACTTACAAAGATTAGACAATTTTTTTTACTTAAAGGGTTAGATAAAGAGGATAATGAATCAAATCATACACAGAAATTATACAATTATTAACAGACCACTTGTCACCAAAAAGAAACGTTTTAACTTAACAACATACATTTTTACCAGAATTCAATTACCAAATGAACCCATATCATATTATACAGCCACATTAAAAGAAATGATAAAAAATTGCAATTTTACCACTAAATGTAATACAAATTTATAAAATTGGATACTCAAATGCAGAAGTTAACAAAATCAATACCTTGCAATCTAAAAATAAACAAAATAAACAAAGAAACAACATTAAAAATAAAAAATTGGGATTTGAAGGATTATGTCTACACTGTGGTCCAGAAACCATTCTACTGAACAACGGTATAGTGTTGAAAAATTAAAATGTCAAAAAAATGGACATGTCAGTAAAGTCTGCATTACAAGTCAATTAACAAGAAATAGAAACTCCAATTTTGAACGTTAACTCTGATGTTACCGAAATGAAGATTTTTCAGTTAATCAGGTCATTGATATATTTCTTCTTCTGAAATATATGAACCAAAAATGATTATTCAAGTGGAAAAAGAAAAACCAGTTAACTTTGAATGTGACATGGGAAGTCCAGTAACAATCATGTCTCAAAGAGATTTTGATGCTTTAGATTTAACAACTCCATTAAAGAAAACTTTGGTTTAGATCTTACACCAAACACCTTTTTAAAACAATTGGATACGTAGATGTTCCAATTGTGTTTAATAATAAAAAATACACAGGTGAAATTTATATTGTTCCACATTATGGTAATGCTATTGTGGGACGAAGATGGATTCGAAATTTAATAAAAAGGCTCCAAATGAGTTCCATAAATTAACTGTTTTCCTTTCCAGAAATCCAATAGAGAAAGTATCAAAAGAGATTTATGATTAAGAGTATTATCTCAACATCAATACAATCCACGAAATTTGCAAAAGAAAAGTTAGCACAAACCAACATAGATACAGAGTTATCAAAATTAAAACAGGAAATTATTGACGGAAAATATAATAACTGTGAATATACCATAGAAGAAGGCATATTGTTTAGAGAAAATAGAGTAATCATTCCAAAATCTCTTCTTCTTAAAGAATTACATTCAACACATGTCGGAATTATTAAAATGACAATGCTTGCAAGAAATCATTGTTACTGAAAAGGTATAGATGCTGATATTGAAAACTTAGTCAAAAGTTGTCCTGAATGTTGCAGTATCAAGAAAGATCCTCCAAAAGCTCAAATGGGAAACACCTAAAAAAAAATTGGCAAAGAGTTCATTTAGATTATGCAGGTCCATTCCTAGGACATTATTTTACGATTTTAGTGGATGCTAGAAATAAATGGCCAGAAATTCATATGATGAAACACGCTCCTACATCTTTAACCATCATTCATCACTTAAGAGAAATTTTTAGTTGTCATGGTCTTCCTGAAATATTAGTTAGCGACAATGCATCTATTTTTAAATCTGATGAATTTACATCCTTTTGTAATAGAAATGGGATATCTCAAAAATATATTGCTCTTATATATTTAAGAGTCCTGATGTTTTGATTAAGTGACCTGGGAAATATAAAAAAGGAATGTTCTACAAATGTTGTAATAATATCTAGGGTTGTTCAAAAAAAAAAACGGAATTTCCTTTTTTAGTATATTTTTTTTATTTCTTAACCTATTATATGTTATTTGAACAGTATAATAAACAGTAACCTCAAAGCAAACAAAATAACAGAATAACAAATGGTTAGGGAGTGTTGAATTGGAGAATATGTATCTAGGGATTTTTACCCCATATATTTAATATTGTTTTATAGAACCATGCTACCACATACATCCATAAATATCGATACATACACATTTGACCAATGAGTCATGTGCGAGTTTAAATGGTCCTAATTTTATTAATCCATCAATGAATAGGTGTTTGCATATTACGTAACGTGTCCAGTGCCATTATTCATGAAAAGGAAAGCAACATGTTTCATCCCCTCCCTAAAGGGGAGGACGGGCTACCCAAGCTTTCCAGGCTCTTTCAGCTACAACGATGGATTCGTATATAAAGGATAGGATCGGAAGGAATGGAGTTAGGGTTCTGAGGGGGAAGATACTACCCCAGTGTTCACCTAAATAGCCACACATGATGTGCGTAAATGCAATTATCATGTCCCTATATGTGTATGATGAAACCCCCTGAAAAGCCTCATACAAGGTAGACAGTAATGGGGATTGTTCATGGAAATTATCTCCTTTACACTAATTTCTTACTCACCTCCAAAGTTTGCAGTTGATAAAAAAAAATCAAACGTTAAAAGAAAATACCAACAATTGTTTATTAAATTTTTAGAATCTCTACATAACAAAAATATAAATGCGGGAATTATGTTGCAATGGAAGACAATAAAAAATGATGATAACAAAAAACTGATGTTAAAGTACAAAAATGTTTTATAAACTATGCTATATTTAAAATTATACCCATACTAAAATAGTGCGAGTGCAGTTCGTTCTTAAAATGTCAAAACTACCAAGATAGTTAAATTTTGAGTGATTGTAGTCAAAAATTATTTAATAATTTAAAATAAAAACTCAGTACAAATATGCCTTTTTTATACAACATTAATTTATTTTTCACAAACCTTAATAAAACTTTTTTGCTTGATTTTCTTTAGTATCTCTGAAAATATAAGATGTTATTGTAAATCTATCAAAGTAATAGCACATACCTGTATAGGGAATATCCCAGTAAAATTACCAGATGGACAACAGCTGTAACAAGAAACGCTGTCACTGAAACACAGCTAACATTAGGGCAGTTTCCAGACCCTGGTCCCATCTTTTGTGAAACTTGAGCAACATTTAGCTTTACATGATTAAGACCATCTCTCATTTCCGAAACAAGTGATTGCATATCATATCCTACTGACTGAACTTGAGCAGTAGGTTGTTTTGCTTGATTATTAATTATTGTTTCTGTTCTTCTATGAAGCTCTCCAAGTGATTGACTAAACATTTTCTTTAATTGAAAAAGAAAAACAAGCATTCATTACTTACGTTAATTGGCTTACAGAGTTCATTAATTGTCCAACATTATTGTACATTGCATCAAATTCGTACTTCTTAATACCGTCACCCATAGAAGGTATTTGAGCACCTGGTGGAATTTGTGCACCTGGTGGAACTTGTCCTGGAGCAACAGCTCCAGCTCCTGCTTGTACCATAGATACCAAACTAAGAGTTCGCTCTTGTCGTCCAATTATTTCATCCAATTTTCGATTTAAATCCCGCATTACATCATACATTTGTGATTGGCCTTGGAAAATTTGTCTCAATTCTCTTTGGTTATCCGATTCAAACCAATCTTCTTCTTCTTTTCCTTTCTGTTTAAAAATAATTAGAAAACTTTCATTAATACCAAATTGTACATACTGCAGCATCGGGGTGCTCCTTTTTATATTCTTCTTTTTGTTGTTCTAATTTACGCTGATACTCTTGATATTCTTGTGTTAATTTTTGCTGTTCATCAGCAGTTGCTAAAAGTTTTATTAATGAATAGACAAAGACATAAAATATATTACATACATTGGCTTCCAGTGGTAGGATGTTGACCTGGTGGCCATAAACTAGTTGTCAAGAAATGAAGAACATCATGATCATCAGCAAGACCTCCCGTAGCAGCAGATACACCAAAATATCCTCCTTTTGGTAGTACAACGTTTTCGGAACGGAAACATAATTCATAATCTCCATCATTATTTGTGATACCATTATGGAAAAATACTGTTAAAACATTTTGGTAATATTCAATACGTGCTCGAGTTGGGAAAGGTTTATTCCTAAAATCTCGCAAACAACCAGCCATAACCTGACTTCCACCATCACTAAAGTTAGTTAATTGTTTAATAAATTATTGAGTATGTACTAGTATTACATACTTTTGGTGATCAAATAGTTTCGTTCCATCATTTACCATACCCATAATGTACGGGTTGTTGTGTTTATTATCATTATCAAATGAATCAAAAAATATACCCAATCCTACCCATTTATCTGAAGACCCAAACACATCACCATCATAGGCTCCTTTACTTTGTGTATACCAAAATGCCTAAAACAAAAAAAAAAAAAATTAAATTATTAGTATTGGTACTAGACTACTTAAGGCGTTTTTGAGATTAAGAGATCTTAAAAAGATGGTCAAGAAAAATTAAAACAAATTAAACTAGGTGAATGCTAGTGTATTACAGGACTTTCTTGCAAAATACTAACAAATATATGGGGTATTTTTTTATCTTTGAAATATTCAGCTGTTTTAGAAATATTTAATAAAAACCAAAAACTGACCCTCATAAACCACCCTCTCCGAGACAGCATGGCTGATCTTGACGAAACTTGGCCAAACGTTGTAAAATGAGTTAATAAGTCGATTTAGCGATAGTGAAAAAAAAAGTCGATTGCATAACCTTCTATACCTACATATGTGCATGTAGGTTGAAAGTTAAAAATAGATATGCCACTTATCTTTCAAGATAACTATGGACTGCTTCATATCATTTTAAAGCAAATTTTGCTTACATTCAAACAATAGTAAGAATATGTGTATGTTATGTAATTGTCTCGTAGGCCTTCATGGCAAATTTCATCAAAATCGTCCTTATAGTTTCGGCTGGCGAGTGATCACAGACACACACAGACAGACATTTTGCAAAATTTTCTAAAAAATTTTTTTTCGGGTTCAGGGAGTCGTAAAACATCAAAATAACGCAACTTATTTTTTTAAATTTTTTTCGACCGCAATACTTTCTTGTTTAGCAAGAAAGTAAAAAAGGGTTTCAAAAAAACAAAATGCCAAATATAACTTGATGTATGTAAATCTATTTTTCAAAAATTCTGGACTTAGTTGAGATAGAATAAAATTTTGATTTTGATTTCTTACGCCATTCTAAATAAGAATATTGAAGCTTCCGTCAGATGTAAACAATCAAAATATGGAAAAGGAAAATTTTCAATTTATTCATTATAACACATACATGTTAGGAAATATTACTACAGACTAAATAAAACATTATTACGGTAAAAGGTAAAAATGATTCAGATTAGTACATTGTCAAAGTCATTCCTTTAATATTATAGGATATAGAAATTTTTACTTGCAATTACTATTGTAATAACAACACAGTATTTTTTATTAAAACAGAGAGAAAAATGGGAGTATATTCTCGAATAAATACATTTCAAACAGTTTCAAAATAACATTTAATTAGCAGACAGGACAAACAAAATATCGGTTTGTTGTACGTATGTATGTAACGAATTCCAAATCCTAATGATAGATGACTTTCTCTGGATATAATTCACTGTTACTGTGTACCGCATAAATAAAATCGTTTAGTTTCATTTTGTAATGAGAAGATTCAAAAGAAGACAGCAAGAAATTTGTTGTGTATAAACCCAAGGGTGGTGAACTGAAACCTACTTCTTCTTCTTCTTCTAGTACTTTATCCGTTTCCTGCCTTGCCAATTCGTCTACCAGGTCTTCTTTGTCCTTCAACTTTTCCCTGAATAATATTTTGTAGTAACCAGTATTTGTTGTTATTTCTCATGATATGGCCAAGGTATTCTAGTTTTCTGCGTTTAATGGAGAACAAAATTTGAGGTCTGTAACCCATTTTGTCAAGGACTTCTTCATTAGTAATATGTTCTGTTCATGAAATTTTGAAGATACTACGATACACCCACATTTCGAAGGCTTGCAATCTTTTCTCTATGGCTTGAGATAATGCCTCCACACCGTATAACAAAGTGGTGATTGTTAGTTAGTAAGCAGTACTCCTTGTTGGACTGGAGTTAGCTTATTAACATATATTTAGTCATTCAAGTTCAGTCCATATTCTTCGGTTGCCTTTCGACTGTCAAGTAGTTCTTGTAATCCTTGCATGCTATCTGATATCAAGACTGTGTCGTCGGCGTAACGACTGTTGGTTATGATATTTCCATTGACTTTAATTCCACTTTTTACTTTCACGAGTGCTCTTCTGAATATCTGTTCCGAATATACGTTGAATAGTAGTGGGGAAATCACACATCCTTGACGTACACCTCTTTTAAATTCAGTCTGTTCTGTTTGTTGGTCTTCCACCCTAACTGTTGCCATTTGGCCCCAATATAGATTGGTAATGATTCTGTCTTTATCGTCTAAGCCAGTCTCTTTCAAGGTTTGTATCTCTCTAAGGCTCTAGTGTAATCTAAAAAGCACATATACACTTCGCAGTTAACATCCCTGCATCGTTGTACTACAACTTGAATTGCAATGGGTACCCAGACCATTCCGGAAACCAAACTGTATTTCACTGATGTCTTGTTGGCATTTTCAGTATATTCAACTATGAAGGATTTTGAAGAATATTTTGAGCACATGCGACATAAGGCTAATGGTACGAAAATCTTCACATAATTTAGTATTTACTTTCTTCAGTATGATAACGAAGGTTGAGATCAGCCAGTCTTTTGGTAGTATTCCTGTGTTGTATATTGCGTTAAAGAGTGCTGCCATCGCCTTAATGGCATCATTATTCATAGTCTTCAGAATTTCTGCTGGAATCCATCCAATCCAACAGTTCCTTTTTCATTGAGTTTTGTAGCATGATTCACTTCAGAGATAGTAATTTCTGGTTCTGTTTTTGCCTCGATTTCTGGTCGGTCTGGACGTTGATCGTAATTAAATAATAATTGTTGAAAGTAGTCCTGCCAAAATTTTAGTTTTCCTTCTATTTCAAAGACCAGATGTCCCCGTTCGTCTGATATATTACCACTATTGCGTTTCTTAATTCTGCCGGTGGCTTCTTGTATACATGTTAAATATGTTTTTGATTGAGGTCTTCGATTTCTTTGCATTTCGCGGTCATCCCTTCCTCTTTCACTACTCTAATCTTTTTTCTAATTTCTTTATGGATCTTCATGTAAGATGTCTGATTGCTATTTTTTACTCTACGTCTCTTCTCCATCATGTCCAGTATTTCGTCAGTCATCCATCCTTTTTTCTTTTTACGTGGTTTCTTGATTGTTCAATGTTCATTGGTTGTTTCTATTTCTATGTCTGTGGGTGTTTCAATAGGAGGTCTGTTATTTGTTTCTATTTTTTAAATTTTTAACGCCTGTCTCATATCTTCTTGTATTTGCACATCGTTGAGTTTCTCCAAGTCGTGTGTCCTATCCGCGGGTGGTGAAGTGAAACCTACACTGTACGTTAAAACGTAGGTTCAATTTAAATACATGGGTTAGAAGAAGATGCAAATGTGGACCGGCATGTCTTTACATAAATGGCAAATATCGACTTAAAATCATTTCCACAGCGATACTCAATTCTCATTTATTTAAAATATGCATAAATCAATTCATTATGACGATATAAACAATTGTTCTAGTATTCTAAAATTAAAAATTTCTGATGAGCTGATATACATAAAATATTAATATACAATTTATATAAAATCGTTTTACGGTTTATTCCTTAATTCGGAAGCTTTAACAAGCCGCTTAAACTTTAAATTATATTTTTACAAATTGACAATTATTATTTTCAGTTATTTTTGTGTCTTTTAACTATAATAGTTCACAAACCAAGGAACTCCAGTTAAGAAAATTGAAATTCGAAGGTTTACGAACTTGAAAGTTTATATGGCCATAATGAAAGTATTTATGCATATTTTTGTGTAAAATTGAAATTTAAAACGCTTTTCGAAACCAAAAAAAACCTTCCAATTTCAATTTTCTTAACTGAAATTCTTTTTTTGTGTGTACAATTATAGTTAAAAGTTACAAAAATAATTGAAAATTAATAATTGTCAATTTGTAAAAAATATAATTTAAAATTTAAGCGGCTTGTTGAAGGTTCCAAATTAAGGAATAAACCGTAAGCAATTAGATAGTAAAACGATTTTATATAAATTTTATATTAATATTTTATGTAGGTATTCGAGGTCATCAGAAATTGTTTTTTAATTGTTTAGGTACTTTTATAAACTTCAAAAACGACAAAGTTGCATGTTCGACCGTATTGCTTGAATAAAAACGCTAATCCGATAAAAATCTTAATTTTTCAACTACTAATGCAAACAAATTCTTTTACAGGGTTGGTATTAGTTCTATATTAAAAAATTAGAAACATGAAGCGGTCAATAATATAGATTTCTAATTAATTGCTTATAATTTGGCAGATACAGTTTTCGGGAATTCTTGACGTTGTTTTGAATTATTTGTTGTTGAAGACGTTATTTTGTTAAGGTAAGTAATTTGGAGCAATAAGGGAAGCCTCAGTGAGTATTTGATTATACCGTGCGTTTTTCTTTAATCAGAACGCGTCATTTTGCACACAATATAATTATCCCTACATTTTCAGTATTTGTAGGTTATGGGAATGATGTGAAAATAATTACAATAAATGTTCGAAGTGTCATTCTAAACAGTACCCTAAGCGATTACGAAATTTTTGAATGGTATTTTGTAAAAAAAATGGGGTTTAACTCATTACATGAGGTAGGTATACGATTTTTTAATTTGTCGCCATTCTGTATGGGAGCTTCATTATAAATTTTAGATTTCAAATAACCCCAGAAAAAGAAATCATTTGGCGACAGATCTGGCGATTACGGTGGCCAAGTTAAATGACCAAATCTCCCTATCCACCGGTCTGGAAATGTTGTATTAAGAACTGGTCCTGTAGAATGTTATGGAGTCTCGTCCATTTGGAACCAGGGGTTGTCAACATTCAACTCCTCAATTCGTGGAATAATACGAGATCGAAGTAGTTCTAAAAACTTGCTCGAATTCAAATTTCCATTAACAAATTAGGGTCCGATTAATACATTGTCGATTATTCCAACCCAAACGTTAACTCTGACGTTACATTGTATATGCGTTGGATTTTGTAAATGAGGATTCGGTCGTGACCAATACCTGTTTTAGTAAACAGGGACAATGGAGATAGGTACATACCGATAATTTTGAGAGTTTAACCCCATTCAAGGAAAACGATGCTTCATATGTCAAGACTATTTTTCTTAAAATTTTCTCACTGTCGTTGAATAAAGTCCGTGCGTTTAATTTTGTCGTCATCGTACAGTTGTTGGTGATTATGAAATTTGTACGACCTTTATTTAAATTTTTTTAATGTTTTAAAAACCGAACTCTTTGAAATTCTTGCTCTACTAAACACAATGACGCTGTGGGACTGTCCTCGGCATAGCCATAAAATGTTTAATTCTAATTCCTCATTGAGGACGTGGCAGGTTCTTGCTCTTTTGTTTGTGGGAAGTTGTGACATAACCATCCTTATTAAACCGAGTAATGATCTTATGGACGGTTGAAATAGATGAGATGTGTTTCGCAGGGTATTCTACGGCAAATAAGTCCCGCACTCTTCTCAAAGTATTGTTACTCTTGTACCAGTTGGAAAATTAGCATTTTGATTTCAGTGGAAAGCATTTTGTAAGTTAAACTGTAGGGCGGTACTTTTTAAAATATTTGACGGCTGTTAATTTTACCTACTACTCATTTACTTATTTAAACTACAGCAATAGGTTGACGTGAACATAAGCATAATTACATTGTGTACAAAATGGTATGTTCGGATTAAAGAACAACGCACTGTATGTTTAACTCTCCTATTGTGTTCGGGTCAATATGACCCAATCGCGTTCTTCTAATGTGCATAATTCCTTAATTTAATTAAATATTTCGTTGCCACTGCATGACTCATATTAGAAAATTATAATTAGTTTTTTTTTAAATACATTTGTTGCACTCGCTGTGTTTGGGTCTATATGACCCGGTGATTTATGTGGTTTAAATTAGAAGAACGAGAAGCAGACTATTATCATAGACGAATGTATTTTAATAGTTTTGTTTTATTTTCATAAATATAAAGAACTTACGTAATATTGCCACATTATTGCGCAACATTGCATGAGTTATTTGCGTACCGGTAAACAAGTTTATTCCTGTTGAGACTTGTCTGGGGCTCCGCGTATAAATGCAGCCAGTGAACATCTGTGTGTTAGAGTCGTAGTAAATATCAAACTGTTATACTCTAATAAGAAATCCCTAATAATTGAAATTTATTATTGAAAATGTGTAGTGAGAGAGTGCTTACGGATAGCAAACTTGAGAAACTTTTGTATGTTTCTGATAGTGATTCTAATGCTTCTGAAGAAGACCATTTGTCCGAAACCGCGATATATAATAGCAAATCGGACGATGAAGTGGAAGCCACGATTTCGGATGAAGTTGATACGGATAATCACGTAACTTCAAAAGATGGCAATATAGTATGGAATGAAAAGACACATCAATCGGGAAGGTTATCAGCAGCAAATATTATTTCGTTGATTCCTGGAACAACAAGGTATGCTACGCCGCGAATAATTGATATAAAATCCGCATACATCGTATATCTCCCCCCACCCCCCATTGTAAACCTAATTTTGAAAATGTCAAATTTAGAACGCAAAAGACTTTGTGGCGACACGTTTCAAGAACTAACATTAGTTGAACTATATTTTGGCTTACTGTTTCTAGCTGGAGTGTATAAATATCATGGAGAGGCAACAGCCAGTCTGTGGGATGGAAATGTAGGTCGTCCAATATTCAGAGTAACGATGTCCCTACAACCATTTCATGTAATTGTACGAATAATTCGCTTTGACGATAAACAAAAACTCGACCACAACGACGCCAAACTGATAAATTAGCACCCATACGGGATGAATGGGTTGTAATTCTACCTAAGCTCTATAACGTTCACGAAACAGTAGATGAGCAGCTGGTATCTTTTAAAGGCCGTTGTCCTTTTAGACAGTATATTGCGAATAAACCTACTAAATACGGAGTCAAGATTTGGACTTTATGCGATTCTGTAATTGCTTATAACATGCAAGTTTACCTCGGGAAAAAAGAAGGTGAACCTCCAGAGAGAGGTCATGGTAAAAGAGTTGTGCTAGAACTTACTTATGGTCTAAAAGGTCACAACATAACGTGTGATAATTTTTTACCTCGTATGATGTGGGGAAGATGCTATTGAAAAGAAAAATAACCATGTTTAGCACTATTCGCAAAAATAAGCCTGAATTTCCAGCTGCTTTGGTCTGCAACAAGAAAGAAGTTCTTTCTTCAAAATTTTACTTTACTAAGGACACGTCGATAGTTTCCTATATTCCGAAACGGAATAAAAGCTTACAACGCTTATGTTCTGTGGAGTAACTACAACCTGGAATGCTAGAAATATTCCTGCAGCTGAAATGGTTATAAAGTCACGTTCTTCAAGCAGTAATGCCGAAGTTAGGGAACAATCAACCACTACCAAGCGTAAAAGATGTAATATTTGTCCCCCTTCAAATGATAATAAAACTAATATGGTATGTTGTAATTGCTCAAAATACCTATGTAAAGCTCATGTATATTACTACTGTCAAGACTGTAACAAATAAATGTATATACCTAACTACTACGTTTTTCAGACGTTCCTTACATAACATTTATAATAATATGAAATAAAAATAAAATAACGTAAAATGTAATAAATAATAAATACTACATCCTATTTCTTATTATTATTTACTGTTAGATCAATTTAACGACAATAAAACGACAAAGATAGGCTCCCGGGTCATAATGACCCGAACACAATAAGTGAAACCAAAACGTTAACACAAACCTACAACTTAAAATATCAGTTTAAAATGTCACCTTTGAAATGTGGGTGTTATTTTTAGATGGGAAAGTCAAAAGACGTACCAAAAGAGTAAAGCGATGCTATTGCAGCTTTATTAAAGAACACAAAATACAGCCAAAGGGACATTGCTTTAAGGTGCGAAGTATCACAGGCCTCTCTGTGTGCCGAATAAATCCGAAACGAAAAGAAAATCAGTTTACCAATGGTAATCGAAGATGAAGGTGTGACGAAAAAGGCTGGTAACAGATAGACACCAGCCCATGGTTAAAAAGAGGTTCATTTGGGCAAATGCCCATAAAAATTTAATCATTGATGATTCGGGCTTAGTAGGTTGATTTAAATCTGTTAATTTTTCCTTTTGTTTGCTTTTTCCCTGTTACAGACATGCTTCAGTGATAAGTTAACCTACCACATATGGTATGATAAATCACAGTTTATCCGGCGTAGGCCAGGTGAAAAGTATAATAATGGCTGTATTATAAAAACAATTAAACACCTCGTATCTGTAATGTCGTGGTCAGTTATCAGTAGCAAAGGTGTTGGTAGTCTGTATGTAGTTGAAGGAATGATGCGACAAGAGCAGCATCGGAGGGTTTTGGAAAGCAAAGTTCTTCCTCGGTTGCAAATTAATCAAGAGTTTTTTGGGTGAACATTAGATCCCAGTTCTGCCATGGGCATATGAACACGATCGAGAATGTTTGGGGCTTTTTAAAAAGGGGACTGGCCAAAGAAAAGATCACCACAAAGGTTCAGCTTATAGAAACGATTCTGTATCATTGGAACTGTACTGATGGTATGGAGGGTGGATGCACGATGGTCAAAGCCAGAGAAGGTTCATTAATTTTCTTTCGTTTTAAGCCATATTGTTGAATACTTTTTTCAATAAATAATATGTAACATAACAACTGTTTATAAATCACTCTTTATAACAGAATTACACCATTAGAAACAGTTATATTTAATAATAGCGTAAATTTAGCAAGTGAAGAATACGAGCAGGGAGTGTAGTGCGACAATAAAGCAAGATGAAAAAAATCGTAAAAAAGTATTTCCGTACCGACTCCATTACAAATATTAAAATCAAAATTATACCGCTTTAATGTAACCATAGAAAGTGAAAAAGGAGTAATTAATTAATAATTTTTTAAAAATACCACAAAGAAGCTCTTTGTGAAAAATATTTATGACAATTATATTATTCGGAAAACTTCTTATAATTATGATGTAATCCAATAAACCATTTCGCGAATTATAGAGAAGTCGAAATTGGTTGTGTTGAAATGTACTCATTTAGACGTAGAGTAAAACTTTATTATATAAAAGGATTGTTAGATACCAAAAACAGAGTTACAATAAATTTAATTTCGGTAAGTAGATTTAACCGCCACATCAGCCAGTGTAGTATGGAAATTAGCTACCAGTTAAAGTCAAACCGGTATGTTCCGTGTTCATTATTAATTGGTTACAGAATATAATTTTTATTCCAGTGAAATTTAATGAGTGCTTAATTGGAGTGCATTAAATTAGAAGTTTACCTTTGGAATTATAATCATTTAGTTGCTATTGCCACAAGGAAACGAGCATGAAAAGAAATCTGTCTAATTATTTTCTAATTTATTCTCACTTTATTTAACTATATTGCTTTTTTTTTGGCCCATACATTTAATTCAACAACACAAATATTTAAACACGTTTGACAGCACAAGTTTTGACGTATACACGCGTCAAAAAATAACCCTATTAAATATTTCCATAAAATTGAATAAACACTGTTAACTGTGGTTGTTTATATACTGCCACTTAATTTAAGTAATACATATTTGTTGCGTGTATAAAAATGATAGCTACACTTCTTGATAACCATTCTGTATATAATGTATATTTTAACCCTTCGCTTAGATCATCTTTGCTCATTCTTTATGCTTACATGGCACGTGTGCAACTGTGCTTAGGTAACCCAGTCACTCAATCGCCACGCTAAAACTATGTAACCTACATAGTATTTGTTTTCGTCTGATATCACAAGTTCGAATGCAGCATTCAATATCTCGGATATTTGAAAGTGCATGGTAAATTTCTACATACAACTCAAATTAAAAGGGAAGTCAACAAAGTTAAAATAAAATACTTGTTACTCGTCCAATTGAGATACATTTTCGTTTATTAATAAAGTATTTAACACATTTTTGTACGTATTATGTAAATAAATTTATTAAAAAAATTGACTTAATTTATTACATGTAATTGATAAAGTAAAGGAACTTAACTCAAAATACATCAGAAAAGAATAATCATTTGTTTAGTAATTAGTGAATCAGTAATTTGACCGCATGTTTTGGTGAAAATAATTAAACCTACAATATTATTTTGTATAAAAATAATGGTACTTTTGAATGAAGTGAGTATTTAACTTACATTTTCAGAAGAGAGGTTATTTGTTTACCGAACAATACAATTTTTTAATTTATAGAAAATTAATTTTCTACCAAAAGCTCTAGCATGATGGCATTGGGATTGTGATGTCCATTTTTGCAGTTGCGTGTATGCAACTTTATTAGTTAATGCATCAGAATGAAAACTACCATATAATTTTCGTCTGATACTCTAGCCGGCCGTCCAGTTTGCAATACCTGATTTTTGCATTGTATGCACATAAGTGCCTTAAACTGTATGTTTTCCGAGGTGTCACAATGCCCGGTGAAGGTAAATCGCTGAGATGGTCCAACCGATTTCGATAAAATTCTACATGTAGGGGGGGGGCGTTGCGGCGGATACAAAAGTGGACCGCAACATGCGACGCCCAGGGGTATCTAACGATACTCGAACAAAAACTGTCGCGGCGCTCTCGTGAAGGAATCTCCTTTATACCTCTCTAAACCCGGTACCGACGCGGGGGTTAAGGTAAATGCGGTTTTAGACGGTGATTCAGGCATTGCGATGCTGGGAAAGAAAAGTTACGATACGACTGAACCGGGTCAAATTTGGCGTGTGGAAGGTGGAGAAGGCGGGGGTTCTGAAAAGGTAGGCCGAAGGAAAGGGCAGTTGGACGGGGGGCGTCGGTAGTAGGTCACATATCGATTATCTCTCGGATCCGACGGTAAACATTGCCCTCGGTGTTTTAGCAATATCTTCGGCAAGTCTGATTTCGACGAGTCTTTTTATAAATGTATAGTGGGTTAAGTGCGAGAATAGCCTTTGGTTAAATTTAGCCCACATTAAAATAATGACAATAAAACAAGATAAAAAAAACTTACCAAACCATCCGCTCCAATTCTTCCTCTTCCTGTTATCCTGAAAACAATGTCAACTTCCCACCAATCAAAAGTTATTGGGGATTTTGTCCAAATAGCCCCCTTTTGGCTCCTTAGTGAAGGCGCAACTCTTACATTTTCTGAACTTGCAATAGCATCTGTAAGAGTCTAAAGTTAATAAACCGAATACTGTTTTTAAAATAAAATGGATTCAGAAGCATTCGTTTCCGAGAAATAATACACTGTTAAATAAAGATAATCTCAAAACAGAGAAGACATCATTTCGTTTTTTGCGCGATGTCCACTTCAATAGATTCGGGATTCATTTAAATAAAAGCGACAAAGTCTTACCATGTTCAATTATAGTTACGTTTTGAAATAAATCACAATCTATCTATTCCCCTCCCTTTGTTGACTATAGAGTTGATACATGTATTAACATAAATAATATTGTAATGATTGAACCGTCGGTCGCGTCGCCATGTTCAAATGTCAATAATAAGCAACACCTTTATGGCGTAATTATACTGGTCAAATCGTTACGTTGATGTTATTTGTATTTATGAGCACTGGTTAAAGCTACCACAATGTGACATTCGTACGAGGTACGGACGTTTCGCCCCGACCGTTCCGTCTCCGCCGTTTTGCCCCAGCCGTTTCGTTTCCCCCTCGAACTGTTTCGCCCCCGAAGTTTTACCTATAGCTTTAGCCAGCTTTAGCTGTTTCCAGTTGTACCACGATTTCTGCAACCGTTTTTTTTAATTGTTTATTTTTTTTGTGTTTGGTGTTTGTGTTTAATTTTAGAATTATTTAGTAGATACATATAAAGAAAAATAAATCTTTTAACATCTATATTCTGACGTGCAACCGGAATAAATTCAAAATTGAAAGTTGTACGCAATCCCACGCAAATAATCAATAACTTGACGATTTTCAAAATCTAGTATCTACTAAAAATTTCTAAAATTAAAACACAAACACCAAAAAAAATAAATAAAAAAAACAGTTACAGAAATCCTACTAGCTACCTACCCGTGGTGCAAGTGAGAACAGCTGAAGCTGGCTAAAGCTAGAGGTAAAACTTCGGGGCGAAACGGTCGGGGGCGAAACGGCGGGGGCGAAACGTCCGTCAACCCGTTCGTACACCTCTGGGTACTAGTTCGCTAGTACCTTGTGCAGAAGTAATCACATATGAGGTAGTGTACTAGTTTTTCTACGAAATAATATAACATTTTCTACATTGGACAATCATAAAATGTGTGCTAACCCGACACATGAATACTAGGTTGTATACGTTGAAGTGTACAATGTGATATCGCTTGTGTTTATAGAATTTCGGAAAGAAATATAAATGAATTTTTTGAAAAGCTGGACATACATAGGCAAACCAAACAAACTAGTGTTATGTGGAGACTTTAATATAAACAATTTACATCACAAAATAGCCAATGACTGTTATCGTTGCTTCAAGCATATCAACTAATTCCTACAATATGGATTCAACCGGACTAAACACAGAACTCAATCGTGTATTGATAATATACCAACCATCCACCCAAAAGATCCAAAAGCCTTGGAGTAGCTTCCGAGTACACCGGACGAAGAAGTTGTTAAGACACGTCTTGAACGTCAGAACCTTGCCCTTAAGACGGGAGACTGACGACTACTAAGTACGAAGCACAAGAAGGAAGGCACCGTCCTGGATTCCTCCATGGACAGTACTCGTATGAGATCCTGGAGAAGGTTAAGTTCAAGGTCCACTGCAGACTTAGCGCTATCCTGTTCAGCTCTATACAGACCTAACGACAATTGTGATACGGGCGATTCAGACAAACCTCCGCCACAGTAGGGCGGCCTTGGCCACTTTATGCAGGATGATGGAGGGCTGCGATGTAGCCCTTATTCAAGAATCTTGGTAATGTACAAGGTATTGGAGCGGTCTGTGGAAAGCTCATTTTTAGCAGAGCCACCGACTGACGCAGGACCCGTGTACTAATAAAGACAAATATACAAATATTAACCCTAACAAATTTATGTTCACAAGACCTTGCAGCGGTAGAACTAATATGGAAGATTATACTCGCATCGACGTACTTTCCGTCGGAAGACCCAGACCCACCACCACCAACAGCAGTGGAGGATCTGCTTAGTAGCTGTAGAGGAAGTGCATTACAGCTACTTATAGAATGCGACGCGCATGCAAATAATGTAATGCGCAGCAGCAACACCAATCACAGAGGTGAGTTAATTTTACAATTCACTATGGCACATAACGAACATAATGAATAAGGGAAACAAACCTACTTTCGTAACAAAGCTTAGGAAAGAGGTAAATGATATAACAATAGCCAGTTCATTTATGGCTAATTTGTTAATAACTGGTATGTCTCTGATGAAAAAAGTTGTTCAGATCACAGATACATACCACCAAAGTGATTGAATACTATCGAAAGCCGCGCAAAACGAATTTGGTGTCTTATAAGTAAGACCTAAATCCTCACTGACCGGGAATCAACATTTCGATTCATTGTTATGAATCGAAATGTTGATTCATCAGACTTAAACAGCCGTGGAGTCACTGACACAGAAATGTTCTGCAACTGTAAGGATATCAAACAGAAAAGTTTCATGGTGGACTCAAGATCACGGAACAGAGAAAACATACAATCACCGGGACCTGGCAAAATCTTTCTGGTGATGTTACAAAAGGGACCAGAACTTCTCTAATTACTATACTGCTCTATTTTAAGAGCCAGTCTAGGAATGAAGTACCTTCCTCACAGATGGAGAGGCGCTAGGGTAGTCCATTCCAAAAATCGATACTATAGTTAGTTTTATTATCGTAAAGCTTTACGAACAGTTAAGAAGCACATTCATTTTCGAACGATTTCATTTGCATTAATGTTAAAGTTAACCACCTAATATTATTTTAATTTATTGAATAGACAAATAGATACAGTTGTTTCATTTAGTGAGTTTAGATCAGTCGATTAACTTTACCATTTATAATTGGTTGCTATCGTTGTTAAAAGCAAACCGGACGGGTTAGTGATTACTTACGTTGTATGAAATGGTAAATAAGTATGTTTCGTTTAAGCGTTTATATCTATCTATGGACGTTCAGTAAGCTGTACCACAGAACTACCTTTAATATTTTATATTCTTGTTTTGATGTGACAAATTTTAAGCCACAGACCATTTATTCTTGTTTGTATGTTTCAATTTATAAGATTTATATTTATATAATTAGATTTGAGCGTTTTACAGGTTATTGTATATCACATTTACAGTCATTGTTTCTGTTATTAAACGTTGTTTCGGTATTACTTGCTCGTGTAATTAAGACTTGTTTAAGCCAAGATCAATGTATAATCATAATGAAACTTAAGTTTCCTTACTCAATGGTATCAGTCAATTACGTTGTATTTTAGCAACAGACAAAGATTCATCTTGTCAAAATTTACATACCTTAAAATTTAATATAGAAATTATCGAAATGAAAAAGACTTATGATTAAATTTTTACAGTTTAAAAGTAATGGTGAATTATTCCCAATATTTAACGACTGTTCAAGAAAAAAATCTTGTTCATTACATTTAAAGAGATGAATAGATTGTTGTACGTTTAATGATGTCAACATGTAGTAAGGAGAAATACATTTCAGATTTATCCTTAATGGTCTTTTGTTAGAACGTACAAATGCAGATAAATGAATAGATACACACACGCACACGCGCCCGCATGCGCGCACATGCACACACGCACACACACAGACCCACGCACACACCCACCCACGCACACATGCACGCACGCACACGCACGCACGCACATACACACACAGCGCGATTTCGAATGGTTTCTTTGATCTCGAACACCAATCCAACGAGATCAAAGATACCATTTGAAATCGAGTAAACAAACAAGACTTTGATAGGATAAATACGGCTACCAGAAGTAAATATTCAAAGATCAAGGAAATGCACAAGTAAATTTAGCAGACGAAACTAGAAAAGCCAATGAAGGAGAAGAAAGAACCAACCAACATCAATCGCAAAACCCTGTCATAAACATCTCTAAACGACAGTTGAACGAGAATGAAATGAAGGTTCTGGACAAAGGATTGAACTTTGCGATAGCAGCGAGGTATATTTCGAAAGTAGATTTAATAACCGCAGTTGAAGAAACAGCTATGAAATTAGACCCTGAAGAAGCCGAAGAATACAGAAGTTAGGTTAGATCAGTCTTAGATTCATCTCGGCAAACTAAACCTATCCTCTGTAACCTAGAAAGGAGAGCGGTCATTTCCCTTAAGATTCAAGAACAATTGGACAGGGGCGAGTACAAACAAATACCAAAAGATCCCACGCCATCAATCGAAAGACGGATATACCGGACGCTGGCAAAACATAAGGGTGAGTTCTCCGATTACCAGAGAACTAGATTTACCCCACACTAGAGCAAACCTCCGCATCTATACAGCCTACCAAAGATCCATAAGCAAGGAATTCCTCTGAGACCAATTGCGAGCTCGAGAAATTAACCTTGTCACCCATTAGCACAGTATCTGCTAGGCATCATCACACCCTTATCGGGAAAAACCGAGTCTATGGTCAAGAATACGCAGCAGTTCGTGGAAACCATCAGAAACTTCCAAATTGTCCAAGCTCCTTCAGCCACAATCATGGATTCCCAGCATACATACATACATTACGTATATATGCATGGTGGGATTAAGGATGGGTGTGGTCAGGATACGATCGGAAGGAACGGAGTTAGGGTTCTGAAGGGGAAAATACTACCCCAGCATTTACCTAAGTAGCCGCACATGGTGTGCGAATACGAAGTGACTATGCCGCTACATGTGTATGAGGAAAACCTCATACAAGGTAGACGGTAATGGGAATGTTTGCATAGACGATAGAGGTACAAACAAACTATGATAGCCATTTATCGAACCAGTTAGCATGTTTTACTTTGTTTAACGAGCGCGATAAGCAAAACGAGCTCGCGCAACACAGCGTAAGTTTCACTAGACGAAACTTTTTCACATGTGTTGTATAAAATTAGATAGAAATAGCTATTATACAAGGTGTTTCGGGAAGAGAGCGAAGTATGTTAAGAGGATGTTCAGGTCGAAACAAGTAGAACAAGTCAATATGTTTAGCTCAATTGTTTGAAATATGCAGTTTCTTTACGAGAAGGATAATTGATAAAAGCAGCAAATAATAAACAACACATGTACTTTTATTTAAAATTGCATTAATTATTTAAAATATTTTCAAAAATCCACTGCCAACTTTAATACATATATCAACTCTTCTGCTAAGTGATCTTGTAGCACTTTTAAGAGCGGGACGTTTATTTCTGACAACTGCTGCAATGTTAAATATTTTATCGACTAACCCATCTCTTTTTTGTATCGGCGTAGTATACACAATTGGTTTTAACCATTCCCATAGTGAGTAATCAAGAGGGAATAAGTCTGGATACCTTGGTTGCCAATTTTGTGGACCATTTCCCCACTCCAGCGATTAGGAAATTCAATATTTACAGAATTTCGTACTGCATGAGCAACATGAGGAGGGGCCCCATCGAGTTTAAAGTACACGTGTAATCGAATAAAAAATTTAATATCATCAAAAATAGCGGGTAAATGGTATCCTAAAAATGTAAATATCGTTCGCCAGTAAAACGTTCTTCGAGTATAAAGAGACCAAGTCAAATCATACATATTAACATGAAGATTAAAACGATGTTGGAAACTGTTTCGTGACCATCGATGGATGTGTAAATGATTAACCTCGTGTGAACTGAGCTTCATACCTCGTATAAATTATGCCAATTTTAAGTAAATAAGTCCTAGTTTCTTTTTTCTAATATTTCAATGTCACTCCATTCTCCATACCCGAGAGACGTACTAACAAAACATCATGTATAAAAAAAATCTAAAAAACAAGTTACTGAGAAATACTCCTGTATACTTGTGCATTGTTTGCTAATGTAAAAATATACACTATTAACCTTGGTTTGCAATCTTTTAGGTAACGAAGAAATTCTCACGTTTGTATATACTTGAAATTTTATGTAATAATCTAATGCTTACACTACAAAAAATTATATAAGTAAATCTACCATCACAATGTTGTTCCAAAAACTAAACCATTAATTTTTGAAATATTCGGTGTGAGACACATCAACAGTTACTATGGATTACCCGTGTGAAGTTAGCAATTACCGAGGGGTTGGCCACTACCGAAATTTTCTGTACCACATTTACAAATTATTTGCAAAATTTACAATTTATTTATAACATTCACTACATTTACTAACGGGGTCAACTAAAAATCCGGACAATCAGCCAACATTTATTCATAACAAAACAATAATTTTACTAATAATAAATAAGTATTTTTCACAAAAAAAAACACTAGTACATTTCGAAACAGGGGCCATGGTCTGCAACGTTTCGTAATTTAGAAATATCTTTCCGCAATTGCGTTGGACGCCACTAGTAGCAATTTCCTTCACACATTTTTAATGCGTCGAGTGAGCTGTTTAATATCTTCTACCTTCTATCCATTACGGAAAATCTTAGCACCGAGTTTGTCAATCATCAATTGGACGACACTGTGGTAAGTTTGTGGAATTTCTTTCCTTTGGTAGAAAGGGTATGTTTTTCTGGCGGAGAAATTCGTGTGTGATTTTAGCATTTTAGCACTGGAAGCTTTGTCAGGCCAAAATACCAAATCGTTATTATTTTGGTGTTTGGCGACAAAGGGTAACAATATCTTCTCTAAACAACAAGTATGATAAATTTTTTGATTGATCGCCATACCTGATGGCTTGAAATACAGCTCCGATATACCTTTTTCCGAAACAACAATGTAGAGAATGTAAACTTTCACCATTATCACACATAATAAAATACTTATCTTTTTTTCGATTTTTTAATGGTGTATTTTAAATTATACAATCTAAACGTTTCGATAACACTTACAGTTATCTTCGTCAGTAGTAAAATCTATTGAAATTGTTAAATATGTTGTAAACAATTTTGTCAAAGTTGAAAAATTAAAACAAACAGCCTGCTATTAATATTGCAGTTTGAGAAACGTATAAAGCCAACTGTAGAATTAAATTTTAGTGAAGAATAACTAGGTCATTAAAAATTAAATACTGTTAAACTGTCTTAAAGATGACAAATCAGAACACCCTCTAACGGCGAAGGCTAACAATGCAAAATGTCAGCCAAAAAACACATTTAACAAAATTTAATCAAGTTATAATGTAAGTGTAAAGTTGTGAAAAACTCACAAATATAAACATGACATCAAATAAAATAATCCCGTTAAATCTAACAAAGAGATATCTTTGTCAATAATTGCAAGTGTTATTAACAATGAAAAGCATAATGCAGAACGTTTTTCGTATTTTTTTAATTTTAATCTTAATTTCAACTACTTATGTTAAATTATAGTGTTGTGGTAATTTAGCATATAATTGGTAAAGGCATTTGCTTCAAAGTCTAGGAAAAACACAGCAAAAAATCTAGACATACCAAAAGTCAAAATTAAAATCAAAATCAAGACGTATCATTATGCCTTTTTTTAAATTTAAATTTTGTTAAATGTGTTTTTTGGCTGACATTTTTCATAGTTAGCCTTCGCTGTTAGAGGGTGTTCTGATTTGTCATCTTTAAGAGAGTTTAAAAGTATTTAATTTTTAATGACCCGTTATTATTTACTAAAATTTAATTCTATAGTTGGCTTTATACGTTTCTCAAACTGCAATATTACTAACAGGCTGATGTTTATGTTTTAATTTTTCAACTTTGACAAAATTGTTTACAACATATGTAACAATTTTAATAGATTTTACTACTGACGAAGATAACTGTAAGTGTTATCGAAACGTTTAGATTGTATAATTTAAAATACACCATTAAATCTCATTTCATTTGAGAAGTGACCGTTCATGTGTTCACATCGAAATGATGGAAGCATCGGTCGACGATGGCAACGACGCACCGTCTTGCTAGGTGCGGATAACATATTTTTTGGTGAGATTGAAACAAACTTATCAATTAAAATTTTCGAATTTATTAAAAATATTTTGAAAATGAATGCAATCTCCAACAAATTTTCATTGCAAGATTTAAAAGAAAGCGAATATGACAAATACGTTGGACCGTGATTTCGTAAGAACTCTAGTAAATTTAAGTTGTTAGTGGGCCATAGAAGAACAATTCTGGCAACAAGTGATTATTTTAAAAGTGAGTGTTCTGATGATGCAACTTATCTGTGACTGTAACAACTACAGGCCGATTGATTGGTACTTCCCAGTGTTTTTGCACATTCTGGCTCCAAACTAAAGAAAGCTTAAATTTGACGAATTGTCAAAAACATTTGAACGAGTTGCTTCTTAAATGGATAGTCATTATATACAACTGTTACACCGATGATTCCCAAGTTGCATGTAAGCTTTCATGTTTGATGGAAAATTGCAATAAAATTATTCTTGTATTTAATTTCAATAAATGTGTAAGTACGAGTGTAAGTATCAAATCTTTTCATTCCCTAGGTATTGCAGATATCCCAAAAACATGAAATTACGCTGGATATTATCTAATTACTATGCTCACATCCCAAAAGATCATGCCCAAAAGTCAAACGGGAAGTTAAGTTTCATGGGAAGATTCTGAAAATCCGACAAAAAGAAGCTCAAATGTTAAGTTTGAATCCAATGAAACATGTCCAAAAACTAGGAAAAATATCCCCAAGAAGCCAAAATCGAATACGCTGCTAAAATATTATAACGAATCATCCTAGAGAAATAACAATGATATAAACGCGGAAACAAATGTACAAATCACCAGAAAAGGCAGGAAAAGAAAGCATAGAAGATGAATCAGAAACTATTGATGTCACAAATGACCTAAAACAAAAAAAAAAAGCGAAAACGGCCAATATCGTCGTCTAATTCGAATTAGGAAAGTAACAATTTAACATTTGATTTAGATCAGCCTGTTGCCGATAAAGACGATCAAGGTATTTAATCACCAGATCTAACTCTAGGGCTAGTGGATCCGCTGCTACAGACCAGCCCCCTATACCTGTAGTGACTGCAAATGGTAATTCTGTAGGTAATACGGTGAGTAAAAGGAAACTAACGGAATATTTTAGCCCTTTCCATCCTGGCGGTAACATATGAGGACGCTGGCTTTTTAGACATTTTTGTTATTAACGAAGCAGTTAGTTTAGCATTGAAACCTCTTGTACTCATTTGTGCACCTATTTTCAACAGTCAGAGGCTACATCTCTAGTACAACTAAAAAATGTTGCATTTGTTTAACCGCCATTATGTCAAAGCGTACCATGGTTTCCAGGGCAACAGGTGAGTACACATTTTTCTATCATTTTCGCATGAAAATAATAGAAAATGAAAGTAGACAACAAGCCTCAATGGTTATTTAATTTTTTTAAGTAGTGTTCTCATTTCAAAATTTAGGTAGCACAAACACTAGTACATGTAAGCGCAGCTGAGACCTTTAACCGACAAAGTATTGGAAGAAGAAGTTGAAAAGACATTGGCAGCACTACAAAATGGCGATTTATCTGAAGTGAAATATGATGATGGACTGATGCAGTTGCTACTCAAAGTTTACAAGTTCAAGAGAAGGATATTGATAATAAATCAAACCCAGATAAAAATGGAGAACAAATACCGGAAAATTTCGGTAATTGTGTGGAATTACAGGAAAGCAGCACTACTGAAGATGATAAGGGAACTAATAATCTACAGTCGAAGAAAAATGAACCACCTGTTGAGAAATAGAGAGTACGCGATTTTACTCCTATAAATGCCGAATGGTCTTCTGATTATGAAGAAGTTGATTTTAGTGACTTACTCCTTACTCATATTTTCAGAAATACTTTCCTGGTAACATTTTTGAAGAAATAGCACAACAATCTAATTTTTACTCAGTTCAACAAATTGGAAAGTGTATTCAAACAGATGCTAATGAAATTAAAAAATTATTTTCTATGTATATAGTCATGGGTATACTAACATTTTCAAGGATAAAGTTATATTGGAATCCTTTGTTGGTAAACCCATCTATCGCCGACACGATGCCGAGAAATAGATTCGAAAAACTACATTATAATCTCCATATTGCCACAGAAAAACCTGACAACAATGACAGGATATGGAAAGTGAGACCAATTATGGATTCTGTAGTTGAACATTGTCGATTTTTACATCTAATAGAAAACTTATGTATCGACGAACAATGATATCTTTTAAGGGGACGTTAAATATAAAGCAGTACGTCAAAAATAAACCTAACTCTTGAGGAATTAAGTTATTTTTATTATGTGGTGCAGATGGTTTGCTTTACGATTTAAAAACATCTCAGGACAAAACTACTCCTATTTAAATGAATCGGTAAACTATGGGATGGCAGGTGCAGTAGTACTGAAACTTTACCAGAAAGTTCCAGAAGGAAGAAATTGGAAATTGTATACAGATAACTTCTTCACATCTATCCCTCTTATAAAAACCCTAAAAGCGAGAAAGATATGGCATACAGGAATCGTCCGCAAAAACCGTACCGAAGTGTTCTGTACTACTCCTACCTTTTCAAAATATTTTCACGTTTCTGGCACTTATTTTAAATAGAACACCCTGTATATTTTTGAAGTTTTGAATTCTACGTTGAATTTTAAGTCAACTTTGTGTAAAGTCTATACCTAAATTGAGTTATTTTCGAGATATCTCCACTTTTAAGAAAAAAGTGACGGTTACAGCACCATATTAAAAATGTTGAATCTTGAACAGTGGAGGACTTGTAATTACAATTTTGCAACAGTAATGGTTAGACATCGCTACATCTGTAACTGATTGCATAATGCCTGAGGAACACACAGGGCTCTCAAAATTTATATGCCAATTTAAAAAGGTAAGAACTTACTAAACTTGATTTTTTCAAACGGAACACCCAGTATATTATTTTATTATTATTTTCTTTAAGAAGAATTAAATTCTAAATCGAATGACTGGCCGTTTTTGTGGCCTCTGCGATCTCCGGATCTAACCGTTTTAGATTTTTTCATTTGGGGAGCTATAAAATATCAGGTCTACAAAATGCCATTAACAATGGATGACTGCATGCAGAGAGGAATCTGTCCCAAAACTCTATTAAACGTGCTACTGATACTGAGTTAATTCGTAGATGCGAAAAATGTTTAGAGGTCGCAGGTCAACATTTTGAACATTTATTGAATTAATATTTTTTTTTTTTGTTTATCAAATTATTTTCCTGTTATAACTACTTGTGTTTCTTGTATTTAGTTATTGAAAACTTAGTTATTTTAAATTACTATCTCATTTCATGCAATTATTGGTATAACTCGCTAATATCACCTCGTTTGGGTTAAATGATACGCTCATCAACTGGGTTTCTAGTTTCCTTGATAAAAGACGAATACGTGTCGTAGTTGATGGCTTTTTTTCAAAAGAAGTTAGCATTAAGGCGGGCGTACCACAGGGATCCGTTATAGCGCCTACACTTTTTCTGCTGTACATAAATGACCTTATTTCTTCAACAACTAACCCCATCCATTGCTTTGCTGACGATAGAACTCTTCACTGTAGTTCATCTCAGTCTACTCATAGTGATTATCCACCTTCTATGTCAAATCAATAAATTAAAGCTGAAATGGCAAATTCAATCAACAAAGACATTCAACGTATTCTAGAATGGGGAAGCAATAATCTAGTTAAATTTAATGCTAACAAAACTCAGTGTTGCCTTGTGTCCGCCAAAAAAGATCGATCATTTCCTGTTGTAAGTATGAATGGCTCAGTTCTTACGTTTTCAGACTCTATTACTCTGTTGGGAATGACTGTATCTTCAAATCTCTCATGGGCTGACCATCTTCTGTCAGCTACCAAAACAGCTGCTCGTAAAATAGGCTTTTTGTACAGATCTAAGCAGTACTTTACCTCTCGACAACTCCTTCTGCTGTATAAGGCCCAAATTCGGCCTCATCAGGAATATAATTCTCACCTCTGGGTTAGTGCTCCCCAATACGCTCTCGATATCGTTGATCGTAAAAGAGAGCGATTAGGATTATAAATGACCCGTCCTTAACTTCTCACATACAGTCCCTTGAGCATAGAAGGATGGTTTCAGTTCTTTCTTTGTATTATCGTTATTACAACGGCTATTGTGCTGCTGAATTATATTCTTTGATACCATCTCGGGCTATCTTTGCGAGAAACACTCGGTTCGCTCATTCACATCATCAGTATGCAGTACAAATCTCCACTTGTCGTACCAAACGGGCGCAATCCACATTTTTCTACACGGCTTCTAAACTCTGGAATGATCTCCCTAGTTCCTGCTTTCCTCTCACTTATGATATGAGAAAATTTAAGGTAGCTGTTCATAGGCATCTATTGGCAATTAATTATCTCTCTATCCATCCTCCTAAGTGTTCCCGAGTGCTTTAGGACGATAGGCCAAATTTAGCCTGTTCAGGTCCACAATCATAAAAAAAATATCACATAATCAGTATCTCTATGTATTATTTTCATCATCAACAATCTGTTTTCTCCTTTGAATGCCTACTTTCACATTGTAAATAAATTAAAAATAAATTTAAATGGTCTTTACATGTGTTACTTATTTCAACTATTTCAGTATTGACGATATGCTGCATTGTTTTATTTTTTCAGTACACTTGGTAAGATCAAATACTTCAGTTTTTACACGTTTTTATAAACAAAATTCGCTGTAACTGGTAAACCTTAAAAGATAGGTACATACAATTTATATCATTCGATTCAGAATTTAATTCTTCTTAAAAAAAAAAAATAATATACTGGGTGTTCCGTTTGCTAAAATCAAGTTTTGTAAGTTCTTACCTTTGTAAATTGGCTTATACATTTTGAGGGCCCTGTATGTTCCTCAGACATTATGCAATTAGTTACACATGTAGCGATGTCTAAACCACTACTGTTGCAAATATTGTAATTAAAAGTTATCCACTGTTCAAGAATCAAAATTTTTAATATGGTGCTGTAACTGTCATTTTTTTCTTAGAAACGAAGATATCTCGAAAATAACTAAATTTAGGTATAGACAACTTTACGCAAAGTTGACTTAAAATTCAACGTTAAACCCAAAACTGCAAAAATATACAGAGTGTTCCAATTAAAATAAGCAAGTTGGTGTCCATTTCTGGTTATACCGGAAGTTCCAGAAACGTAAGCCCCACTGACCTTTGGAAACAACCAAATTTTCAAAATCAGCTTATACGTACTTTTCCATATATCGATCGCGGACTTTCCCGGTGGGACACCTTGTATATGTTCACATGTTCAATAAAAAAAAACAGTTATTGCAATAATAATACCAGTAATACAAATCTTAGACCATATTGAGTCATAATACACAACCAAATATTTCTTTAAGTTTAAAAAAAGTCAAGGCCGATAGGGACCCCTATTAAGCTGGACCCCCCACCAACGCAAAATAATTTTTATTAGGTCAAAAATTTAGTGCTATTTAGTTGCTAATTAGTTACCCTAATACGAATTTTGTTACTCAAACCGTGTAGCAGGAAATCGCATAATAAGTAGGGGCAGCTTGCAATTAAGCTGGACCCCCCCCCAGTGAAAATCAAAATTTTAATACGTCAAAAATTTTGTGCTATTTAGTTACCCTAATCCGAATTTTGTTGCTCAAACCGTTTAGCAGGAAATCGCGTAACAAATGGGGGGGGGGAGGCAGATTACCATTAAGCTGGACCCTCCCATATTAAAAAATATATATACAGTAATCTTACACAAAAAAAAAAACTAGAATTAGTTGCTAATTAATTGCTCTAAGATAGCGTTAAAATTATTAACAAAATATAACATTTTAAAGTACAATTATGTAGTGAAGACAACACCGTCGCGACCGACATTTAAAAAAAATGCGCAGTTATACCAAGTATAATGTCGCAGAATTATTTTAAAACAATAACCTTCCGAGCAACAAATTCTTTTACACTTGGGTAACAAACTAGCTCGCCGCGCGGTCGTCTCGCGTATAAACTAATTGTTTAAAAAAATTACGTGCTGGTAAGGTTATCGTTTAGTGGTTTAATGCTTTATTTTTTTTGTCGGTATTTCAAGAGCAAAATTTGTTAAGTTTGATATAGTGTTATAAGAGCTGTAGCTTTTATTTTTATTAACAAAATTATTATTAATGTGACAAATATACATATATATTTTAGGTACTAATGGAAATTTTTGATAAAATTAAATGCAACATGATAAATGTTAATAAAAGTATAGTTTATTAAAATTCAAATAAATAATAAAATATAAATGTGTTTTAACTAGTTAGTAAATGTAAAATATCGTGCGATCGATTATACATTAGTGTTTACCGGTGTGAGACCACATGGATACTTGACAGATACAGTGTAAGTTATTTTCAACTATATTTGGTATTCATCTGTTACAGGACTGACTTTGTAACTTGCTGCCGCGTCTTCCCTCGAACCCCAACATAAGCCCTGAAAATCAATCCGAGCAGATCCTCCGTCTCTCTTCGATCGATAGATCCATCCGCCTTTCGAATCGGTGACGTCTCGGAGCGATGACTACAGGCAACGCGAATTACATAGACATGTAACAGATATATAACAAGTGCATGACGAGAAATTCCTTAAGCTATGAAATATTAATTATTTAAGTAACTATTTGTCTTCTTTTACGCTTATTGTTAGTGTTTTAAACACAGATATTGTGAATGATTTTTTGGTCCCCAAAGTTGCCATGCTATTATATAGTGGCAGTTTTCGGAACATTTTATTACTTTCAATAGATTTAATATTAAATAATTGAATCTTGCAATTTTTGAAATTAAGTAACGATTATTACTGTAGGTAGCGGACCGCGAAAATGTTATTATTTTAATAAACGTTTGCCAAATCGCCATTGTTACCACGATAGAAAAGATAATTAGTGGATTTTTAATATCTTGATAATACGTCGTAATTTACTAACGTTTTCAAAATATTTTTATTTATATATTTTTATCTAAGGAATGTAGGATTGTTTGTAACTAGTATGTATGTAAACACATGTTAGGGGGTGAGTGTAAGGTGCACGTTTAAAAATGCTTTGCTGAAGGGGCGTAACAAATCATTGGAATTTTTCTTATGCGCGCTCTTAATGTAAAAATGTCATTGGTCTAATGATTAATTGTGGCGAGATGGGCCACGATGAAAAGATATCTTTGTTACTGGAGACCCGTAAATATAAGGTTGTTACAAACGAATGCATATTTTTAAAATTAAGATGTCGTGCAATAATTACTATGAAACGTTTACAACATAAGTTAGTGTTTCTTGTTTTTTGTTATTACTTTTGAAAAACGGGGTGGTTTTTAGGGGGCAGTTACAGCGAGCTTTTCAACCAAGCCAGATCGATTTCTGGGTTCATTAAATCCCTTCATTGTAAACAGTTTGTCTTTAAAATAATTCGTGCGCCTACATTTTTCATTTAAATTCGCCAACACTAAGTTGTCTTTTCCTTCGGGGTTAAAGCACGTCTATTAACGATTTGTGCCTGTGATCAATTAAGGGAATATTTATTCTAGTGTAAGTATGTATTTTTATATAACTGAAAGCTCGCAGCAAATAGTTTTACCAGTCTAGATAACATATTAAATACCAAACATTGTCTTGCAAAGGTATCTTATTCGTACGCGGACTCATTAAGCTGAAATCTGCTAAAATCAAAGGACAGTACAGGGCACTCTCCCTTTGGTATTTATGCGAATTAGCATTGTTGAATGTTGTTTATATTTATAATGGTGTAAAGGTGGCTGGTGAATGGGTATAGGATGCCGCAGGTTATTAATTGTAAAATTGCCTGTTGCTACACACTCCCAAGCCAGACCATTAAACACCTCGAATTTTATATTTATTGTTTTTATTTATCGTATAGGTGAATGTGTAACCGGAGAGAGAGAGGCACGGTATGTTGCTCACGCACTCAAACTTATATATCGGTCACGATGTTAGTGATCTATTTATAACGTACCCTTGTAAGGCTTTGTTTTAATGAGTTATATTTCAGTTTGTTGAAGTTGAATTATTTGCCTGCGAGCTGATTTCTCTTTTGTATGTGCTTTATTACAATGTGACTTATGTATTTTGTGTTTTAGTTGTCACTAAACAATTGGGTAAATTTTTAAATTCCTTGTCTGTTTTCTTTTGATCCTCGAATTTACCTTATTACCTGTGCAATTTTACCGTTGTTGTATTTTATATGTACCGTGATTTGCTTTATTATTTTATGCGCTTATTTACTTAAAGACCGGCATGATTGGTTTTTAAAAAAGGACCACATGTTTGGTGTTACGATTTTTATTTTGAAGATTTATGACCCAATTGTGAATGTGACTATATCTGTTTTTTTATTGTGTTTCTGTGTAACTAAACTGTTTTTATTCATTTCCTCTTAATGTTATAATTTTGTATGCACTTTAACCTGATTTAATGGTATTTTGTTATATATTTAACCCTTTCATTGTTTTTTTTTATTATTTGATTTATTAATGTACTTGTGCAATTGCTTATTTAGGAATAAAGTGGGTTTTATTGGTGGTTCGTTCCCACAATAGTAGATTAACGGGCTGAACCACCGGTGCCAAGTTCGTTGATTTTAATTTGAGTAGTTTCATTTTTTTTACCTGCCCGCATGATGCAACACGTACCTTATCCAGACTATCTCATTTACATAGCATAACGTACCTAACACTAGACGGCCACTTCGTTTCATCAGGTTTGAGGTTTGCGAGTAATTAAATATCAGACTTGTAAATAAGTGCTGTTTTAATTATTGCCCGGAAAGTCAAAGTAAGGGAGGCAATTAATTTGAGTAATAGTGACATTATTGTCAGTCAAGTCAAGATAATCACTTAGCGATTGTTTGGTTCTTGAATTTGCATTATTGCAAATAAGTTCAAATTACTCTTTTTAAGATGTAAAAATGTCCCGAAAACTGCCCCTGGACATATATATATATATATATATATATATATATATATATATATATATATATATATATAAATCTTAATCATATATAAAACAAGCAAATAAATATGGCAGTTCACGCTCCTATGCGCGAACAAATTTATATTCTTAACATACTCTATGGAGACTCGGATTGATTTCCAGGACTTATGTCGGGGTTCGAGGGGAGACGCGGCAGCAAGTTACAAAGTCAGTCCTGTGACAGACGAATAGCAAATATAATTGAAAATAACTTACACAGTATCTGTCAAGTAACCATGTGGTCTCACACCCGTAAACACTAATGTATAATCGATCGCAAGATATTTTACATTTACTAACTAGTTAAAACACATAAACATTTATATTTTATTATTTATTTGAATTTTAATAAACTACGCTTTTATTAACATTTATAGTATTGTATTTAATTTTATCAAAAATGTCCATTAGTACCTAACATTTGTATATTTGGCACATTAATAATAATTTTGCTAATAAAAATAAAAGCTACAGCTCTTATAACACTATATAAAACTTAACAAATTTTGATCTTGAAATACCTCCAAAAAAAAAAAAATAAAGCATTAAAATACTAAACGATAACCTTACCAGCACGTAATTTTTTTTTAACAATGCGGAGAGCTAACGTTCGTTACAGGAGTGCAAAAGAATTTGTTTCTCGGAATATTATGGTCTTAAATTATCTTGGGACCTTGTACTATCGAAACAAATCAAAATCCGATTTTGTTGCTAGCTGCTTCGCTCGAAAAACAACTAGTTTATACGCGAGACGACCGCGCGGCGAGCTAAAGTTCGTTACAGGAGTGTAAAAGAATTTGCTTCTCGAAAGATTATCGTCTTAAAATAATTCTGGGACAATATACTTGGAACTGGATAACAGCGCATTTTTTTTAAATGTCGGTCACGACGGTGTTATCTTCACTACATGATTGTACTTTAAAATGTTATATTTTGTTAGCAATTTTAACGATATCTTAGAGCAATTAATTAGCAACTAATTCTAGTGTATTTTTTTTGTGTAAGATTACTGTATATATTTCTTTAATATGGGAGGGTCCAGCTTAATGGCAAGCTGCCCCCCCCCCATTTGTTACGCGATTTCCTGCTAAACGGTTTGAGCAACAAAATTCGGATTAGGGTAACTAAATAGCACTGAATTTTTGACCTAATAAAAATGTATTTTGCGCTGGTGGGGGATCCAGCTTAATAGGGGTCCGAGAGGGCTAGAGCAGCTCGACCAAGACGGCCAAGGGAAAATATATCTGAACCGCATAAGCAGCCATTACACGGTTTTTCGAACTAGTCGATGAAGTAAATCGATAAATAAATGCAATTTTGGAAGAAAATGAAGAGTTAAAAAATATGGTATTACAGCAAATACAATTATTTAACTTAAATACTTCTGTTGATAGTACCTCAGAAATGATGTCATCTAAAATAAAATTATCAAATTTTTGGAAACTTTGATAGCCACAACGAAGAAAAATGCTAAAAGCAAGTCAAAGAATGCTAATTGTTTCGATGATGATTTGAACCAGTTTTGTTGTTACATATTTATTGTAGCAGACAGACTGTTATGTGAGACTTTACATGCGAATTTAAAAAATACAATTCTGTCCATTTCATCTTTAATACGAGTATGGGTAATGGATTTATTGAACATGTTACTTTGACGTTTAAAGAGCTAGCTGAGTTTTTAGGGAAACGGAATGTGTCGCCTGTGTTGGATTAGTGAAGATGACACAAAAATAACAATAATAAAATCGCAAGGTTTGTCATACCTTTAGAAAATGGTCTACCCAAAAATATTTTCCTGCATTGTCGACCAGGCACATTGAATCGTATTTCACAACATCTAAATGCGCAAAATATGCATATGTTATAATAGCACAACCACCTATTGGCATATATTCGATTGCTCAAAGCAATGAGGATATGTTCTAATTTTCAACAACCCAATGTAAACCATAATTGAGAATGGTTCCATATGAATTTAACCATCAAGATGATATATATTCGTTCAAAATACCGTCCATATCGGAACAAAATTAAAAACCAGTTTCCTTAAATTTGGAATCGAGTTATCATTTGGAAACTTCAAAATTTTATCGAATCATTTAAGATACCTAATAAATAATTTTTCCAAAAATAAATCCATCTTAGATAACAATAGTGACAAGATGAATTTTGAGTCAGTCGAAAAATTTCATGCCCTTGAAAGTTTTGGTACAGTGATATATCTTAAAATTGTGAGATATACCTTAAAAAACATACTTGGATAAGGGCTTAACTTTGGAAAAAGGAATCCACTACATCTGCTATTCTGTATTTTTGATGAAGGTATGGAAAAAATTGGCAATTTTCCATAAATACAAATTGTATTACATTAAATTGTTACTCGTCCATAGAAATAAATGCATATGCGCTCATTATACAGGGCTTTTCACGATGAGTGTTAATTAGACGTTTCTGGCAAACCAGACAACGGATCAGTATGCATAAATTAATATGATCTACACGCTTAAAATATTTTAGATGATGCGCTTCTACTATAAAGTAGCGACTACTTTGATTTTTCAAATGGAACACCCTGTGTATAATATCATATTATGATTCCTATTACTTTGTCATCAATTTCATGTACTATTTCCCTATACCTATCTATTACCGTTTAAGAGATATAAATTAATTTCGATTTTTTTTTACAAAACATGTACTTTTATAAACGTTGATAATCTTGAACTATCTGGTACTAAGACGATCAAATTCGAAATGAAGTGGAATGATACCATGAGGATCTTCACTTCGAGTCATATTTTTATTTGCCTCATATAGGGTATTAAAAAAATGCAGATACTTTGTTCATATGAAAAAAGGAGTGGAAGTCAATTGTTTCAAATGGAACACCCTGTATATTTACACATTTTTGAGCTCTACATCCAATTTTAGATTCACTTTAATCAGATAATGCTATTTCTATTTCGAACCGTTTTCGAGATAAACTGTTTCAAACAGAAACTGACGTGCTTTCCTTGTATTCATCACTTATTTTTGAGATTTAACATCTATTTTATACTACGTAATACAATTTCTTTTCGATTTAGTTTTTCAACAGTCTCAAATCAGTGAATTCGAAATTGATATGTACCTTAGAAAAAGTTACAATTTGTATGCATTGAGGTATTGAGTGTCTCTACCGTACAACATTGCAAATTAATATTTTTTAATAGTGTGCTTTGGAAAAATAAATGATCCAATTTTGAAACGTCAAACTTTCGTTGGCGGTTTTGACTGATACTAATTATAATAGAAAAATGTCAAGATTACGTAAATTTATTAATTATTCATGGTGAGTGCAATAGAATTGCAAGTAGAACATGCCGAGTATTTCATGAAAGATATCCACAACTTCCGAAGCCGAATAATAATGTGATAAATCGACTACTACGAAACTGTAGGTTGAATGAAACCTTTCGTCCAAAAATCATTCGTAGAAAGCCTGAAGTGGATGATGATGACAATGGCATAACAGTTTTGGGATTTTTTAATGCATTTCCAAATGCTTCTATACACGAGGCTGAAAGGGAGATAGGTATACCCTACGTGATAATTTATCGCATTCTTAATAAGCACAAATGACATCCCTATAAATTCTACTGTGTCCAATATTTGAAAGAGACTGATTTGCTTCGTACAGTGGAATTCTTTGAATGGTTACTTGTCAAGACTCAAGAGGATGAACATTTCCTTGACAATATCATATGGACGGATGAGGCCAAGTTTACAAAAAATGGAATTTTCAACAGACACAACAGTCATTATTGGGCGCCACAAAATCCTCATGTCGTTCGCCAAAGGGGTTTTGAAAAAAGATGGCAATTTAATGTATTTTGTGCCATAAAGAATGAGTCAATTTTTTATATCGAGTTTTATGATGATAATTTGGATGCAACAAAATATGAAGATTTACTGAGAAATGGAATTCAAATGATTTTAAATAATAGGCCAGGAAGAGAACGTGTATGGTACCAAATGGATGGTGCTCCACCCCATAATTCTCGTTCAGTAGGCGAAGCTTTAACTGAAATCTTCGAAGACAGATGGATTGGTAATAATGGACCTTTTCGTTGGCCTCCTAGAACACCAGATGGCAATCCAATAGATTATTTTGTGTGGGGTTTCATTAAAAATATGGTTTACTCCAACCCAGTAACAACAATGGAAGATATGAAATCGAGAGTTAGAACTGCTTTCAATAGTTTAACTCCAGACTTAATCAGAAGCGCTACACATGAAAATCTTTTGAAGAGATTACATGTTTGTTCAAGTAGAGGTGGAAATGTGTTCGTACATATTCTGAAATACGCCGATAATTGAATTAACTTACTAATTCATGAAATTATTTTCAGTTCGTGTGTCAGCGTTAATAAAACTATTCTTTGAAGAGAAGTTTCATTTGATGGTTGAAGAGTATTTTAATAATTATTTATTCATTGTATTATCTGTGACTGAAGAAGGAACATCGAACGGAATCTGTTAAATTTAAAAAATAACTGATGAATACAAGGAAACCACGTCAGTTTCTGTTTGAAACAGTTTATCTCGAAAACGGTTCGAAAGCGAAATAGCATTATCTGATTGAAGTCAATCTAAAATTGGATGTAGAGCTCAAAAATGTGTAAATATACAGGGTGTTCCATTTGAAAAAATTGACTTCCACTCCTGTTTTCATGTCAACAAAGTATCTGCATTTTTTAAAGACCCTGTATGAGGCAAATAAAAATATGACTCGAAGTGAAGATCCTCATGCTATCACTTTACTCCATTTCGAATTTGATCGTCTTAGTACCACAGTATCAGTGTTTATAAAAGCACGTTTTGTAAAAAAAAAATCGAAATGAATTTATATCTCTTAAACGGTAATAGATAGGTATAGGGAAATAGTATATGAAGTTGTTGACAAAGTAATAGGAAATCATAATATGATATTATATACAGGGTGTTCCATTTGAAAAATCAAAGTAGTCGCTACTTTATAGTAGAAGCGGCAACGCCGCAACATCTAAAATATTTTAGGCGTATAGATCATATTAATTTATGAACACTGTCAAATTTTCAGGTTGATCCGTTGTCTGGTTTGCCAGAAACGTCTAATTAACGCTCATCGTGAAAAGCCCTGTATTGGTTAGACAATTTCGAGATGAGGTTGTTCAGTGTACAGCCTTGTGAAAAAATGATTACAGCTACTTGCTCATTAACCTCCACTTTTCTACTAACGTCAAGTTTAGCTCACAGGACATCATGAACACAATGACTAAGATAGAAACTGTCAAAGCAGTAGCAATGATTTGTCAGAGAAATTCAATTTCCACGGGAAAAAAATTATAAATTTTGCAAATCTACTTTCAATCCTAACCATAAAACTATTCTCATATCCGATGAAGACACTGAACAGATTTGTATGGATGGTTTAAGAGAAACGACAGATGATAGTGAGAACCTCGGTTTACCCGTTGAACAAGTTATTTGACAACACATTTGAAAATAAATTCAAATGTTAACCATAAACTATAATTTAGTTCAAAGCTCTAATAGTTTAGGACATAATATCTTATAATACAAAGCGACTTTGAAACAAGAGTGTTAACCTCGATTTTGATATTAGGGTGGCCCATAAAATTTCGTTCTTTTAGAGTTTCGTATTGAGCCCTTCTGCTTCTATCTAGAAAACATTTTATATGTTAATGCTATGCAGTATTAAAAGCTAATGAAGCAGGCAAATGTCCCCGTCTAATTTTCTTCCAATATTCTTTTGTTTCTAACTAGCAATAAACATCACAATGGCTGACGGAACATACGAAATTTTGATACTGTTACGAATTACTGGAAACAAAACATTTCTGCCACTGCCGCAGTTAAAAAATATGCGAAGTGGACGGGGAAGGAATAGTGAACATTCGTACGGCGCAGCGTTGGTTTCGAAAATTTACTGGCGGAGGTACAAGTCTAAAGAGGAAACAAGGTTCTGGTCGGCCCAACCCGTTAAGTAACGCTGAACTTCGAGATGTTGAAGCAAATCCAACGACAAGTACCCGTAAGTTGTTAGCAGAACTTGGGTATTCCAAAGAAACCGTAAGGCGCCATTTGCATCAACTTGGAAAAGCCAATAGACGCTGTAGAGAAGTTCCTCACGACTTAATGCCAGCAATGGCAGAAAAGCGAGTTCAAGTTTGTGATCAACTGCTTTCCAATCCCTGGGATGAACGTTTCTTTAAACGGATCGTTACTTGCGATGAAAAGGTTCCAAAGGAAGGTTATGCTTTGTGTATGGTGAAATTTTGATGGGGTTATTCACTTTGAGTTGGTTCCTGATGGGCAGAAGATTGATGCTAACCTTTACAGTCAACAGTTGGATACGATGCATGATGCTCTAGGTCGACGTTACCCTGGATTGGTGAACAGAGGGCGGGCAATTCTGCAACAAGACAACGCCAGACCTCATACTGCAGCTGAAGCTCAACGAAAAATTAGGGAATTGAATTTGGAGCTTCTTCCTTATCCAGCTTATAGCCCGGAACTTGTGCCTTCCGATTATCACTTATTCCGATTGATGGCGCACTTTCTTCGTGGTGAGGAAGTTGAAGCTACATATGCCGAGAATTCTTTAATTCCAAAGATGCTACATGGAACCGTCGTGGAATTGAAAATCTTGCAGAAAGATGGTGAAAGATATTACTTTACAATAGTTTATACCTTAGTGAATAAGTTTTCATCTGTTATTTTATCATTAAATAAACGAACAGTGCAGCGGCGTCTTGCGTTGATCGCACGTAAAACCGCGACTATAGTGAGGAAGCGACTTGAGTGGGTTCGTAGACATAAAAATTTTACCGGTGAAGATTGAAAAAAGGCAAAAAATATGTTATCACTGTTACAACTCAATAATATCAATATATCACGTCAGAAATTTAAATCAATGTTTGTCACAACAGGTTTGTTTCCCCGACGAGACTGTTTCTCAAGTTTTGATGGATAAGTCACAGTTTGTACGACGAAAATCAGGCGAGAAATACAAACCTGGCTGCATCGTCCCAACTGTAAAACCTCCGCCTTCTGTAATGGCACGGTCTGTCATATCAGGAAAAGGAACAGGAACATGTAAAAAACAATGCTCCAAGACCAACATAAAAAAGTTCTTGAAACCAGGTTGATACCACAACTTAAAGATTGGTTCTTTAATGACGAAGAACCAATTTTTATGCACGATGGCGCTCTTTGCCATAAAGCTAAGACAATAACAAGCTTTCTACAATAACAAAATATTAAAGTTTTGGCTTTGGCCTGAAACTCTTCAGATATGAACTCCATTGAGAACGCCCGGGAGCTTCTCAAGAGAGAAATACCGAAATCCAGAATTACAACAAAAAGAGAACTTATAGAAAAATTGATTTTCGAGTGGAACCATAATCTTCAAAACACTACACAGTCGTGCATAGAAAGAATGCCACGACGAATAAGGCACTTATTGCAGCTAAAAATGGAACAATGAAATATTGACGAAACAAGGCCACTATCAGAAATGTAATGTTAATTAATAATAAATATAAAATATGTTATTAACATTTGTTTTATTTCATTGGTATCTAATTAAATCATTCATTAAAAATTAAAAAAAAAAGCATATATCACCTAATTATTTACCGATATCTAACCTCAAAATGAAAAAGTTAGTTCTGATTTGATAATATATAATTATAATTAATTAATATAAGAATTATTTTTAATAATTTAACTAGTAATACCTAGATAAAATTAAATATTATGTCGTATAGCTTCTCTACATAATGTACCTATTTATCATTTGCGTTTCAAAGCGTCGCTAGGCATTGCGGAGGCAACATACTAGTAATAGTACATAATTTTCAATTTCTATACTCTAAACGACAAGGTATATATTCGAATTTTTCCTAATATTTAGGGACATTTACGAATACTTACCGATATTTACCAATATTATTTATTAATATTAACTTATATTTGCTAATATTTACGGATATTTACTCATATTTACAATATTTATTCATCGCTGTACACCATGGCGTCTCAGAATAACACCGATAATGCTTAACCACAGATATTATGAGTTAAATAATAATGATCTGTCGGATAAAAATAAAAAGTGTTTAGTTTTCAAGATACGAGGGACAAGCCATTATTATTGAGAATAAAAGAACCAGTGCCACTTTTTCAAAATTTTATTTTAGATATGTTCAATAATGTGCTATAATGCACTTCTTTCCTTCCACTTCTTAAACGCTCTTTTAACTCTATTTTAAAATAACACCGAAGAGCAGCACTAATCTCTTCCTTTGAAAAAATCTTCTTCCTCGTAAGATCTTTTTTAGCCCAAAAAACAGTCAAAAGTCGCACATTGCCAGATCCGGTGAGTAGGGAGGATGTTCGATTACATTAATCTTGTGTGCAGCCAAATACTGCCGAGTTAGCACTGCAGTGTGGGAAGAAGCATTATCGTGGTGTAGCATAATTCCCTTCTTTGCCACTTTATTAAACACTTCCGGTACTTCTAAAGAACACGATACATTACTTTCTTCATTGCTCGCTGCTTTTTTATTATTGTTGGTGTGGTCTCGTCTTCATGGATGATAGAGTTTCGTGGCAAATTCGTACTCATTCTGCTTTTTGAAAATCTGTAAGATGATGGGGTACAAAACTTCTTACAACTTTTTTCAGATGAAGGTGGTCGTGTATTACTGTTTTCACAGATGAGGATCCAATCCCCACTTGAGCTTCTATTACGGCGTAACTAACTCTGTTATCTGTTTCCATAACCTACTTCATAGCAGCAATGTTTCCTTTGTCATAGTGGCAACGGAAGGACCTACGCCTTTCTGGTGATCAACTGTAGTTCTTCCACGTTCGAATTCCTTATAACATCTGTAAAATGTTGCCAAGGAAGTGCGCCTGATCGCCAAATGTTGATTTCAAACTTTTTTTGGCAGTCGTACGCACTTATACCTTTCTTAAAGTCAGAATTATGCGAAAATGTTCTCGGGTGGATTCTATTTTTTCACTACTCTTGCGAAACTTAAAACTATCTTTTTCAAATGCTATTTAAAATAAATTAGCAAATGAAGCGGCAAGTAAAGAGTTGCTCTTACTGAGGCTACATTTTTAGTTTTCTATGGCCTGCCTAATTTCTTCATTCTGAATAACAAATTCTTTTAGTATTTTTGACCCTATAGACGGCAGTGCGGCGAAAAATTCTTTTAATAATAATAATAATCTTTATTGCCCAACAGTACAAACCAATAGGACGTGCCAAAAGTATTTACATTAAGATTAATCTATGAAACTAACAATAATTCTTAAATCAGAAAAATGCATATCACAAAAGAAATGGTATTCTATCAAAATTGTTGAACATAACATAAAAAGGCGATTTAAATTATACAAAAAAGTAACTGAGATAATGTTTCTATGTTGTTTTAATGACTGGAATCCAAGTTGTGACATTAATTCTGACAAATCAGTACCTCTTTGTGCATTAATTTACAAGATATGAATTTTAAAAACTTGCGTTATGCTGATTCAATACTGCTCTCTTGTGGTGATTATATATTAAATTGGAAATCAAATAATAACACCATCTCCCAATTTAGACCTAACAATAGAAAAGTACAATATTTTTAGACAATTGTTGGTGAAATCCTTACAAGTCCCTATAATGAACCCTAACATTTTTTGTGAGGATTTGATTATATGTGCTATACGATGGTCGACAGTGATCGTTGAGTCAAAGATCTCACCAAGGTCCTTGTATATATTAACCTGTTCTAATAATACCCCATTTATATTATATAATAATCAAGTTTACTTGTTTTTCTCGAAAAACTTAATTTGTTTTTCTGACACCCTACTGGGTCCATTATGAAAGTAATGCGCATTTTCTGGGAAAAATAAATCTATTGATCATATCGGCCCAAATGCTTAAAATTCTTCGAAATAGTCCCCGCCTGCATCAATGCACTTGCGGAGATGTGTCTGCCACAGGAATGGCTTTCAAGAACGTTGTAACATGCGTGTGGATGTTTTCCACGGTCTCCTGGTCGGTTCTGGCCGTTGTTGGTCGTCCAGAACGCGGTTCGTCAACAACCTCCTCCCGACCCTCCCTGAACGCCTTGTGCCACCTCCCAGATTGTAATCTTGAAATTCAGTCGTCTTTAAAGGCCTCTTAACGCATCTGGAATGTTTCGGTAGCACGCAAAACTTGATGGGTACCGCTGTTCAAGCGAACCCTCCATCACGCCGTGTTACAAAGACAAAAAGCACACTTCACGAAAAGACACGTCCTTCCGCTCTCACTGCTACGATGGATAGTCGCGTCACAATAAAATCATGCGCATTACTTTCATAATGGACCAGGTATATGAACTACAAGATTATTTTGTAAAAAAATTCAAGCATTTACGGAGCTTATAGCAGTGGGTATTTTTAAGTCATCCGCAAAAAGTAACTTATGACATGTGATTAGGCTTGGCAGATCGTTGACAAAAATTAAAATAGTAATGGGTCAAAATTCGATCCTTGTGGTACCACCCAGCTACTTTTGAACATATTCAATCGGAAATTATTAAGCTCGACAAACTGAAGCCTGTTTACTATGTAACTCTCAAGTAAATCAATTAGATTCTTGGAAAAACCAAATATATGCAACTTGTGTAAAAGAATGGAGTGATCAATTTGATCAATAGATTTTTGTACATCAGTATATATAACATCTACTTGTCCACGATTGCCAAGTTTATTACCTAGATATTGACTTATTATAGTTAAATTTGATATAGTTTAGCGTCTCTCTCTAAAGCTGTATTGATATTCTGATAAACTACTACTCATTTGAGGGTATACCTTAGAATAAACGATGCTTTCAAATAATTTTGCAAAATTATTTTAAATCGAAATTGGTCGATAGTTTTTTATATCTTTGGGATCCCCATTTTGTAGTATTGGGCATACACGTGGCACCTTCCATATGTTTGCAAAGTAAGAACCTGAGTGTCATAATTATGATCATTATAGTACATAGAGCATGGGATTCGTGATTTACATTTTCTTGTTTGAACATATTTCCAAAAACTGTTTGCATTCTCTTTGCGCTACATTGTACATCAAGTAAATAGTTTTTATAAGCTTCTGATATTATCTATACTATCGACCAATATCTATCAATTCCATTCTATCGAAAATCATGGAAAAGCCATGAACCATTAACTACTTTCGCTCCTCGAGTCCAATAAACTCCTCAACGACCATCAGTATGGGTTCAGACCCATCTTTGGAATAACACATTAAAAAGGTCCGAGTGACTACTTGCCAAGCTCACCTCGTTCAGCTTATCCGATACGATCATCAATTGAATCTCCAGCTTTCTTGACAAAATACATATACGTGTTGTCGTCGATGGCTTCTTTTCAAAAGAAACCACTATTAACGTGGACGTACCCCAAGGATCAGTGATAGTCTCAATCAACAGAGATTTAGAACGTATCCTTGAGTGGGGAAGGAATAATCTAATCTCACGTTCAACTCCGACAAAACACCAAGAAAGACCGATTATTATATGTCAACTTTTCAAACCTCTCATGGGTTGACCACCTTTTGTCAGACAGCAAAACAGCTGCCCGTAAACTGACCCTTCTATACAGATCTAAACAGTACTTCACATCGCAACAACTCCTTTTACTGTATAAGGCTCAAATTCGACCTCATCTGGAATACAATTCCTACCTCTGGGTCAGTGCTCCCCAATATGCCCTTGATATGGTAAACCGCATCCACTCGGTTTAACCATTCACACCATAATTACGCACTCAAAATTCCATCTTGTCACACTAAACTAGCACAATATACATTTTTCCACACGGCCATAAAATTGTGGAATGCACTACCTACCTAGTTCCTGTTTTCCTACAACCTTTGATTTAAGCAAATTTAAGGGACCCGTTCATAAACATTTCTCGGCAGCCTAACAATATCCCTAACCCCCTCCCAGTGTTCCTGAGCCTGCCCAGGAACACTATTAGTAAAAAAAATTTATTGCATTGTTAATATCCTTAGTTCAGCAAATTTATTATAATATAATATATAATTTTTCCCAAGCACAGGACTACTCTCAGATTCGAACTTGGTACCTTTCACTTACTATTCTGACACCTTTACCTCTGAGTCACTGAGTAATCCAATATATATTTGTTGGAATATATATATATATATATATATATATATATATATATAAACTTTTTCGTGGTTGCGCAAAAGTTTATTGCGCATGTTGCGCCGTAACCTCTTGCGCAGGTGTATTGCGCTTGAGCTCTAAGCCACATCCTTGGATTCCCTGTGAATTCGCATACCTGGGCGATACCTTCGTAGTTTGGCAACACTGCAAGAATAAGCTAGATGAATTCCTAGATCATCTAAATAGCCGCGCACCCTCCATCAAATTCACAATGGAATTGAAGTCGGAACAAAAACTGCCATTCCTGGATGTACTTGTACACAGGAATGACAACACTTTCACAACAAGGGTATACAGGAAACCTACCCACACGGGGAGGTACCTACACTACAACTCCAATCACCACAAAAACGTGAAGTTAGGCGTGGCATAATGCTTGTACGATAGAGCAAAAACAATATGCTCAAAACAAGAGGACCTGAACAGAGAAAAAGAAAATATCGCTAGAACACTGAAATAAAATTGCTACACCGATCTAACACCTAAACTAAACAGGGAAAGGGTAACCGAAAAAGAAGAACCTAAATATACAGCGATAATATCATATATACAAGGTATCTCAGACAAAATACGAAGGATAGGCAGCAAATACAAGATACGCACTCCCTTCAAATCGACCAGAACGCTCAGGGGAATACTAACCAAAACCAAACCATACAATGAAGATCAGAATTCCAAGAATTGTGTATGCAACCTACCATGCGAATGCGGCAGAGCATACATAGTAGAAAGCAGTAGACCACTTAAAGTGAGAACGCAGGAACACAAGAACAACCTCCGTAAGGGCGAAACAGAAAGATCAAGAATCACTGAACATGTCTGGAACGAAGACCACCGCATCCAATGGGATAACATACAGATAGTGGCAAAGGACGAGAACACAACTGGTCGGAAACTCAAAGAAGCCACATTCATCGTACTAGCAGAAAATCCAATAAGCCAAGCTAGTGTAGAAATGAAACCGATAGGTATGGATTTAAATAATGCGCGAATAGCTCAAGCGCAATACACCTGCGCAAGAGGTTACGGCGCAACATGCGCAATAAACTTCTGCGCAACCACGAAAAAGTTTAATATATATATAAGTTCCAACAAATATATATTGGATTACTTAGTGGCTTTGCGGTAAAGGTGTCAGACTAGTAAATGAAAGGTACCAAGTTCGAATCTGAGAGTAGTGAAGTGCTTGGGAAAAATTATATATAACATATGAGTTCGGCTCAAGCGCGAAAACAGTCCTTCTCAGGACTAAGCCTGATGACGGAAGCAGAGTCCGCTTCCAAAACGTCGCACTCAAAAAGCATAAACTGTGGAAATAGGCCGATCAACTCCACTAATAGGAAACCACAGTTACAAAACACTTGTAATATTAATCGTATGTACCGTTTCCAAGATAAAATATAGGGATAGTATTGTCAACCCTTCAGACGGCAATTCGGGGGAAATTTTTTTAGTGTTTTAAACTAGTTGGTATTATTAACTCGTTAGACGGCAGTGCGGGGGAAAATTCTTTTAGTGTTTTTAACTAGTAGTATTTGGAAAATTATTGTGAAATAGTATGTCCCAAGATATAATATGAGGGTTGGTATTATCAACCCTTTAGACGGCAGTGCGGTTTAGTGCAGTTATTAATAATGTGGGAGTTGGAATTACCAACCTCTTAAATAGTAGTGCGGGGGTTATAAACTAGAATTATTCGGGAAATCACTGTAAAAATTACAACTCGATACCTAGTATGGATGATAGTATGTACGTCACTGATATTTCGTACATTTTCCGAGATTTTAGCCGCTGTAACCGGCCGCTCTTCTCACATCGGTCAAAATTGCCACGTCTGTAGCGCTAGCCCCCCACCTTGTAAAAATAAAAACAAATACATGAAAATTGCGAGCTACTTATGAGCTTTTGCATTCCGCAAATTCTTTTGAGCTCGTCATACTAGTGAGGAATTTAAAAATTTCAGTGGGCGGTCGAGTCGACGACTCAGCCCCCTCCCCATCCCTTACAAATAAAACTATTGAATCGTTCTTTGCAGCAGATTTAGGAGCTATTTATGAGCTTTTAAAATAATACAACTTCGAATTTTGAGCTCACCGTTTTAACCCCAAAACAACCCTTTAAATAATTTAACTCAAGTGAAAACTACACTAAAATTGAAAAAGTAACACTTTTGCTGGTAAATGTCGTTTATTCATTAAAGAGCTCTCAAAATGCGTATTTTGAATTTTGACCCGCAGCCCCTTTACGTTATATAATAAATACAAATATAATTTATAAAAAGAACATATAAAAAAATATATCAAGATATGCCTAAACATTGTGCAACTAATTTAATTTGAAAATATTCTTGAGCTGCATACTTTGATTTATTAAAAAAAATTGTTTCTGAACAAAATACGTGCATTTTAATTAACCTATGTGAATTTAGCCATAAATTTTTTTTTCGTTTTTCCGAAAAATTTCGATAAAAAATTAATAATCCAAAACATATTAAGAGAATCACACATTTTCCACTTATTTAAAATTAAACGCTTATCTCCTCGGTCAACGCGCATGAACAAATTCTTTATGGATGATATGTGGGCCAACTTTTTTTTACATTTTTTTTTGTCAAATCCTCGAAGAGTACATAATAATACATAAGATATCCAAAAATTGGGATGTAATTATTTTTTATAAGATCAGAAAATGCCTTTGAATTTGGATGTTTTTCGCGATCAAAATTTAGTAAACGTACATGAACAAATTCTTTATGGATGATATGTGGGACTACTTTTTTTTAATTTTTTTTGTCAAATCCTCGAAGAGTACATAATAATACATAACATATCCAAAAATTGGGATGTAATTATTTTTTGTAAGACCAGAAAATAAGATTGAATTTGGATGGGTTTCGGGATCAAAATTTAGTAAACGCGCATGAACAAATTCTTTATGGATGAATTCTTTTCTTTATATTAATGACGGTTTGATCGAACAGGCATTGTAAACTGATAATAAAATAAATTTTGCATATTCCGACTGATTTCCGAGGCAAATGCTTTAACCTGCTTTAAGAGTTACTTCCCCTCTCATTATCGACAATAAACTTTTATGACTGTTGCTACTTATAAACTATAATATTACTAGAAAAATTTAAAATAAAAAACTGAGTCCCATGGCGTACCCCATTCGCAACGAAATTTCAAAGCAAAAACCAAAGATTTACTGCAGGATTATAAAAATAACGTAGGTATTGCAATTTCAATCCAAATTAAATCTCATTTTCTGGTCTTATAAAAAATAATTACACCCCAATTCTTAGATATGTTATGTATTATTATGTACTCTTCGAGGATTGACAAAAAAATAAAAAAAAAATGTCCTACATATCATCCATAAAGAATTTGTTCATGCGCGTTTACTAAATTTTGATCCCGAAAAACATCCAAATTCAAAGCCATTTTCTGGACTTTCGCTCATGCGCGTTGACCGAGGAGATCGCGATAAGCGTTTAATTTTAAATAAGTGGAAAATGTGTGATTTATATTTTTGATTTGCGGAATATAATAAGCTCATAAATAGCTCGGTAATTTTCTTGGATTTGTTTTTTTTATTTTTACAAGGCCGGGGGGGGGGGGGCCTCGGCAGACGTAAAATTGACTCTTTTGTACTACTAGAAACAAGATTCAGAAGTGCAATCTACCAGCAAAGAATAAATTAGCCTTCCAGTTTATCACTAAAATGAACTATATTGACACCCTATCAAAATATGGCGTGCCTCTATTAAGTACTTTTAATGTTTAGTTAAAATTGTACTTCATCATCAACAGATCCACATCTCACACTTTATCTAAACATTCTGTTCTGGAATTAAATGCTCTTATCATTTAGAAAAAGTTGAACACAATCGTCAACAGAGGGCGATACCTCTCAAAAGTAAACTGTTTAAAAAATTAGGTGATTTGTCGGTTTTCCATTAAAAATATTGTGTACTTTTACTTTTGTTTATACTTTATTTAAATATTTAGTTCCCGAATTAAGTGTTCTTATCGTTTGGAAAAAGTTGAACATTGTCGTCAGCAGAAGAATCCACCTCTTAAGAGTACACTATGGTTAAAAGAACAGGTTTGTCATTAAAATGATTCCTTTATTTAAATATCTAGTTTACGAATTAGGTACGCTTTGCGTTTCAAAGAAATGAACATTGCCGTCTCAAGAGTAAATCATGATTAAACAATAAGGTGCTTTTTTGGTTTAGAGTTAAAAAAATTCTGTGATTTACACTTTATCTAAATATTCTGCTCTCGAATTAAGTGCTCTGACCATTTAGAAAAGTTGAACCCTGCCGTCAGCAGAATAGCTTACCTCTCAAAGGTAAACTATATTTAAAAATTTAAATATCTAGTTTATCACAAGGTGAGTTCTGCTGACAGCACAGTCTAACATTTTCCATACTTAAGCGCACTGGACACGGAAAATAGATATATAAAGAAAGTGAATAAAGAAATCATTTTAATGGCAAACCAAAAAAGCATCTAATTTTTTAGTATAGCTTCTTTAGACAGGTGCTGACTAAAATGTTCAACCATTTCGAAATGGTAAGAGAACCTAATTTGCATACTAAATGTTCAAATAAAGTTTAAATAAAGAAATCATTCTAATGGCAAACGGAAAACGCACCTAAATATTCAAACTTCCGTTTATTATTGAGAGGTGGACTCCTCTGCAGACGGTACAGCCATCTTTTGCGAAAAGGTAAGAGTACTTAATTGGGAAACTAGAAATTTAGATAATGTATGAGAATGCCAATCCGAAAAGGAACCAAATCGTTTGAACATAGTTTACTCTTGAGAGGTTGACTTCTTTGATGATGACGTCATCCAATTTTTTCGAAACTGTAAGGGCACTAAATTTGGATATTAGATATTACAATAACATAAAGTGAATAATAGAATCGTTTTAATGGCAAACCGGAAAAACTCAAAAACACCTAATTTTTTAAACATAGTTTACTCTTGAAATGTTAGCCCTTCAGCTAACAATGTTCAACTTTTTCGAAATGATACGGGCACAGACAACCCTTGCATCGTGAAGTTTCCACAACGTTTCGTTATAATAACCATACCCTTTTTACCGTATTTTAATTCACTTGCTTAATACCAAGTAGGATTAATATTCCACATTGAATAAAAAGGGACAAAAAAAATAATTCTGTAAATCTTCCAACTTGGAAAATTAAATTGGCATTAATAACAACTTTTTGATCGACTATAACAACTATATTAAATAAATGTATAAAAGTTTCGGATCTTTCCACAAATAGTTAAATAATGAAATCAAGTACTAATGATCCTTACAAGCTCAACTGGTTCATATATGAAATAAAGCAAAGGTTTTTATAAGCTTCCTTTTCAACTGAAAGACAGCACTAGTATTGTAGAAAGACTTTTGCTGAAAGTACTCCGTAGCCAAACCTTCATTGAATCAACACACTGTGCAGTGTCTGTGACAAGCTTTAGGAGAAAAGTTAATTGTGGAACGCTACATATATAATAATCAAGTAAAATGTTACCGAAGTTCAACGTATGTCATGAAATTGTTAACATGCAATAATTATCACTCTATTTCATGTTATTAATATGCATTTACTAAGTTTACAAATTAGTTCATAACGTGATAGAAAAGGTCTATTTTCATAAATTTTCCAGTATTTGTATTTAGTATATAGATTTAATCGTTTCAATTGAAAAACAGTTTCATGTTTAATTACCTATTACTTGAACGAATTTCGATTGGGTACACTCAACTTAGGTTTTGTTACATTAAGTAGTGACAAATGTAAGTGGCTATACTCTGGCCCATAGTTAAAATTCAGTAGTGGCTATACGGAGAACATGATTTCCACTTACAGAGCTACTTGGTATCTCAGGACTGTACATCTTCATAAAGGACAATCTACTAATTATTACTGAATAATATCATCTGTAATTTCTTATAACTTTTACCTATGATATTTTTAAATATTATTTTACCAAATGTTTTTTAAGCACGGCCATGAGAACGGTCTGGCAACCATGTTGGGATCAGTCTCATTTAAAATATATTATCGTATGCTTCCACACTGAATTATAACTATGGCCAGAGTATAGAAAAACATCAATACACACAAACTGTTCGCAAAATGTATTTCATTTTTAACACCATTTTGGTTACCATTACATTAGGTGCAACAAAACTTTTAGCATACCCAAACTGACATAACACCCTCCATATAATATGATAAAATATTCCATATTATTCTATATATTAATTTAAAATTTGTTAATTTTTATATTGAACATGGCAAAGTAAGTCCAACATCACACAATACAATGATCATATTCTTATCACAATAATTAAATTTATACGAAGTAAATGCTCCTAAGTTATCAGATATAATTAATGAACATTTTAAATGGGTAGATAAAACAACACTTCCAATTTTAAGCCTCGCCAAATCGAAAGATTTTCCTATAATTTTCATTACATTTAATGTAACAATAGAACTATCAATTCAACACACATTGTTACACAAAAAAACCTTACATATTTTTTTGTTATTCGTAATTTATTAAAAATATAAAGATAATGAATCAAAGTTTATATGTAGGTCAATTGCATGGGTCACTTTGAATTCCTTTAAAATAATATTCAAGCAATAATATGACCTTAGTCAAGTATTTTTTTGCCAATTTGCAAAATTGTCATTAAATCATTGAATAATGGTAAGCCCACATCATTACTTTTTTACATAAACAAAATTTCTGACAGAAGTTGGGAATTTAATAAATTGATTTCCTTACATCAATTAATGAAAGTTTAAGATTTTCTTTTACATAAATTTATATTGAAAAGTCAATTTTTTAGACAATCATAGAATTTGAACATCTGTTTTGTACAGGTTAGATACGTGTCCACGACAAACACGTGCATACACCCAGCAAAACACATTAAAAATCCACACTGTAATTATGGTGTATTAAAGAAGGACAAAGAAAAGAACGTGTGTCTTAACTACAAATGAAAAATAACTACGTGTACTAAAATGTGTTTACTTACTGCCGCCGTATTCCCAAAACGGTACACTTCCGTCTTTTTGTGCTAAATAAGGAGGTTTAAATGAGTATTTATATTCAAATTTTTTATGCACTAAATTTCCATTTATACAATTAGATAAAATTACTAGTAAATACACTAAAACTACAAAATTAATATACACATCTAGTCTCTCCATATTTTCACTACCACTACACAATCACAAATGTCACGTTTGGATTCAGTAATTGGTTTTTTTTACCTGCTTAACGTTGGTGAGCCTGTATACATTCACGATTACATTTTTGAAGGTTCATGAAAATTACTGAAATATGTAAACTATATTTATAAATATCATACTTTGATAGAATGTATGTTAATATCAAATGATATTTTTATGTAAAATAAAATTGAATAAACAACATTAGCTAATATTTAATTATCAAAATACAAATAAACAAATCAGAAAAAATACAAATGGAAGTAATAAGACTTGGATCTTTAGCCAAATACTCGGATTATGAAAGAGAGTAATCTAAGAGTCGGATAGTGTGGCGTCAAAAATGTCCTGCAAAATTTGAAAATATGGACAGGTCCTTTTTTGTCTAGAAATTGACCCTTATGTATACGTTACTTAAGGTATAATATTTTAATGCTCACTTAAAACCACAATTTAATCGCCTGTAAAAGAGAAATAAAAGACGTTTTACCTCTCATTTCATCAACGCTAACCTTTTAATTTTTAAACAAACGAAATATGTACCAAAATAATGCAGTATCAACGATTTAATAGTATACAGTAACCTCCCGATTATCCGCGGAGTTGACCGGCGCGGATAATCGAATATTGCGGATAATCCGAAAAATCACCGTAGTAGACGCAAAATAGACGATAGTGGCAAAAAAATGACTGAAGGTACTTAAAAACAACACAAAAGTCTATTAAATCTGTTTATATTACAATAAAAGAACGTACGTACCCTAACTGATGCGTGCTCTATAAATAACCTCACGGCACTGCCGGTCGCATTTTAGATGTCTTAAGCAAGAAATACGTAGCCCTATTATACAGTACATATTGCAGTTTACTCTTGTAATACTCTGTTACAGTATATATTTCGAAAACGTATGACATCGCATTAATGCCGTATTTTAAATCTAGTTTAAAGTTTTGAAACTTTATTTATTTTAATGTAGTTTTTCTTTTTTAAATGTAAACTTTTTTACCGCGGACGCCGCGGATAATCCGCAAAGCGGATAAACCGCCCGCGAATAATCGAGAGTTTACTGTACTACATTTTTTTTCTTTGTTTTCAAGTTTGAAGGTTGATCCAACTTATTTGCGGTACTATATGTGATTTTAAGTTTAATTATAACATTGTGTTGCACATTGTCTTATACCATATTTTTCCTTGACTGCAAATTCAAAATTTAAGCTAACTTTTACCTTTGTTGCTATGTTTGATCTTAATTGTAATTACTTAATCCTACAAGTTGCTAATTAATGTCGGGAGAGCGAATTGTGCCATTATCGTTATTTATTGTTACCATTCAACTAAATAAAAGTGAAACTTAAGTTAGAGGATGAAAACGTTTAAGTTGTCACGGTTCGCGACAATAATAACAGATTTGATAAATAAATATTAAATTAAATAACAAAGAAATAACTATAACTCGGAAATCTAAATTAAAATAATTGAAGCATTTGGTCGCAAATAAATAACAGCAAGTCCGGTGAGTGGCGCGAGAGCCAGGAATCGCGTAGTTAGCAATCTGGTTGAAACGTGATGTGATCGAAGTAAGTGAAAAAATGTATATGTACATTTAGATATTCACACAGTAAGTATACGCTCTATTATTTATATCTTTCTCGACTCTGTGTATATTTCTACTTCCTACTTCCTTACGTGTCGAGACAGTAGACAAATAACTGTCCGGTAGTAGGACGATATCGTTAGTAGGGAATGGTACATCCGTCCAGGGCACGATTTGGCCAGTAACCGGTCTGCTCGCTATGGTGTTACTCAAGAGAACATACAATTGCCTCGGATCGACCTGGCTACAAGGGGCGGTCAAGATCGAAACAGACAGGCCCCGTTGCTGACGACTGTGTAAGGAATGAATGGCGTGTCGGTACGTGGAATGTTAGAGGTATGCATGGTAAAAATTGAAATTGCGTATGTAATGTACGAAAGACACCTTGATATTTTGTGTGTATCGGAGACAAAGCGCAAAGGAAGTGATACTGTGGAGATGGAGGATGGCAGCCTAGCACTATGGTGAGGAGTTGAGACTGAGGTGCATGGCGCAAAAGGAGTTGGGGTGATCGTAAGTGAAAGAGCGAAAAGATGTGTTAAACGGTACGAATTGGTATCTCCCCGGGTAATGTGGGTTAGAATCAAAGTGGAGTTTCGAAGAATTTTTCTTATTGCATGCTATGCACCGGTGAATGAAGAAAGAGACCAGGAGCGTGAAAACTTCTGGAAAGAAGTAGAGAACGTGTTGAACGTATGTAAGCCAAACGAAAAGTGATGATAGTGGGGGATATGAACGGATGGGTGGGTGTACAGAGAGAACATACTGATCGCGTCTAGGAAAGTTCGGAGACCAAAGAGTCAATGAGAATGGTGAACGCCTGGTGAACATCTTGTGGAGAGAAGCCTGTTTGAATCAAATACGTGGTTTAAAAATAAAAATGTGCATATGTATACATGGCAAAGAGGTGAATCTAAAAGTATGATAGACTTGATAGTGTATGATGAACGGCTTAGAAACCTGGCGAAAGTCACAAAAGTAATGCGCGGATCGGAGTGTGGATCGGACCACTTTTTGGTTATATCGAGAGTGTGTTTAAGGCAAAAGTGGGTGTGGAGAAAGAAAGCAAATGTAGTGCGAACGTCCAGAATTAGGGTAGACAAACTAGTGAATAATGGTGCGAGAATGAAATACGCAGATGCTGTGAGTAGAGTTGAATGTGAATGAAACTGTGGAGCGAACAAATAAAAGACGACGTTGAAAGTGCAGGAATAATCTTGAAAGACTGTGTTGTCAATCGTGTCGTGCAGATATGTGGAAGGGCGACTGTAGGTAGACAGAAAAATGTGCCTAGTGGAATGAGTCGGTAAAAAAGATGCGTACATGGCAATGATTGCTGCAAAAAATGAGACTGAGAAAAAGCGATTGTATCAGGTGTTCAGATTAAGAAACAAAGAAGCGAAGGAGGTAGTGAGAATAAGAGGAAGTATTAGCTGTGGAAGGAGAGAAAATTTTGAGGGAAACAAAACACTCTTCTGGAAATGGGTCAAAAATACAAAATGTGGCCCAAAACAGAACGCTGCATGAATGATGAATATGAGCAACGATATAGTACGTGATGATAGTGTAGTGAGGAAACGCTGGAAAGAATACTTCGGAAAACTGTATAGTAGTGAGGAAAGTAAGACTGAAGGGCTAAATAAGGAGAATGTAGAAGTAATGGTGAATGAAACTGAGAAGGATATTGAGATAAATGAGGTACAGAAAAGGGTAGGAAGGTTGAAAAACGGCAAGGGAGCAGGCGTAGATGAAATCACTGCTAAAATGCTAAAGTATGGGGATGCAAAGCTTGTACGAAGATTGTGTGAATTATTCAATGTATGCCTTATGTGTGGAAAAGTGCCGACGGATTGGAAGAGCGCTATCATTGTATCACTGTATAAAGATAAGGGAACAAGAGTGATTGCAAGAACTACAGAGGTACAAACGGCACATCGCATTAATCTACGCGTTTATTGTGTTCTTTTAACCAGCTGCCGTAATTTACAAAATGGGGAGTTGCACGTACGTAAAAAAAAAATAAAACAGTGGAAATAGATCACTTAATATTGCTACATGAACACTCAATTAATAAAATGAACGGTAAGCGTTAGAAAAAAAAAATATATATATATATATATATATATATATATATATATATATATATATATATATATATACATGAAAATATGTAATGTGCCATGTATGTTTAACACCTTGGTGTTTAACACCATTTTAAATCATTGATACTGCATTATTGAGGTACATATTTTGATTGATTAAAAATTGAAAGGTTGGCGTTGATAAATTGAGAGGTAAGAAGTCTTATTTCTTTTTTACAGTCCATTAAATTGTGACGTTAATTAAGTTTTAAAATATTGAACCGTAAGTAAGATGTACATAAGGGTCAAGTTCTAAACAACAAAATTCAACTGTCCAGAATTTCAAATTTTCCACACATTTTTGACGTCACCACGATCTGAATCATATAATTATTAGGTATATAATGCTAACGAAATTGAAAAAGTGAAGCTAAAATCCAGAGACAAATTTTTTTATTTTTTATTCTATACTTCCTAACGTTAAACAATAAAAATTAGCGAGTTGCACAATCGCTCTTCGTGGTGTAGTCGAACAATCATATACCTAGTCCATATAATTATAAAAAATTTAAACTACCTATTTAATTTTTGTAGGTGTCCAAATTTCAGTAGTATTATTAATGGTGATAATCGACATCCATTGCAATGTGTTTGGTATGAAAGTTATACTCAAAAAATAGCAATTATTTTTACAGTTGGTGGAAGTCAACAAGATCGTTGTTGCCGCCCAAGGAGGTTTTGGGTAAGGTCCAGTCTTGATCGAGACAGAAAAAAATTAGTACGGAGGATTTATTGCTTGTTGAGTTGAACTTGGAATACAGATGAGACGTAGGCTTTGAAAACTTTTTTAGAATGAATAGTTTGGTTTTGATAATTTATTAAGTATGATTGCACCGAAAATACTTAAAAAAAACGTCATTCAGATAAGCTATTCCAGTGAGCCAGGGCCTTGCAGTATTGATGTATTTTCTTGGCAAACTATCAGTTTGTGATGCCTTGATGGTAGCGCTATAAGGTTACGTCAAGGTAAGAAAAGTATAACACCAATTTTAATGTACTAGTATTTATATTATCAATTTTGTTTTATTCTATTTAAATAATGTAAAAAAAAATAAGAACGATGATTACCATGATTTGATGGATACATGTTGTAATATGTTTGTTGTTGATGAAAAAAGGGTTGGGAGTTGTACTGTAAAGAGCCAGCGTCCTTTACCAAGTTTTCCCATCATTACTTATTTGCTAATTATCCTATGTTAATCAAATTTTGCAGAAATCATCAAATAATGAATTTTATATTTCCTCTGACGTTAATTTCAAAAACATCGAAAGTTTTTCTACGTCACAGTGCCCTCCGGACTTTCCACTAATCCTGACCTGAAGACCCCTGCACAGAAGCCGTCCCCGCCTACAGAGGATTCTCTATAAACCGCGAGACGCGCTACTGAGCTGGTAGAGTAGTGGTGACACGACCTGCTTAGCATTCGGGAGATAATGGGTTCGATTCCCGTTACCGTCTATCTTGTACAAGGTTTTTGAGGGGGTTCTCCTCATACACATGTAGCGGCATGGTCACTGCGCATATGCACACCATGTGCGGCTATTAAGGCGAATGCTGGGGTAATATTTTCTTCCTCAGAATCGTAACTCCGTTTCTTCCGATCCTATCCTGGCCACATCCATCCTTAATCCCACCATGCAAATATACGTAATGTATGTATGTATGCTGGGTATCCACAATTGTGGTTAAAAGAGCTTGGAAAGGCCGCCCTCTCTCTTGGGGAAGGAATGAAATACGTGGCCATTTCCATTTCATACCAACTTTCTGCTTGCGTGTCGGGCCGTTGCCGCGACCACTAGCTACTCGTGCGCCGATCCGTTCCATTATCGACTACCTGCTTGCGCGTCGCGTTGCCGCGACCACTTGATCGTCGATCCGTTCCATTGACATCTACTTGTTCCCCCGACGCTACCTGTGCGTTGATCCGTTCTGCCGACGCTATCAGAAAATCCGATCCGCGCATCTGCCGCTCTTGTTCGGGTTACTTTGTTCCGCCAACCTGTCGATCGTTGCGTTATTATATTCGTCTGTTACCGTCGTGCATCATTTGTCGAGATACCTCGACAACGCCACCTGAAAATCATCTCCATATAACGAGCTGCTGGTTGTTGCAATCTAAGGTTAAAGGCACGTAAGTTTTATTGCACAATATTACACAATACACAGATTGAACGATATCACGCCGGGATGAACGCCCGTAGTCATCTTTCATTTACTCCCTTGGAAAGAAAGGTTTTCGCCTTAGTTCTACCAACCCCGGAAGTATCATTATACAGCGCAACGGGTTAATCCCAGATTCTTGCAAATGATCTTTTATTCAACACCTAGTACACTAGATAACACTCCTACGCCACCAATAAGGCGAAATAAGTGATAAAACCCAGAAGTGCCAGAAGCCTGCAGATAACATTACTACCAGACGCCACTTGTAGATCACATCGCGATCCCCCCAGTTCTATGAACACGCTCCACGTTTACGTCTGGGTGTTTCATATTTAATCTCGCCAAATGTGAGTAACCGTTGCAATATATATATATATATATATATATATATATATATATATAAACTAAAATTATTAATAATTTGTATAAACTATGACGTTTCCTAAAGGTTTAGAGACTTTAAGTAAAGAAAGTATCATTGTGATTAATACAACTTCTCCGTAATGTGTACTTCATATAAAAGTTAAATCAGTTAGGACCGAAAAAGCAGACAATCCATTTGTCGAAGTAATTACTCCAAACATATCAGTTAGTTTCGTGAAATCGTCGTTTGTAAATAATAAGCCATACATTTCATATTTAATAAAATATAAAAGTCCGTTACATAGAAATTAAAGACAGAAAATTGCATTTATTCACTTTAAAATTTTGTATGAAAGCAGACCAATATCATCTGTTTCATCCGAATGTAACAATCGCATGCGCATAAACTATACTTGAAAGTATTAATTTTCTGATTGACCTTCTTGCGAGCAAGCGCAAGCATTACTCCCATTATCGGATTACGTAACCTTTTATGATACCGTTAGGATAACTGTGTGTAGGCCCCCGAGCAGCATCTGAAGACAGGACCAGCATTAAAACCTCCAAATAATCTTAAAAAGTTATTTTAATTAGGATTTTTGTTATAGTAGTCCCGAATAGGTTAATTAAAGGTAGTATTAAACTCTATTTTCCCAGAAACGTCCTAGAATCCAGTGACCGGTGGGTTGGAGCACCAGAACCAACCCAGACCAGGCGTCCCACCAGAAACGTCTTTAATTTCTTATAGTTAGTGTTATAAAATCGTTTAGTAGTTTTAAGTTGTAGTATTTATTATTGTAAAAAGAATAGGGAATATAAATATCAAACCATTATATTATTATCATTTAGTGTGTACAGTGAACGGCCCAAATAGAATCAAAAACGAACCACCCCCTTCTTGCAAGTACCAGAACCGATTGAGCTAGTCTGGGACAAATTAAAGTAAACATTTAATTATCGTAAGCGAAAGCAGCTTACAGTACGAGTAAACTCCCATCCTCATTTCTGCCTCAAATAAATAAATAAATTGTTAAGTCACAAACCTTGCTTGTCGTGAGGTAATATTTCTCAGTTTAATGGGTACTTGTTCTCCAAATAATTTATATATTTATCTTTGTGTTTCTTGTTTAATTGAGTAGCTCTTAACGTCAATAATTGGTACATTGACAGCAGAAGTTGAACTTCCTTCATGTTTTTTTGGAGGAAGTAAATGGTTTTTTTTATACGGTACCTTGCAATTGCAATTCCGCGTTTAATGTCTCCACCTCGACCGCCTTGTCCACGTTACCTTTACCATTATTTTCGTCCTGTTCGTTTTGGTACTCTTGATCTTCGGATTCCTGTAAAAATACACTTTTATTTTGTTTTACTTTTCCCCGTCTATACGAAGTCTAGGGGAAAAGTACTGGTACGTCACACACCTCCCCGTTTTAATTAAAATACGTTTTAATCCAATCTGTTGTTTTTTTACAGATACATACCGCGAAGTACAGAGAAATGGGAACGTGTTGCAAAGTTGTTCAATGACAAGCGCAACCATCCCAACCGTGTGGGTGCCATTAAAGGAAAACACAAAAATATTCAAGCACCAGTACATTCGGACACAGAAGATTTTAATAGCAAGAGTTTTTTAGTATTGTGTAGTAGATGCAATTGCTAGGGAAGAATTTCGGTAGTGGAGTTTTTAATAGTTAATTTTTCAAGAAATGTGTAGATAACAACATGATGCACCTTCCCGCATCATGTCCTTTACCGCAATTAAGTCTTCAGGTGCCATATGTAGGAGACAAAGCTTTTCAACTAACCTCAAATATTATGAAGCCATTCTCTGGATTCTACAACGAAAGGAACGAAAAGAAGGACTACTGATTAAGTAGGACTAGAAAAGTTTCAGAAAATGCAATTGGTATAATACCTCCTAATTTTTGTATATTTAGAAAACTAATCTTATTGCAGCCAGGTACAGTAACCAAAGTGACATTGCCTGCAATTTATTTACGTAGGTACCTAACTATTTGAGGAAAAGCGGATGAAGAAATGTTTACTGCTCTGTTAGCCCAAGGAGAAGTTGTATTGAGACTCAGACGGTGAGAGAAGAATTTGTAGAACATTTTATCACAGCACAAGGGGCATTGCATTTCCAGTATGATAAGTGATTTGACATTTTATTGTATGTTTGATTATTTAATTAGTATTATATTGTTTTTGGTTCTTCTTTCAAGATATAGGTTTGGAATAAAGTACAAACATTGCATTAATAATTTGTATGACTTGTTTCTTTATGTTTTCCTACTAATTAATCTATTTTAATTTGCACCTACCAGAACACCCATATAATATTAACATTATAATAATATGGTCATGCCTAATATTAATATTTTAGACTTTTAAATAACCTCTGTATCTTGAGTGTTTTTTGGTTTGTTTCTATCAGCCAAGAACATCATACTTTTGTATGCAAACCATTTGCTCGTGTACACTTCACCTGCACCACTCTCAGCTTTTCTCGACTCGTTTTCTTCTTTCGCTCTATAGAAAACTGACTGCAAATTTTTTATCTTTTTTTCCACTTCAGGTTTTTCAATGCCAAAAGAAACCGCAATTTCCATAAGTCCATCATGCCTTTTATTTCTATTTTTGTATTGTGGATCAGTTGGGTCCCACAATAAACTACGATCATGATACATTTCAATAAAAGAAATTGTTTGTTCGTCACTCCAATTCGTCATACCTAAAATTAACAAAACTAAAAACCAAATAAATGTACTCAGCAAAAAAAAACTGAATACAATGAGTATTTTATAATTTTAGCAGTAGATAAAGTTGAGCAACATGGTTCAGCACGTCCACACTACTGTCGCCGAATCGACATCCTTTGATGCATATCGCATCTACTGTTTCCAAATCGACTTCTTTGATGCATACCGACTTGATGCGGTTTGGCCCGACATGCTTCAACAAATCCGGGTAACACGTACCTACACACTTGTTCGACAGTATCGATCCACACCATTCGGCATAGTGTGGACGCTGCAATATATTTCTAAGGGTCTTCTTCTTTCCACATTTTAAAATTTATCCCCACACCAACATTGTATAGTACATTTGGAGATAGAATTTGAACAAGATTGATTAGTTGGAATCTGGTCTTAATTTAACTCACAGTGGATTTTTTGTCATTTGTTGTATATACCAAATGTGCAGATTTTCATCAGTGGCATAGTTTATTTATTGCCGGGGCGGCTTATATAAACACACAATGAGAAATATGATACAATATTTTAATTAATTTGGGTAATTTACAGATAACTGAGTAAGTAAAAATAGTGAATTTCTGGTAGTTATTTTTATTTATTATTACAATAGTAGTTTAATAGATATTTATGTATTAAGGGCATAATCAGAAGATTATGGCTCGAGGGAATGTTATATTCCTGAGAGCCATAATCTACAATTATGCCCGTGGTACATACAATGTTTTATTTTATTTTGCACCATGAAACTGGAACAAAATATTAAAAAGATTCAGTATTTTCGGCAAGTTTTTAAATGCAAATGCAGTGAAATAAAGTCGACAGTAGGCTAATTTGTTGTTACTAAGATACTGTGATATTGCTATTATATATCATGTCATGTGTTTGCTGTCAATCATGCTGCTTAGCATCAATGACATTTCCGTGCTATAAAGACCACATTACGCCCGCATTTGAAGGCGTATAAAGAACATTATGGTTGCAAAATAAAATAAAGAACATTATGGTGGCAAAATAAAATAAAGTTAATAAATTATATTCTTCAGAATTAATATGTATTTTTTTCTTTCATATGATTTTTTATGTTCTCTTTGAATTTCACAATACTTTTAGAATTGTTTAACTTCCTCAGACAATTTATTGTATTTTTTAATGCCATTATAAAAAATAGAATTCATGGCACTGCTCGTGTTCTTCCTTATTCTAAAATACTGGTTGCATTGTTTGGTATGGTAACTATGGACTTCCTTAACTTTGACTAGCATGTTACTTAAATAATTAGGTAACAACTTATTTTCTACTTTATACACAAAAACCAAAACATCACAGAGAATTTCATCCTTAATAACCAAATATCCTAACTCCTTCAACATTTCCTTAAACCTAGTATACTTATTTCTATTCCACACCGCCCTTATACCTTTGTTAAAATGAATTTACAACTTATTTATATTTTCATCAGACACTAAATATAACATTGAAGAACAATACTTAAAATGAGGAATGACAATCGTCTTGAACAGCAGCTCCGTAAGGTAAGAGTAATCTCTCTAGTTAACACATTTATAAGTTAATATAGTCAACATGCTCATCAAATTTTAGTCTATTGTCAAGAAAAACTCCAAGGTACTTATATCTGCCAACCCATTCAAGGTGATTGCCATTACCTACTATCACCGACATGTTTTCAATACTATTAGTTATTGTTTGAGTACCTATACCCATACATTTTGTTTTATTAACATTTAAACATAATTTATTTCCTTGTAACCATACTTCCAGCAGTACTAGATCAGAATTTATTTTATCTATGACTATATTACATCACTACCTGAATAATACAGCAACATATCATCAGCAAACATATGAACCTTACAATCCACTATCACATTTGGCAAATCATTAATGTACAAATTGAATAAAATTGGTACAATTTTACTACCTTGAGGGATACCTTGGCTTACTAATTCTAAATTTGATTTCACACTATTATACTTTACTTGTTGGAATCTATTTTCTAGGTAACTTTTGATCCAATCATAAACATCCCCTGTTATACCATACAACCTTTAAAGTTTGACTAGAAGCTTAGACCTATCTACCGTCTCAATTGCATGTTTAAAATCAACAAATACGGCAACAGTTACATACCCCTGATCTAAAGCATTTTTGCACTGTTCTATAATCAACTGCACTGTTCCCTGAACCCCGATTGAAATTCAGATAATGCCTTATTTAGTTCAACATGATTCAATAACATATCATAAACAATGGCTTGTACTATTTTTTTAACTGGTAACACGTTAATGGGACGTAAATCTGCACAACTTAAACTATTTTTAACTTTAGGTAAAGGAACTATGGTGGAGATCTTTAAGACCTCCGGTACAATTTTTTGAGAGAAAGACTCATTAACAATTTTAGTGACCCACATACCAACAACTGGCCATAACGTTTTTAAAGTTTGACTACTAACCCCATTGTATTGCTTAATTTTAAAACAAATTTATGAACATCATTTTCAGAAAATCTACAAAATTGGTTAAGAACATTAAAATTATTTACATTAACAATATTTACCATGTTACAATCCGGGATGGACTTTATCACCTCCTCCAAACTTTCCAAAATATACTTATTTAAGTTGCTAATTAGTTGACTTGCTGCCCTGCAATACTCCGAAAAATGTAAGACTGGCTTGCAAATTATTGGTAAGGGTAGTTAAAGCCCTACAAATTTTATACAAAGTACTTTTTTCTTCAAACGTCACAATAACATGATATAACATTTCATGATATAAAAGTTTTAGATGGCTGTGCTTTATCATTAGCAGCGGAGGTAAAAGTACTTTATCTGATGCTGGGAGAGACTGAGAAAGAACGACCGATTGCTTACAAAAAACGATACAAAACATATGATTTATTACTTACAAATTGTCAACATGCTTGCAGTAATAATGTAAAGTGAGTTTCAAGCAACATGCACACCTTACAGTTTATCCATAGTAACTGGCAGGTATTTTGTTTTATACACCAGCTATACAATATTAATACAATGCGTTTTTAATGGTGAAATTTAATCTTTATTTTTTATAACTGACGGACGTTTGAAGAAAAAATTGTATGTTTTATTCGGAGTAAAAGCCACTTCTTGTGATTCCTCAGTAGTTACTGGACTCACTTCGTATGGCAAACCTACAGGCTCATCACAAAAGTATCACTTTTAATTCTAGTAAAACAATGTACTTTAATACTGCTAATATTGTTTTCATGATTTATGGGTAAACGCGACCGATTTTAATGTTCAATGATAATGTTATTTGGAGGACATTTTAGATCCACTTTAATCAAAATGGCAGTTTATTCACTAATTTCTTTGTGAAAATCAATATTAACTCATTAATATGAAATCTTTTTTTATATTTGTACACCAATATCGTTGGAATTACGATGTTGCACATAATTTTTGGAGAGTTACTCAATATATTTACTTATCAATTTCATTAGGAAAATGTCCAACGTATTGTCCAAATGGGCAACAGATTGTGTAAAAAAACACAAATGTCTGTTTTTATCACTACTCTAGAAAAGATCGTTTTGTGAGTGTGAGCAAAATAGCGGACCATGACCTACAACTGTGCATACACTCCGGCAATAATCTTCACCTTCTTGAGATTAAAAGTTGCACTTACGAGTTGTGTATCTTCATTTATGCAACTCCACTTATATACGGACAACCTTCATACTTGGGATCAAAAGTTGCGCTCTAGTCGCTTGGTATATAATGTACTATTTTGTGTTCTTTAATGTACATATCTAAGATACCTAATGAGGTACATAAACAAAATATAAAAGATTTGACAACTGTCACATTATATCTCAAAATTTACAAACAAATTAATGCTTTTTGAAACAGACACAAAAAATAGTGCACTCAGATTTTAGGCATTCCACCTTTGTCATTGTGGAAACAACTATATCACGTGCAAAAAAAGCAAAATTTGTTTTATTATTTCCATTTTCACAGTCATGTTTATCGTATTGCACAATATTTTTATTAAAATCACATTTCATCCACATTTGAGATGACAAGGATACAATAAGAATAATAGTTATCTAAGTACTAAAGGCGATAAGATGTTTACTGCCCAAAAATATTTGAAGGTGGTCAACGACACTTACCACTCAAATATTATTACGCAGATTAACGTGAGGCAGCTTTGATGTAACTGACGCTTATTGTAGTAAATAAATTATAAATATTTGTGCATGGTATAAATCAATTAGCTAAGCAGTATGTAATAACTAACCATACTACTTGGTTATTGTAAATACATGCTAAATTAAATACAGGTGGCATTTTAAATTTTTTAAATACAAATAGTACAGAAAATTATAATTGTACAAATCATCGAACCTAAAAAATAAAACATTTCCATACATGAAGATATACATTCTAGTTTTTAGATAGTTTTGTAGACATCAAAAATATAAGGAAGATAAATAGGATAAAGTGAATATCATTTAGAGCCTATAATTATGTCTTGCAAAGATAAAACCTTACTCTTGTACATTGTTAGTTATGCAGTTTTCTATTTAAATGTAACATACATTTTTAGGTCACTCCTTGATAAGGCTTAGCTTATTCGAAAAAACATTATACTGTTTAACATTTTATTTTTCCACTTAATAAACTGTGACTAACACAACAAAGATCTTTTGCAATAACAATGTCACAATTAAAAAAAAAACGTAATAAAATTGTAGTTAACGTCGATCTGTTTTACCAACTCCACGTTTCCCAGCAAATAAGTGTTTAGGCATTTTAGTGCCAATAAATCGATCTGCTTCCCCTTTAAGACCATATTTTCTAACTTTTTTCTTGATAGCAAGAAATGCTAGTTTTTGTGCTTTTCTTTGCATCTGAAAAACATGTCATTATAAACTGGACTGAACATATTTCATAGAATGGCATACCACTCCATCTCTGACACCTAATTCATTTCTAGGTGTTCTGGAAACACTTCTGTTCTTGTTTTGTGGTGTCGACTCTGTAGTGTCCATTTTTGCACGTTTAGCAAGTGATCCAGTGACACGATTTCTCAATTTAGTTTTTGTAAAATTGGCATTTTCTGTATCAGTCATATCCACTCCGAGTTCTGACATTTGAGCTCGTAATCTACTTACAGACCTGTCACGAACCTTAAATTACAATCAATAGAATTGCAATATATAAAAACACTGCTGCAAACCTTAACAGCTGCAGTGCGAGGAAGTTTAGGTTTAGTACTCTGCTTATTAACTCGTGCTTCATCTTTGAGAATAAATTTCTTTTCACGAATTTTAATTGCCAATGCTTTAATCTCTCTTAAAGTATCATCTAATTCGATCTTTGGTACAACATACATTCCAGATGCCTCTCGCATTTCTTCTTCTTTCTCCAATTCTTCCAATTTCTGTAATTTTTATTTTTAAAAAGCATTTACAAGTTCAAAATTAATCTTACTTGGAAGATATCAGGGTCAATATAATCTGCAACATTGTGACCTTCCCAAATTTCTGGGATTATGTCATACCTTTCTTCCTCTGGTACTTCAACATAATGTTTTTTAAGATCCAATATATACTCATCACCTTGTTCTAATTCAATCATTCTCTCCAATTTGCGTTTATGTTTTTCAGACTGTTGTTGTTTCTTTAACAGTACAGATTCAGGAATATATGGTGGCCGTTCTACATTATCTCTAGGTTCAGGAATAGCCACATGTAATCTGTTCAATATTCCATCCACCTTAAAAATTATACGCATTTTAGTAATTAGATTAACATGAAGTTTTAAGAAGAGAACAATTAGAATGAAGATTACCTTTTTGGTTCTCAATTTTTGATCAACTCTGTAGCTAAGCAGTTTTTCACATGCTGTGCTTTTAACCTCCATAATACCATAATCGGTAACTGTAGACATTTCCAAAAGTGGTACATCAGGATCTGCTTCAAGGTCTTTAAGAATTACACGACGTTCTGGAGTCAATTCATCTAACGTCACAATATCTGTTTTATTTGCAACAACAATTAATGGTTTATTTGCAAATAATGGTTTAATTGATTCAAACAATTGAACCTATTATGTTAATGTAATTAAAATTGTTGTACTTGGCATGCACTAATTTATACCTGTTCATCTAAGAGATGTCCACATTGTTCTGAAAGATCCAAGATGTATAATACACAAGCTCTTAAATGTGCTAATGCGGTTATGGCTTGCATTTCAATAACATTACGTTCTTCTAAAGAGTGGTCCAAAATTCCTGGAGTATCAATTACTTGCCAACGTAAATATTTATAATCTGTATGACCCACATATAATGATTTTGTTGTAAATGCATATGGTTGTACTTCCACATCCGCTCTAGTAATTTTATTGATAAAAGAAGATTTTCCAACATTCGGAAATCCTACGAAATTTAAGATTAAAAACTTAAAATAAATTTATTTTGATCATACCACAAATAATAATAGTACGAGTGTATGGGTCAATGGAAGGAAGACGAGCTAAATGTTGTCTGACCTGTTCAAGATAAGTTAAATTTGCACTTTGACGTTTCATAATTGTTGCCATACGTCCTAAAGCAGCTCTTTTTAATTGTTTACAGCGATACAAAGAATCTCCAAATTTTAATAAACGAAGGTAATCTCTGGCTACACTAAAGGTTGATACAACTTTACTTAAATACTTATGAATCTACATACTCACTTGATAATTAGCTGTTTAGCAGTATTTAACTGACCTAAAGCCAATTTATAATGATCTTTATCATATAATACGTTCATTAAATCTGCATAAAAAGGATGTACATCATCTAATTTAGGAAATTCAGTTAAGATTTGTGCAAGTCGATCGTGAAAATTTTGTTGAGAATATTTAACTTTTCGCATATAAAAAGCCCTAATTCTTGATATTTTATAATGTTTATGTATTACTGTAGGTGTTTTACGCTGTGTTTTTGATAACATAATATCAATGAAGTCCTGTAAAAATGAAATAATTATGAGTAAGTTACAAAAATACTTTTTAGGTAATTAAAACACTCACCTTCGCAGTTGGAACAACTGCAATTTTCTTGAAATTGTACAGCGACATTTTTACTAATATAATTAACAATTTTTAAATTAAATTTATGCTATAAAATCTTTTTACACGTGGTGTTAGAAAGCAGTATAAAGTAAGGTTAAAGTAAAATGAAAAGGATAGAAATCTGTAATCAAAAATAGTTATTTTAAATTAAATTAAAAGATGGCAGAATTAAATTTACTCAGTAGCGGTTCATGAGATTTTAATACAAGTCAAAGATGAACCGTACTTTTAAATTTAAATGCACAAGAAATTTTTTCATTTTCAGTATAAGTAGGACTTACTCTACTGAATATAATTTGAATCCCGAGCTTATGCGAGGGATTTAACAAGGCGAGGTAGAGTAGATTCTTACTTCCAGTGTAAAGTATATTATCTTTTTCGCTAACATCTTACATTGCCTATTAACAATTATTTTATGATTTTATTACAAAAATTCATTAAGAGAATCCATGTCATTGTAGCATTGGTACTATAGTCATTGGATAAAAACACAGAAATTTTTGACTTAAGTAGCATGTCCAATAATATGTAAATGTCTGAAGATATTGCTGCTAATAGGTTTTTAAGTATAAACAATTATATAGATTGTACGTTTACAATTAATATTAATAAATAATTAAGTTAATCTTATGGTGATATTCACTTTTTAACAATATCAACAGTTCCTTTCCTAGGGAAATAATATTATATCCCTGTTGTCATGCCAGTTTGTAAAGATTGTGTAAATTTAAGCTACTTCCCAAGAACGACATATTGTAAGTGCTACTTGATTGATACCGAAAAATAGCCAATAATAATCCAAGGGGGCGATAACACGTACCTCCAATGTAATACATACTATTTTTTTGTCACTTTTCACTTTTATAAATACTAGAATTACTTAAAAACAATTAAAAATATTTTGACATTAATTAAGTTATGACAGCTGAACGTGTAACACTGTACCACAGAATAAAAAATAATTTTTTTAGCCTCCTGAAACGTAAAATTGACGTTACAATCTTGTGACCGTCAAGTGTAACTTCATTTTTACGCACGCTATCGCAAAAACACCGCTACAATGCGGTAAAATGGTCAGTAAATTGTAAGTTTTCAGAAACATAGAAAAAAAATATATGAAGTATAAAATAATAAAATATGTTTAAGGAAACTTTACTTTACACGTTTTCTGATGAAATACATGTTCAAAACAACGTTATTTTTACATTTTTAGTTAAAACTGTAAGGTACCGCCATCTCTCGATAACTTAAACAGTGATGACGATAATTGACAGGCTTGACAGGAGTTAGTAAAATTTGACATTTTAGCATTTTATTAATGTTGGTCATGTTTATCGATATCACCAGTTGTTGAATTTACAAGACAATAATTTGATATTGTTTTATTCAATACTATTAAACGGAACATTGTTAACGAAAGTTCATTTTTTGTGACGTAATTACGAGTGTTTTTTTTTCTGTTTCATAAACAGTACCTATACTAATAAAAAGTTTCAATTTATGTGGTTTAATAGAAATATCCTTATTTTATTAATTAATTCAGACAAATTCAATTTTAGTATAGCGAAAATTTGGAACGTTTATGCAGTGAGCCAACAACAATTTGTAAATTATTCGGCAGAACATTGCAAACACCAAAACGTGAATAGTATAAACTTTGATACAGTCAGCTCAAAAAGAGATACCTGTTTTTCCAGCAACAGGCAGAAACAGCTCAAAACAGGTACCCGTTTTCCGAAACCAGCTCAAAAACAAACATAAAACCGGTACCCGTAGGTTGTTCTTCAAACACCGTAATACGTTGTTTTAAAAGTTTTTGAATATAATCGGCTTTCTCTCGTCCTTTAACGTACACCTCATCTGTTGATATGAAACCACTAAGTATACGAGGAAATAGATGTGGAGAGGTATATCGATATTCCCACTTGATAAAGTGGTGGTTGTGAATTAACCAATTAGCTTGTTTTAGAAATTCACTATCCAAGGTGTGCCATGGAAATGGAGGCTTGAATACATAATGAGCAACTTGCTCTCCATTATATATCGCTAGTTCCTTAGGTGTAAATATATTTCTTGCTGTTTTGAATCCTTGCACATCAATTATAACAACCATTACTTTTCTATATTTGTCTGGCTGTCTTGGTTAGAGCGTTGTATATAACTATGCAATCGTGCAGTATTTACATGCTACATTTAAACAAATAGAACTGATTTTCTCATTAGGTTTACACACACTATTACAATAGAAAATACTAAACGATTTTACTGTGCAAAAACAGTGCTTTTACATATATACTTTTTAGAAAAACATGATGACGAAGCGAATGATAATGTGATTATAAAATTTTAACTTATATAGATGGGTAACTCCACGAGGATACCCGAGCAATACCGAGCATGCACAAAGTCCGACAATACTCACCTTGACCTGTGCATGCACAAAGCCAGTTAGTAGAAAGGAGACACCTCACCTTTCACTTTTTGACGTCATTTGACCTTGGGATCCCACGCTCGCTTACGTGTAGGGCGTATTTTTTCACCCCTATTTTTACACATCCACGTGTGAGACCGGATTTTCAACCCTTTCTTTTCGAGGGTCAACCCTAATTTTTACACACCCACGTGTGAGACCGTATTTATTACCCTTATTTTTATGATTTCTTTTGGGGTTAAACCTTATGGTTGTATTAAGGACCTTTTGACAGCTAGGACTTTTGCTAACGGAGGCTTGTGGGGCTGGTCTTGGCTTAGGGTTGTACTTAGGGCTGGGGCTGTATGTAGAGCTAGGGTTGGAGTTTAGGGCTGTATTTAGGGGTGGGGTCTGGGACTGTATGTAGATCTAGGGTTGGAGCTTAGGGCTGGTCTAGATTTAGGGTTGTTTTTCTGGTAATTATCTTCAGCCTTAATTAAGGTCCTTTTGGTTGTAACCTTGGAGGTTGCACACGCATACAATAATTGCATAATTAATAAGATATTATTATTATCGGTCCTATTGTTTTAAAACGGTCATATGCTACTGGAGAAAACGTATTTTCTAATAATGATGTAAAATAGCAGCTGTGTTAAGGATTGATCTTGCGTGGGGGAATTTGAATGACAGTAAAATTTAATTATAGAACACTTATTTTTATTGTCATAATTAAAAAAATCCTCAGTGAACTATAAAAAATTACTGACACTCCTAATGAAACAATTTTTTTTTTTATTAAGTTAATTAATTACATAACAGTTTGTGTTTTCTAAAGCGAGTATTAAAAACATAGTTTACCTGCATTGAAATAATATCCATCCGCCCGTTAAGAATGTTGTACGCCTTAATATTTTTTAAAGAAACTTAATGCTTGTGTTTTATAACTGTAATTAAAAATTATAACTGTAATTAAAAAATCTGTAAATAAGTAAAGGGTTAACACCACACCTACCAGCTCTGTACTTAAACAACGTTTTTAAGGCACTGATTTACGAGTGATAGTTACTGTTTTTATGCTGCATGTCAAACTAAAGAACAACTTTCTAGGTTGTGTAAAAACCACCTATAATTAGAGTGTAAAATATACAACCTTATCATCTTTATCGCGCTTACTGCAACATACATTTACCTTTCTCTTAAAATAAATCGGTTTGAAAAATATTCATATACGGATACACAAATTGTTTTTATAAAAACCATATTAAGTGTTTGGAATGTTTAAAATTCCATAACAATATGTAAAGAAATCACTGTTCACGTTTACTTTTAACTAATTATCGTGTAATTATATAACACTATTTAATTTAATAGTCTAAAAACCAATATAAATGGTTAATATAATTTCTAAAAAATATTATTAGAGTTGATATGCCGTTTTATTTCAAGTAATTGTTTCAATATATATAAAATGTGTAAGTGGACCTGTATTATTTGTTGTAATATGCGTTATTACACTTTCTTTTTAATTACCGGTTGTAACCTTCTACTTACAAACTTCAACATATACAGGAATTAATAACGGCCTCCACTAGTTTATAACACAATCGCTATGTAGCGTGTTTTTTATTTACACCCGTACTTCTATAAACTATTAACGCTCCATTTTAATAGGGCGATCAACTATCTGAAAAAGGTTTACTGTTAAAGTATACGATGAAGATCGTTTAAAGCAAACCTGTATTATTCTTATATACGAATGATATTTCAAAAATACTAGTATAATTAACATGAAGATTTATAAATCTACATCCAGACAAGGAAACAGTTTTAAACACAAAGAATTTATCTGTAAGGGGCAGACAATGCTATTACATAAGACGTTTTTACAAAAACGTGGTTATTCCACATTGAGAAAATTGTTAGTCATGAGAAACAAGCTGGTCTTGAAGTTAGCCTTGAAGTTAGCTAGTCATAGGTTTTGAAGTTTACCTTGAAGTTAGCCTTGCGAGCAACTTTTATAAAAAATGTACACTTGAGTTTAAGTTGACGTATATTGGTTTATGTCTATTTTTATTATTCTAAGAAAAAATGTTATTAAAAAATGTTTTCTATTAATTACCCTTTGTAGACTATATGCTTTATCTATACACGAAATTTTATTTCACAACAGCCTACTCATTCTACCTTGAGAAAATTGTTAACCTTGAGAAACAAGTAGGTTTGAAACTCAAAAAAAACTCCCTGTTACCATTCTCGTCAATGTAGATAGAGGTCCAATGCTGGTCAGGTTTGTTTGCAGGATCCGTGTTTACGATAATCGCACACGGTCGAGGTGCGTGTCTGGGTAGTTGATTAGAAGCACATACAAGTCGAAAACACATTCTTCTTGTGGCTGTGGGATCAATTTCAAGCATTTCAACACTTGTGACGCATACATCTTTCTTCAATTTTTATCTGCACTCTGTTTCGAGGCTGTAGTACGTTTTTCTAATACATAAACAGAATCTTCAATACTGTGATACGTGTAGCAGCAAAACACATTAGCTAGTTAGTTTCACCTCTATATTACTTTACATGCAAGCCTGATCTTATCATAAATAAATACATCTGTCAAAAAAAAAGCTAATTAAACATAACTCCACGGCCAGGGTATAGCAAGCAACTCTTCCAATTATAGCTCTTAGTTAACACAATAGGGCCTACAACTACATACAATCGACTAGCACTGCTTTAGCACGGGGATCAAACGAAAAAACACGCATACACGCACCCGACACGACGCACGCACGCAAGCTCGCACGCACCGCACGTACGCACGCACGTACACGCCGTACGCACGCACGCTCGCACGTACGCACGAACGTACGCCGCACGTACGCACGCTCACACGTACGCGTTCGCACGCCGTACATACGCTCGCACGCACGCACGTACAACACACACACACACACACACACACACACACACACACACACACACACAGAGAGCGAAAACACGCTAAAGCGAAAAACTTGTAAACTTGCAAACATGAATCAAGACGGTGGAGCACCGCTAGAAAAAACAGGTTTATTAACAAAACCGAAGGAAAGCTTAACGTTTTGAAAATATATTATTATTATTATTATTATAAACAACAATACATCATTATTATTTAATAACATGCTTTATCGGTTTCTTCTTCTTCTTGAACCGTGAGTCGTCCTCATCATCATCATCATGATTTTGAGATTTGCCCTTCCCCTACCTCATCGCTCTTCTTTCTCTTCTGTGAACCATCACCATCATCTTGGATGTGAGATACACCCAGCTCAACCACGTCATCGCTTTCATCATTATCTTGAACGGTTATGTTGTAATAGTTTATTAACAAGTCAGTAAAATCTCTAATGTCCGCTGATGTTGGCTCATAAACAGGAGAATACATTATAGTAATGCTCACTCGATGACAGTTACACTTTAAAGAGCGAAACACACGAGAAACGAGAACGCAGCTAGCCTTGGGTCTTGTGCGCAAGCGTACTCGTCAATGTTAGGGTAGAATCGGACATCTTCGGGGATGTCTGAAGTATTGACCTAACCACACTCTAACATAGCCCCTGGGATATGTTTATAAATCTAAACGCCTCTTTTATGGTCGAGGTATTTTCTCCTAAGACGCCAGAACGCAGCTAGCCTTTGGTCTTGTGCGCAAGCGTGCTCGTCAATGTTCGGGTAGAATCGGACATCTTCGGGGATGTCTGAAGTATTGACCTAACCACACTCTAACATAGCCCCGGGGATATGTTTATAAATCTAAACGTCTGTTTTATGGTCGAGGTATTTTCTCCTAAGACGCGTCTTAGGAGAAAACCTGCGCACAAGACCCAAGGCTAGCTGCGTTCTCGTTTCTCGTGTGTTTCGCTCTTTAAAGTGTAACTGTCATCGAGTGAGCATTACTATAATGTATTCTCCTGTTTATGAGCCAACATCAGCGGACATTAGAGATTTTACTGACTTGTTAATGAACTATTACAACATAACCGTTCCAGATAATGATGAAAGCGATGACGTGGTTGAGCTGGGTGTATCTCACATCCAAGATGATGGTGATGGTTCACAGAAGAGAAAGAAGAGCGATGAGGTAGGGGGGAAGGGCAAATCTCAAAATCATGATGATGATGATGAGGACGACTCACGGTTCAAGAAGAAGAAGAAAACCGATAAAGCATGTTATTAAATAATAATGATGTATTGTTGTTTATAATAATAATAATAATATATTTTCAAAACGTTAAGCTTTCCTTCGGTTTTGTTAATAAACCTGTTTTTTTCCTAGCGGTGCTCCTCCGTCTTGATTCATGTTTGCAAGTTTACAAGTTTTTCGCTTTAGCGTGTTTTCGCTCTCTCTCGTGTGTGTGTGTGTGTGTGTGTGTGTGCATACGTGCGTGCGTGCGAGCGTATGTACGGGCGTGCGAACGCGCGTACGTGTGAGCGTGCGTACGTGCGAGCGTGCGTACGTTCGTGCGAGCGTGCGTGCGTACGTACGAGCGTGCGTACGTGCGTGCGTACGTGCGAGCGTGCGTGCGAGCTTGCGTGCGTGCGTGCGAACGTGTGTGCTTACGTGGGTGCGTGTATGCGTGTTTTTTCGTTTGATCCCCGTGCTAAAGCAGTGCTAGTCGATTGTATGTAGTTGTAGGCCCTATTGTGTTAACTAAGAGCTATAATTGGAAAAGTTGCTTGCTATACCTGGCCGTGGAGTTATGTTTAATTAGCTTTTTTTTTGACAGATGTATTTATTTATGATAAGATCAGGCTTGCATGTAAAGTAATATAGAGGTGAAACTAACTAGCTAATGTGTTTTGCTGCTACACGTATCACAGTATTGAAGATTCTGTTTATGTATTAGAAAACGTACTACAGCCTCGAAACAGAGTGCAGATAAAAATTGAAGAAAGATGTATGCGTCACAAGTGTTGAAATGCTTGAAATTGATCCACAGCCACAAGAAGAATGTGTTTTCGACTTGTATGTGCTTCTAATCAACTACCCAGACACGCACCTCGACCGTGTGCGATTATCGTAAACACGGATCCTGCAAACAAACCTGACCAGCATTGGACTCTATCTACATTGACGAGAATGGTAACAGGGAGTTTTTTGAGTTTTAAACCTACTTGTTTCTCAAGGTTAACAATTTTCTCAAGGTAGAATGAGTAGGCTGTTGTGAAATAAAATTTCGTGTATAGATAAACATAGTCTACAAAGGGTAATTAATAGAAAACATTTTTAATAACATTTTTCTTAGAATAATAAAAATAGACATAAACCAATATACGTCAACTTAAACTCAAGTGTACATTTTTATAAAAGTTGCTCAAGGCTAACTTCAAGGTAAACTTCAAAACCTATGACTAGCTAACTTCAAGGCTAACTTCAAGACCAGCTTGTTCTCATGACTAACAATTTTCTCAATGTGGAATAACCACGTTTTGTAAAAACGTCTTATGTAATAGCATTGTCTGCTTACAGATAAATTCTTGTGTTTAAAACTGTTTCCTTGTCTGGATGTAGATTTATAAACTTCATGTTAATTATACTAGTATTTTTGAAATATCATTCGTATATAAGAATAATACAGGTTTGTTTAAACGATCTTCATCGTATACTTTAACAGTAAACCTTTTTCAGATAGTTGATCGCCCTATTAAAATGGAGCGTTAATAGTTTATAGAAGTACGGTGTAAATAAAAACACGCTACATAGCGATTGTGTTATAAACTAGTGGAGGCGTTATTAATTCTGTATATGTTGAAGTTTGTAGAAGGTTACAACCGTAATAAAGAAAGTGTAATAACGCATATTACAACAAATAATACAGGTCCACTTACATTTTTATATATTGAAACAATTACTTGAAATAAAACGGCATATCAACTCTAATAATATTTTTAGAAATTATATTAACCATTTATATTGGTTTTAGACTATTAAATTAAATAGTGTTATATAATTACACGGTAATTAGTTAAAAGTAAACGTGAACAGTGATTTCTTACTATTGTTATGGAATTTTAAACATTCCAAACACTTAATATGGTTTTTATAAAAACAATTTGTGTATCCGTATATGAATATTTTCAAACCGATTTATTTTAAGAGAAAGGTAAATGTATGTTGCAGTAAGCGATAAAGATGATAAGGTTGTATATTTTACATCTAATTATAGGTGGTTTTACACAACCTAGAAAGTTGTTCTTTAGTTTGACATGCAGCATAAAACAGTAACTATCACTGTAAATCAGTGCCTTAAAAACGTTGTTTAAGTACAGAGCTGGTAGGTGTTAACCCTTTACTTATTTACAGATTTTTAATTACAGTTATAATTTTAATTACAGTTATAAAACACAAGCATTAAGTTTCTTTAAAAATATTAAGGCGTACAACATTCTTAACGGCGGATGGATATTATTTCAATGCAGGTAAACTATGTTTTTAATACTTTAGAACACAAACTGTTATGTAATTAATTAACTTAAATAAAAAAAATTGTTTCATTGAGGTCAGTAATTTTTATAGTTCACTGAGGATTTTTTAATTATGACAATAAAATAAGTGTTCTATAATTAAATTTTACTGTCATTCAAATTCACGCAAGATCAATCCTTAACACAGCTGCTATTTACATCATTATTAGAAAATACGTTTTCTCCAGTAGCATATGACCGTTTTAAAACAATAGACCGATAATAATAATATCTTATTAATTATGCAATTATTGTATCGTGTGCAACCCTAGGTTACAACCAAAAGGACCTTAATTAAGCTGAAGATAATTACCAGAAAAAAATAAATCTAGACCAGTAAGCTCCAACCCTAGATTACATACAGTCAGATAACATACTAAACTCCAACACTTAATATGGTTTTTATAAAACAATTTGTGTATCCGTATATGAATATTTTCAAACCGATTTATTTTAAGAGAAAGGTATGTTGCAGTAAGCGGATAAAGATGATAAGGTTGTATATTTTACACTCTAATTATAGGTGGTTTTACACAACCTAGAAAGTTGTTCTTTAGTTTGACATGCAGCATAAAACAGTAACTATCACTGTAAATCAGTGCCTTAAAAACGTTGTTTAAGTACAGAGCTGGTAGGTGTGGTGTTAACCCTTTACTTATTTATAGATTTTTTAATTACAGTTATAATTTTTAATTACAGTTATAAAACACAATCATTAAGATGGATATTATTTCAATGCAGGTAAACAATGTTTTTAATACTCGCTTTAGAAAACACAAACTGTTATGTAATTAATTAACTTAATAAAAAAAAAATTGTTTCTTTAGGAGTGTCAGTAATTTTTTATAGTTCACTGAGGATTTTTTTTTAATTATGACAATAAAAATAAGTGTTCTATAATTAAATTTTACTGTCATTCGAATTCCCCCACGTATGATTAATCCTAATACAGCTGCTATCTCATCTCCTCGTTAGAAACGTTTTCTCCAGTAGCATATGACCGTTTTAAAACAATAGGACCGATAATATTATCTCATGCAGCTCTACAAGATCTCTTATTTATTTTTAATGAAATATGGACAGAGGGTTACTATCCACAAAAGTGGAAAACCGCTATAATAGTTCCACTCCCAAAGAAAGATAAAGACACTCTAGAACCGGCCAACTACAGGCCAATATCCTAACAAGTTGTGTAGCAAGATCCTTGAAAGGATAATTAACAAAAGGTTGTCAATTTGTTAGAAGAGAACAACTGGTAAACTGTTTTCAAGCCGGGTTTCGTAAAACTACTCTACAAACGATAACCTGGTAAACCTCCTAAGAATTCAAGAAAGTTTTATTAATAGAGAGCATCTGACCGCTGTATTCTTTGACGTAGTGAAGGCGTACGATACGGTTTGAGGTACTCTGTATTAAAAAGGTACACGATTAATCAGGAAAATATGCGTACTTTATTAAATCTTTTTAACTGAGAGACACTTTAAAGTGAGAATAGGTTGAGTTTATCGTCTACACGTCTTAGAAAACGGATTCCAAGGTTCACCATTTAGTGTAACTATTTATTATCGCAGTGAACAATATTACATATACGCTAAACCCAGAAATGCTGCTTGTACGTAGACGACATAGCCATATACATGTCTTCTAAAAGAGACTACCCGGCAAACACACATATCCAAACAGGAATAAATCAAATCGTGCGTCAAGCGGAAGACGTAGGTTTTCGCATTTCTACAGAGAAAACTGTATGTATGCACTTTTGTCAGCTACGAATCCCGCATTATCCACCAAACCTATCTCTAAAAGGCAAGTCAATATCATGTGTAGAAAAAGCGAAATTTTTAGGAGTGGTGTTAGATCCAGGACTTACCTGGAAGTATCACCTAGATGACTTAGAATTTAAAGCAAAAAGATTACTGAACGTTTTGAAATACTTAAGTAACACTAAATGGGGTGCAAATAGAGAAGTTTTATTCCGTTTATACAGAACATTGATTCTCTCCAGACTAGACTATGGTTGCATAATTTACAGATCGGCATGTAAAACTCGCTTAAATAAATTGGATGTCATACAAAATCTCGCACTAAGATACGCTATGGGGGCGTTTTCAACCAGCCCCACTAGTAGTCTGTACGTCGAAGCAGGAGTACTGCCTTTAATGTTAAGGAGAATATGACTACTATTAAAGTATGCATCCAAAATACGGTCGAATGAAACACATTTTAATTGTCAGCTGTTACATAAAGAACATAAACAAACAAAACGTAATGTACCAATATACTGGCTATATCCAATGCTTGCAAAAGGCTAAAATAAACGACAACGAACTAGGAACCTGGCTCAAATTAGTTTAAAAGTTAACTATTTGTGGCAAGACACGTGATAAAGAGAATCGTGGATTAAACAACATGTTCCAGTAGTAAGTGCTCGAAGCGGTATACATTAATGTCACGAAAAGAAGGAATCGTACTAACACGCCTCAGAATAGGGCATACCAAATTAACACATTCACATCTACTTACAAACACCCCTATCAACATGTGTAGTTCGTGTAAATGTTCAATAACGGTTAAACACCTGCTACAAGAATGCAATGACTTTAAGAGTACAGACAAAGATATAACCTACCACAAACAGTAGCAGAAGCATTATGCATTAAAAGAACTACGTTGAACAAAGTATTTCAGTTTTTGCATGCATCAAACTTGTTTGAAAAAATATAATCTATATAAGAATTGAGAAATTGAAGATGGAGCTGTAAATATTAAGTGTAACTAATGGCAATAACCTCGCAGTTGACGCCATATATAAAAAATAAAAAATAAATAAAAATAATATCTTATTAATTATGCAATTATTGTATGCGTGTGCAACCTCCAAGGTTACAACCAAACGGACCTTAATTAAGGCTGAAGATAATTACCAGAAAACAATACTAGACCAGCCCTAAGCTCCAACCCTAGCTCTACATACAGCCCCAGACCCCATAAATACAGCCCTAAACCCAACCTAGCTCTACATACAGCCCCAGCCCTAGTACAACCCTAAGCCAAGACCAGCCCCATGTCCTCGCGTTAGCAAAAGTCCTAGCTGTCAAAAGGTCCTTAATACAACCATAAGTTTAACCCAAAAGAAATCATAAAATAAGGGTAATAAATACGGTCTCACACGTGGGTGTAAAATTAGGTTGACCTCGAAAAGAAAGGGTTGAAAATACGGTCTCACACGTGGATGTGCAAAATAGGGTGAAAAAATACCCACACGTAAGCGAGTAAAAATAAGGGTGGAAAATCCGGTCTCACACGTGGATGTGTAAAATAGGTGAAAAATACGCCCTACACGTAAGCGAGCGTGGGGAATCCCAAGGTCAAATGACGTCAAAAAGTGAAAGGTGAGGTGTCTCCTTTCTACTCCAGTTACATGAGTCATTGGTTAAGAATGCTTATTTTGCTATTTCTAAGAACCTTGAAGAGCATAACGTAAGAACTGTAATATGATACCTTGTCAATAAACTTTAACCTTGAAAATTAATTTGTATGAATTTTTAGTCTCATCAATAGTAACTCTCTCATTATGATGTACCTACTCTTCATTTAATCAAAAAATAAAAGACATTTTTTTGCAATAAAAAATATATAATTTAATTCCAAACAATTATACATAGATATACATTATTATTTTTTTTACAGAAATGTTAAATTAGTTGTCTTTCCTACAGTTCCGGCGTTGGTGATGTACACGTCTTTCTCAGCCAGATACTGTTTAAACTTTTCAATGCGATCTTCTTTTTTGAAGTATTCATAAAATCGTAAGGGAAGTATGCAATTAAAGTTCTCGGTTTCAATGAAAATATGTTTACCATACTTCGTGTCGATAGTATTCATATCAATCACTTTATATATTGCACCCACCTCCAAGTCTTTTACGTAAGTGAAGGATTTACAGAAAGTGCT